>VZDJ01000187.1:4176372-4303910 GCA_008694505.1 Cyanoderma ruficeps | reverse complement strand
CATTTGGTTTCTTCCCATCAGCAGTTTCTCAAGCTGCTTATGGGTCGTGGAGTTCAGGCATTTGGGGTGTCACCTTTTAAAGATAAGCAGCTTCAAGGCAAAGGATTTTTCATTTCAAGGATCAGAGATGTCTTCTCACTTCTTTCACTGGTGCAGGAGTTTCTCATCTCTTTCTTTCTGTTCAGACATCTCATGGAATCATACAGTCCATCAGAAACACCTTTGCTGAAAAATCCACCAATCATCTCCCCAAATGCATATTTTTCCATGATTTAAAAAACAATCTACCAATAGAGTTCATTTCCATAGCTCAAACAAGAAAGTCCAGCCAACAGGCAACTCCTTCATCCTTCCTCTAATTAATCCTTTTCTTACTCTCTCCATCTGACTGTTATGCCAAATTTTCTCTATGCTCCATCCATTTGTCTGTTTTCATTCTGGGAAGACCCGGTGCTTTGAAAGTCCCATCTCCTGGCAGAAAAGAGTTAAAACCTGCCCAGAATTGCCGTGGTCACGTGATCTCTGTGATGCCTGGTGGCATCAAGCGAGAATGGAAAAAAAACCCTCAGGCAGGTCTCAAAGCAGCCCAGCTGATGAGAGGCTCCTTGCCCCACCCCTCGGTCTCATTCAGGGTGGGCCCAGCTTGGAGCTGCTGCAGGCTCCCGGCTCCCCTTTCCCTGCTGGGGAAAGGGCCCAGGCCCATGGCCAGGCCTCGGGCCTGCTCCCCCTCAAAGGAGAGCGGCAGGGTGTTTTCCAGCTGTTCAAAACCGATCAGGGTCGGGATGGGGACACATCATCCCCTCTCCCGGCTGGGAGTCACCTGGCCAGGCGGGCCTTCCGTGAAAGCCCGGGGGCCCGGGGCAGGCCGAAGCCTTCCCAGGCCCCTCCAAGGGACAGAGCCAAGGCTGCCTTACCTCTTGTGAAGGTGGAAGCAAGAGGGAGGGATCCCAGGCTTCCTTCTAACTTTTAAGGCTGTGTGTGTCCCAGAGGTGCATCTCTGCATGCAATTGGCTATTCTGGTTGTCAGTTCGAAAGAAATCACTAATTGCATTTCACCATCTCCTAAACTAACACAGATGCACCCAGGTGTAGCGAGCTTGCACTTCACTTACTCCCAGAATCGGGAGGAGGAAATTTCGCACAGTTACATTAGATAACCTAAGCGACATATGGAAAACTGGGACCAGTCATAAGTAGCTGGCATTCCAAATCTGCCATTTAAGTGCATCAAATGCAAAACATGTAATACTAAATCCAGTACATTCTTGCTTCTCACAGTATTTCCAAGTCCAGAAAAGTCCAGGTACCAGAACAGAAACCAAAGGACGAAGGGCATGGTACTGTCACAAGTTTAATACTGCAGGGAGAAGGAAATTACAAAGATTGAAGGGGATGAGGTTGCACCAGTGATGCTGTAAGTCAGCCTAAGGAATCCCTGAATTCACATTAGGTATAGAAGTGTAAGGATGTTGCATTAAAATACTTCTTCAGGCTTGCAGGTCAAATCCCATAAAAACAGCCCTCCTGTGCCCTCCTGCATTTTTCAGACTGCAGACCTCTGAAAAAAAAATCCTTGTGATTACCTACAAGATGAAATATTAATGAAATATTAATCCATAAACTTTGAACCCAAGGCTTTATCCTACAGACACCATGATAAGTGTTTATTCACAAAAACATGATTTCCTGGAAATCTTTTACTAGTACAAATTTTAGTGGATCATACCTCACTACTCTAAAACCAAACAGGAAAAATCTGGTTGGCACAACAGCAGAACAGTGGTGCTCTCTATGCTCAAGAAAGTACTTTCCCTAGAAATGAAAAAACTTAAATGAAGTGCCTCAAACTTGAATTCACTCAGGAGGAAAAAACATAACCTTGCATTTCTTCAAAAGTGATGTGATATGCTAATCAACTCTCTGTAACTTCTCAAAGTAGTAGATGTTGTCCAAGCAGCCCTGTACAACATGGGGAAAATGATCTAGTACCATGGAAAAGAAACATGTGGAGTTACAATTTCCATGAGCCAAAATGAAGGCATTTTTCTTGAGACAGATAAGAATATACTTAACTACCTGTTTCTGTCAAAAATTGGGCCTCTTAAATGTAAGACATGAGTATTTTTTATCCCGGGGATTCCCATTTTTACCTCTGGGCAAAGTCAAACATCCTGACAATCTCCAAAAACTGAAGATAGAAAAAGCTTTCTCACTGACTATAAGACCAAATGTATGACTAAATCAACACAGAATAAAAGTTTATATGCCCATATTGCTTGTTTTGTAAAAAAAAAAGAGAAACAGCTTACATTCAGGTAGTCTTAGCTACTGGGTATCCATTTACCGAGAGATTTCCACTGAAAAAGCCTTAGGTTATGAGACAGGAAGACCTGTATGGAGGCAACTATGGTAGGAGCCAGCACTGTGTCACCAGTAAGGGAAGGAATTACCACAGTCATGTCTGAACTACAGTACTCAAAGCCACCTCTGCCAGTGGACCTGCTTCCATTTCACACCACTCCGTCCTTTCCAGCAAAAAAAGTTACTAAGGATTTGAAATTCCCCTAGCTCAAAACCACATTACATGATGAAAGTTTTCCTCCATAGCTGCCCAGTAAAGGCAGTAATAGGTAAACCCAGCACTCATAAAAAGACTGTCAGCACCTGAGCCGAAACAGCACAGTGTTTTGGCTTGGCTGATTTTGACAGCTGCACTAATATATTAGAACAGAGGTTACTGCCTCTAATGGAGAAATGCAAAGCCGCCTTCATTTCAGTGTCAGAGATGTCAGGAATAGTGGCCTTCATGTGAACCCTGGGGCGCTGGATGTGAGTCCTGCCTCCACACAACATTATCTTTCCCCTTCAGGGGTTGTTGTTCTAATAAACCCTGTCATTAGCATTCTGAAGACTCAAAGAGGCTACTAAGGAAAACAGTCTCAAAGCTGCTGGGTTGTATCTGGCATTCTCAGATTACAGAGGTGCAGGCACACCTTCAGGCACTAAGCCCTTCCACCCACCCAAGGAAGTTAAAATGCTGCTGCATTCCAAAGACAGAAGCATGCAGGCAATCAGCAAGCTCTTTGAGCCTAGAGAGAAGTGAGGCGGCCCCACAAGATTCATCTAATCTGTTTTTTAAATCTATTCTACCACTATGTTGTCTTCCTGCTCCTCCCTCCAGCTTTTTTTTTTCACCTCTTCCAGCATCCACAAATACTCACCTGCTCACGGACTTTTCATGAACTTACTCATTAAACATTTTAAACCTTTTATATAAGGCATAGGCAAATCTACATTCCCAGTGCAGTCCACATCTCCATTTCCCAATGTACTGATGGCAGCTTCAAATTTTCCATGGTGGAATCTGAATTCCTACCAAATTTCAAAGTGATATCTCATTTCCCTGAACAACTTTCTTATTCCCATGGCAGGTTTTTGTTTGGTTTTGTTTTATGAATATAAAGACCCATACAAGCTGGACAGAGACTGCACTGGTCCTAGCACTGTTGACCACTTTTTACACCCACTGCTGACAGGTCCTTTCTCCCACCTTTTCTTACCCAGAGACAATAAATCTTCCTCCTCTTGCATAATTTCGCATCTAAAGACTCCAGATTCCAGAAAATGTCAAGAAGTAAGACTGAACAGCTCTACATGAAAATAGTACCACCTAATGCACAACTCAGATTCAGCACAATTCCACTTTCTCCTGGAATTTTTATTTTGTTGGTTTTGGGTTTGAGGGGCTTTTTTGCTTTTTGCCCCCTTTTTTTGGNTTTTTGGGGGGGGGGGGGAGATTGAGGTTTGGTGTTTTTTGGTGTTTGTTTGGTTTTTGTTTTCCTTTTTATGACATAAGGATTGATGGAATAGGGTTTAGACAAGCCTGTGGATCCAATGCATGTGGCACCTAAGGCTGACACAAAACTGACCTCTCAGGTCACAAGGATTGCCTCAAAACCTGGAGAAGCTGAAGGAAGCCATTTGGTAGACTACAGCAGACTGGGATAACCACTGGTGGTAACACATTCTGTCTGGGAAGAAAAACAGTCAGTCCCTGGAGGTTTGTCTCCATACAGTCTAACTAATGCCAAATAAACACACATGTTATTTCCTTTAGTAATTAGAAGAAATGGCTGCTGAAGAAGTTGTCACCGACATCCTTTTTTCCTTTGTGTTAATGGTGGCTTACCAATGTCCACCATACGTTAAAGCCTCAGGATGATTTTTTTTTTCAGGAGCAACAAGGAAAAATAACTCTAAGAGAAAAAGGAATTTTCCAGTGTTCTCAAGATTAAGAGGAGCAGCTTCTCAGGTTGTCAAATCAGCCAGCCTTTCTCACTGAAGTCAGTAATTTCTTCCATAGGGATATAAGGAATCTTAGATCCCTCTGTACTTCTTATTCATGAACTGACACTTTGGAGTTTCTTAACTGTTCAAAGAGGCAGGAGACACTAGTGGGAATTTAAACTTGGCTCCTAGAAACCTGGCTTCACCAGAGGTCTTGTCTGTCAAAATAAAGTCAAGATCTCAAGCCACTGAGGATGCTTCCTCCTACATAATAAAAACCCCAACAGATTTTTTTTTTCTCCTCTTATTCTTCAGCCCCTTCAACAGAAACTGTAAGCTAAAGGAATAAAATGGAATAAAATTACCATGCTGAAGAAAAATGCCATCTAGAGTTGAATCTTGTTGGAAATATCAACGGGAATATAGAATGCCTCTACTGGAACATCAGCAGTGAAATGTAGACTAGATAAATATAATCTAACCACTGAAGGGGGCAGAAGACTTGATGACAAAGAATGCGGAAAAGGCCAAGTATTGAATGTCTTTGTTACTTTATTTAGTGGTCAAACCAACCTTCAGGAATCTCAGGTTCCTATGACTAGGGGTAAAGTCCAGGCCAAAGAAGGTTCACTATGGGGGGAGAAGGATCAGGTTAAGGAACATTCAAATAGACCAGCCATGTTCAAGTCCCCATAGGATACATCCAGAGAAACTGTGTGAGGTTGCTTAATGACACTAGAGGCCACACTCAATTACCTTCAAAAGATCAGCAAGTGAGGAAGGTCCCTGAGGACTGAAAGAAAGCAAGAAGGGCATGTCTTCAAGAACGGCACGAAGAAGGATATGGGGATATATAAACTGCTCAGCCACACTTCTGTTCCTGGGGGAGGTAGTGGGGCAAATTAGCCTGCAGACTACTTCCAAATGTTTCAGGGATAAACAAATGGTCAGTATGGATTTATGATGAGGGGAAACTTGGTTCAGTTCACTAAGTTCAGCAAATCAAAGGTGCAGCAAATCTGCACCTGAGCAGGAATAGCTCCAGGCACCACGACAGGCTGAGCACCAACTGGCTAAAGACCAGTTTGGCAGAAAAAGATGTGGCGTCATGGTGGTCATCAAGTAGGCCTTAAACCAGCAATGTGTCCTTGTGGCAAAGGCAGACACTGGCCTCCTGGGCTCTGTGAGAAGAAGTGCTGCCAGCAGAGTGAGGGGGGTCATCCTGCCTTGCTCGTCAGCCCTGGTAACATACATCTGGGTCCATCCAGTGTGTAGCTCTGAGCTTCCCAGCTCAAAAGAGATGAGGACATATGGGAGGGAGTGCTGCAAAGGGCCACAAAGATGATGAAACAATTAGAACATGTGTCATACTAGGAAAGGCTGAGACTATTCCACGTGGACAAGAGAAGGCTTGGGGGCCATAACTTATGCATAAATACCTGATAGGGGTTGCAAAATAGAGCAGAACTCTTCCCAGCAGTGATGTCCCATGAAAAAACAAGAGGCAATGGACAAAAACTGATACACAGGAAGTCCCCCTTAAACATAAGAAAAAATCTTTAATGATTAAACACTAGAAGAGATTACCCAGAGAGATTCTGGAGTCTTCATCCTTGCCCATACTCCAGTCCTAGGAAAACTGCTCTCTCTATATGATCCTGCTGTGAGCAGAGGGATGAACCAGAGAATTTCCAGAGCTCTCTGCCAGTATCAACTATCCCTTGAATCTGGGAACGTTTAGCCAGCACGCAGCGCCCTTGTAAAACCTGGACAAGTGGTAATCCACAGTACAGCAGGACAATGCGGCTCTCACTATGTCAGTGTTCCCTTCCTAGACAAACCTGAAACTTACGGCATTACCTGGCTGGCTGGCAGCAGAATCATGTGCCATCACTTTCATTGGCTTAGCATCCAGACCCTGAATGTGCCATTCAAGAATTCAGAGGAATTAAAATGCATATGGAAGGAAGAATGCTGGTGAAAGATTATAGCTGGCTTTGCTTCAAAAGTTCCACTACTGGCATCAGGGAGTAGGCCTGGCTTGTAACCCTGGTGCTGCCATACATAAAGGCCTGTCCACAGTTAAGATAAATCTTCACTGAACATACTGGAATGCTGCTGGCATTGCCAACTCTCTCTCCCATGCTTTCCTCTAATTCCCTCAAAGAGACTTATTTTGGCTTGAAAGTTTCCTTGTTTGTACTCTGGCCATAAGCAAAGTGTTTTGGATCTTTTCAGCAAAATCTGTTATTTTTCAGTTCTCTCCTTTGGTGTAAATTACTTTTTAAAAAAAAAAAAAGTTCCAGAAATGAGCTCTGACTGTGAAACATTTTTGAATATAGGGAGAGTATGCTTGATTGATTTTGAAAAAGGCATAAAATGTCCTGAATCCTGAATCTAGTGATCAAATTCATTATGGCCCCAATTACCACACATGATTCCATGTAAGAAGTCCACATCTATAGCCATGCAGCTATATCATGATCTGAAAAAAGAGAAGACTTCTTTTTCACAATGTATTACACATCTCTAAATCCCATCAACCCAGTTAGAATATAAAATAAATCAGTATTTTCTCATTTTCCTCCATTTGAAATAAAAATACTAAGAGTAGTTTAAATAACAAGAGAAGGTATATGTAATCCCACAGTCATCCACAAACCATGATCTTGTTTGCATATAGTTGATAATAAAAGTGGTTTTTTCAATGGTGTTTCATTATTGGAAAATTTGAACTTTACTTACAAAAAGCTTGTTTTAAAAATAAATACAGAGTGAAAAAATCTGGAAAGAAAACAACTGAAAGTCTTCTCTCCGTCTCTAACTGGGAGACCCTTAAATATCCTACTATCATTTTAATGCAACCTTACCCTGCAGTTTATAAACTACTGCTAGAAAATACTTTCTTCACTGGTGGTCAGAAGAGGGTAAACCACCACACAGTTTTATGATTTATTTCTATTCCTATAGCCTTTTTTTTCCTTCTCTTTTCCTACTACTCATTCTAACCTGCCTTGTATGAGCACTTTCCTGGAACATTTTCACAGTAATTAAGAGCAGTACAATTCCAAGCAATGCTTAAAACTGATCACAAGATATTTGTTCACTGCTTGTTGGCATAAAAATAACTCTTCCACATAACTATCTATCGCATACAGCAATCTGCATAAGCAAAAGGCCGAATTAGCTTGCTGGAAAACAATGAAAGGCTGCATTCATAATTGCAATATGCACTCAGGAAACCTCAGAATTCTGTAGAAATTGATCTGCTTTCTCCAATATATCCTGTGATGCTACTTCTTGTTTAGATGCTTCATAAGAAACAATAGATGCTTAATAAGAAACTAATGAAACAAACAAAACAAATAAGCAAACAAACAAAAACCCACCAAAAAACCTCATGCAGTCAAACAAGGGCGTAATCAAGAATTGTGCTGCTAAATGTGGGAGGCTGGCACTATCCTTTGAACAGAACTATTTGGAAGAGCAGATGAGAACAGAGGACAGACTGGTATCAAAGCCAGAGAGTAATTAGAGACAATTTCAAAATCAGTCCAAAGTCCCCAGAAAAGACAGGGAAGCTGTCTGGGTTCAAAAGTATGAGAAAAGCATGAGAAGAGCACACTGGGTGCTTGGAGATCAAACCATGTACACATAAGCCAAAGATCAAGGGTGTTCATTTAGGCACAAGGCTCCCGGGACTGCTGCAGTATAGAAATATTGGCAAACAGAACACAGAAAAGGGGGAACTAGGAAAATGAAAGGAAAAAAAGAAAAGTAAGATTCCAGGAAGCCTGGGAAAGGATTTTAGTATTGTCATGAAAGCTGAGAACAAGAAAGCTGAGAAATTAAGAAGGACAGGGATCTGTCCTGCTCCTGCAGTGCTTCTGGACTCTGGGGCAGTGCTGTGCACACCAATGACAATGCAGACAGTCTGGGGCAGAATGGCAGGAATAGAAAGAAATTGATGGAAGGGGAAACAAATGACAGAAAAGCATCTAAAGATGTGATTTGCAGCTACTGGGATTCAGTGTGTGTGCAAGGAGGGGAAGAAGATGTCTCCTCTCAAAGAATCTTGCTCTTGGGAGATGTCAGAGCAACACATATGTTTGCTTACACGGGCTGCTCATCACCCCAGCTGTGATGCAGTAACCTACGCCCAAATATCTGCCATCTGACAGAACAGTAGCTACCTGCAATACACGTAACTTGGACCTGGGGCTGGCTCATGCTTTCATCAGAAACATCAGTGCAGCAGGTTCAAATGTGCTCAGAACTCCAGCAGTGGAATGCAGCAATGCCCTAATCTTAGCCTACAGAAAGACATGACCAGAATCTACACAACCAGGGCCTGTTTCACCGTTCTTTGTGACAGGGAGTTGCACAGAGTAGCGATAGTGCAGGAAGACAGCAGGTTACAATCTTCACACACATCTGAATAAACATAGTCAGCCACCTTTCCTGACATACTGGCTCACACACTGGGCCCCTTGTTATGCTAAGTTTGTAACCACAACTTGCTGCTGCAAGTACAGAAATTCTCACAGACTCTGAATACAAATGTTTTTAGTGTTTAAGTAAATATTTTCCTTGCCTTGTCTAGATCTTTTATCCTCACTAAAGCAGTATGCACTGAGACTGAAAAACCACACATGGATACTGACTGACACCAGTCTCAGTTTTCTCCCCTTCCCAAAGGCCATATGGCTCATGGAGGAGGGGATGTGATACTTCTCTGGGAATTAGCACCTGTCTTTTCTAACACTGATCCTAACTTCTTCCTTTCCCTGGAGCTAGAACTAAGGATGGGAGTCATGACAAAACAATCATGTTCATACCCTCCATCCAGCCCTAGTCTGAAGTGTAGACTCTAAACTTACTGAGTTGGATGTACCGTTGGATATGCCTGTAGAGTCCTGCTGACGGCTAAGAGGCAGAAAATGGGAGTAGATTTTCCCCAGTTGAACCCGCTGCGCTGCTCCAAAATAGCAGCAGTCACAACTTCCTTGTGGAAGCACAGTGAAAGAGGTGAGGAGCTGCAGGAGGAAGAGACAGGCAAAAATGTGACTTGCTTCTCCCCTTGCATTTATTGAACCCCTTAGATTCACACAATTTGGCATATACTTTTGAACATGTCCTTGAAAGGTTAATTCAAGCACCAGTGCAGCCTCAGATGTGCTGCCTCTCATCTCAGCTACTTATTCCTCCTTTCCTCTTGCATTGGTTTCCCAGACAATAAACACATGTGCATGTCTATGACCTGTTCCTCCTGTGCATGCACTGTAGTTGACTCAGTATCTTTGCCTCTGCATACTACAGATGTGTCTGTAATTAACAGATATTGCAGTAAGTACATGCACTGCGAGCTCTTTGCACACTGAAGAAAAAGTCTCCCACACTGAGAAGGTTTTCCTACTAGGGTGCAACTATCAGGGAAAAGCTGAGTTCTGTCTCCACCATGGTAAAAATACTGACCCCTCTTTAAACTGAGGTAAGAATTTGCAAAATGCTTCTGAAGGACTCAGGAAGGATGAGTTCAGTTGAATGGCACCACAGCCACATACCAGCTCCAAATGCAAAGAAGAAACTCTTGTCTGGGTGCTCTTCTAGCAGGTCCTTCACCCTCCTGCCCATTCGCTCATTTCGTTTGTAGATGAGCTCCTGCCGGAAGTAGCTGTCTATTTCTCGGGCAGTAATGCGTTCATGGGCTGGAAGTGTAGCATTAATGAAATTTGGGACCTAAGGTAGAAAAAAAAAAGTCTTCATGAAAGGTGAATTTATTTCACAGCCAGCCATCATGCACTGGCATTTCTGCTCCACACAGTATAGCAACTGCCTCATCCCTCAAGGCACAGCCAGTAGGACAAAACACAAAGCAAGCTAAAAAAATATGTAGCAAACTTCTAATGATGCATGGTGCTTCATTTCTCTCCATGTATTGTTTCATAAGCTAGCCAGATGGACTTTTTTTTGATTCAAAGTCAACAAATATTTTCATTTTGCAACATTGAAGATCCTAAATCCCGACTGCTCAGCTGAAGAAAGTTTTTTCCCCTAACTGCCTCTAGCTACATACCTCTTTCTTAACCTGCCAGAAGTATGACACAACTATAATGATAATTATGCTCTTTTAAGAGAATCTGACTCGTATCAGAGCCCTCAGGCTGCCGAACAATAACTGTGCAATTTGAAGTAGTTAAAAAAATAAAATCCATAAAACTTTAATAGGGCCAGATTTTGTCAGGAAAGAATGTGTTACCACCTCCAGTTGCCTAGACCCGACGGTATCTTTTAAAATGCTGCTTCCCCTCCTCGGGGCCGCCAAGGACAGCTGTGGCTGCACACTACCCTGACCTCTTGCCAGTGAAGAGAAAATGTGGGCCTGCAATTGTTGCAGCAATCCTGGCTTCTTGACAAGTAGCTTTAGGCACTCAGTTATGGGGCAGGTTAACTAAAAGGCCTGCAAGCGTTGATTTCTGGAGAGCAGATGCACTAATAAGCCAGGTGCTTTCCCTTGCAAGGCTGCAGCAGATGAAGGGACTTTAGAGCCACTCAGAGACTATTATGGAATGTTTCCAAAGGGTAGTTAGCCCACAGGTCATCATCTACTGGGCAAGCATGGAGTCAAATACAACTTACTGCGAAGTTCTGCTTAAAACATAAACTGACAGTGTTGCAAACTATCAGTATTCAGCTCTGCTGCCAAGGAGAGTGCCCTGAGGTGGAGCCCCTCACATTAAGTCAAGGACAGTTGTTCCCTTGGCAACATGCATGTCTCAGAAAGAGCTGCTCTCTCCAAGGACCTCAGGGCAATGTCTGCAGTCTGTAACATCTCCACAGGATAGTGATGCAGCATCTGCATCCTCTCAAAATGCTGGTCTCTTCTGGGAAATCCTTTGAAACCTATGCATGGAAGGTGAGGTGTAAAAGCTAGGCAGTGTTCATGACAAGGATGCCTGCACCTGCAGGAGGATGGGTGTGTGGGACAGAAGGCAGCAGCACACGCACAAAGCTCGGCACCAGAGAAGCAAGAGTTGACTCTGCAGCTCCACAGCACTGCACTGTATGTATCAAAAGGTCAGAGCAAAATGACTATTCAGCACAGAAAGCTCCAGTATCAACACCTGCCTTTTCAGCAGTCTAAGGATAGAGCCTGTGCTGCCACTGACGTGCACAAATCGCCAGGCAATACCTCACAGACAAGAACAGAGAGGCCTGACATCTCAGCCTGAGGTTAGTTAATCTAACAGCCCAAACAGGCCAAGTTGGTCCCTGCTGGGCATTTTCTCATGGTTTAAAGATCAGTGTTGCATTCCATTGTGCTGCTTAGGAAACCATCTCCATAAACCCAGGTCTGTGAGGTCTCAGAAGGTCTCTTTTCCTTCACATTCAGTCTAAATCTATCTTTTCTTTGTTTCACCCCATTTCTCTTCTTTGGGCCTTGTCCGCAACACACAATCATACTGCTAGGGACATCAAAAAGCTTATAACTGTCCCAGCCTTACACAAACATCCAAGTTACTGGTGCATTTCTCTGTTCCTATTCACACAAGAGAGCCTGCTGTTGCTCTCTGTTGGTGTTAACTTTGCTCACACCTAAGCCAGCTTAATTCCACAGAATCCTTAAGAAAGTAAATGATTAACTCATAGACCTTTGATGCTATAGCAAACACAGCACTCATCCAAAAGGGAAACCAAAGTGCACCTTTGCTGCTTGTGTGCAAGAGAGGGGTTGAAGTGCCGCAGACTTCTGGAACAGAAGGCTCAGGAAAGCAGATGTGCCAGGGAGCCAGCAAATGCCCCTGGCCCTCACCCAGAAAGGGCCTGCCTGAGGAGAGATGAGCACACGCGTTACAGGGGTTAGCACTACAGGGAGATGTGTGTGGTACAAGGGCTGCAGTGGCAAGACTCACTTGAGAAGTGTCATGGTTGAAGATGATGGAGCTGAGGTCCCCACAGCTGTAATGCTTGATAAGGTCTTCTGTCGTATAGGGGATCTGGAAACTGCCTGCTCGGAGGCTCTCCTGCTGCAAGAGAGTCTGATTCAAAGCAAAGACCACCTGAGGGAGGAGGAGAAGGGAGGAAAAGACAGAGTTCCTGGTAAGTTCTCTTTTCATCCCATGAGAAGGCCACAGATACACAGCCACCTGCTGAAGGCTCTCTGAAGCTGCTCCTGCTCTGAGCCTGCCAGTCTAGACATCACCAAACCATGCCTCCTCACAGGTACTCACACCTTGGATCCTGGCTGCTCAGAGGGAATGGACTCACTACATTTCACTAACTCAATGGGGTTCTGCCTGTGACTTGATTAATATAGACGATACAAAGGGGCAAGCTGAAGCAGGGCCAATCTTACACCCTCAGATGACAGTCTGCCTGACCACACAGAGCCCTAGGGCCTGACAGGCTCCTATCCCTGTAGCTCCTCAGCTATCTACCTAAATTAAGCATGGCTTCTCCTTGTTTGCCCTTCCTTCCTCATCTGCAAGAAGAGTCACAGGCTGTTGTTTCCTGGTTTATGTCACCTCTCAGACATTGCACATGTGTCAGGCAGGAATGGCTCTCTGGAGCAGGCCAGAGAAGAGTGGTGGCTGCTGGGGGATGTGAGAAGCTGCTCTCCTTGCAGCTGCTCAGCACTCAGCCTCTCACAGCTGACTGCCTCCGCAGGCAGGGTGCAGCCAGCACTCCTTCCTCCTCAGCCTTCCCCTTTGCCTCAAGGAAAACTATCTGGCTGCCACAGCTGCTACCCCCAGGGACCTTTGTTGTCCATGAAGAGAGAAGATCCAGATGTGGCTGCCTCCCTACCTCTAGCACAGCAGGGCTCTCCCAAGGCAATGATCTCTGCGCCTGACCCAGATACTGGCTGTGATTGAACTGCCCCGTGCCTCAGGCAGTGCACAACCCATGAAGATAGCACCCTTTTGAAAGGGATAAGAGAGCACTTTGGACCAACAGGCGTCTCTGAAGCCAAACAGATGCAGAATCTCTTTACCTCTGGTTAGATGCTCCAGCCCTGCAGACAGCGGCCACCAAGCCCAGGAAAGCAGAAAGCCAAGAAAAGATAGGACGGAAACTTCCCAGGCTGAACATGGGATGCCTGTGGGCACCTTTAGTGAGGCATGAAGCTGTATAGTCCCCTGTGCAGGGACAAGTTTTCTGTCAGCACCAGGCAAGTAAAACACTCTTTTGAGCACATCTCTTCATGCTTACACTCATGCTACCACTGTTTTTCACACCAAAACTGGACAACCGTAACAAGCTTCCCAACTACCTACTGGTTTATTATTTTTATTTTTAAAGGAAATAAGCCCAGATATACTATTTTGAATTTTTTCAAAAATTACTCAAGCAAGTGTTACTTTATAAGCTCTGATTACTCTCGGTGCAATTAACTCCTCCTGGACATTTGCCTCAAACACCATCAAAGGCACTCTAGAACTGAAAGTATTTGCCAACACTATGAAACTCACACACGATTAAGCATACTCAATACAGAGACTGTGTGAACCAAATTTTGGGATTACTGAGCAGATGTGGAAACAAACTTCCCTCCAACTTCCCTCCCCCACCCCAACCACCTGTCTTCTTCAAAAAGGTACAAATTCCACCAGACCTGAAATCATCCTGTCCTCACTACAGCTAGACTTACCTCTTTGGATCCAACTCACTGTCTATGTAACCCAGTATGAAAGCACATAACATAGAATTAATTCTAGGAGGGTGAATAGCAACATTCACACATCTCATGTTTGTAAGTTCACTTGTTGGTACAAACTGCACTCAACCATAATAGTAACTCCATGCAGACACTCAGGCAAGTTACATCAAACTAAGCAGTGGCTATCTTGCAAAGGACCTCTGTTAGATTTTAAAGTAAATGGAACAAAACCAAATTGAAACCACTTCATGTCTAAACAAAGGTTTGCATGCAAGCTGGGGGGTTTATCATACTCCAAAGTCATAATTTTCCATTTGTTTGGCTCCAGGGAACTCCTAGTGGATACTAATGACCAGACGACATTCAGTGAGAGACAAGCCAAATCCATGCTGAAAATACGGTATTTCTACAGCCATGACTGCTAGGTAATGCCAGGAAAATGTCATATGTACAATCAGCCAGTCCAGCTGAAAGCACTTCCATGGGAATGGCCTACTTTTAAGCTATTGGGTACCATCTGCTTGCCTATTTATCATGAAATCAGTAAGTCCTTTTCCAGACATTGAAAAAATGACCAGACAGTCCCTGTCCAGAGAGCAGTCAGGAAATGTGACAGCCTCCTGAGCTGGTCAGGTAGCTCTGCCTCAATATAGACTGAGCACATCAAAGAGGCTTTGCAATCTTCACTGCTTGATTTTCACCCAAACACAAACCAGCAGAGAGTAACTGGCTTCTGGGGAGAAAACACCAGCCTGCTAGACGAGATGTGAGAGAAAAACGTCAATCTTCCTCTCTCTGCTATACCCCTGCAGCCTGCACTCCTGCTGTCATTTGCCCTGTATGCAAGAGGTCCTCAGGTCCATACAGATCTCTTCCCTCCTCCCTTGCAATGTGCTTCAGGTGAAAGAGATTCAGTCATGCCTCCAAATAGACTGGGCCTGGACTGAAGTAGCCAGGCCAAGCCACACAGGCCTCTTCCTTCCTGTGAGTACACAGTAAACTGCAAAGAGCTACATAAATCTGCCCCAAAAGGACAGCATAAATTTCAATAATGACCAACAGTTTTGGAGGATCACTGCATACATTTCACAGAAATAGGGGCAACTCACCCCCTCTTCCTCGATATCTCTAATCTTACTGGTGGCATGACTGCCCCAGCCTTGGCAGCCCTATGGCCTTGGCTAAGAGTACACCTTTCTGGCTGGAGCTGTGAGAGTTGATACTGGACATATGAAGAAATTTCAGGATGACAGCAGCTGAAGGGTTTGCCTGCCCAAATGGGAAAGCACAAAAGATCATTTACAATGAAGTTGTTCATGTTTTATCTTAAAGAACAAAGTGTCCCAGATCACTGCTCAAGACTCCTACATCCTATCCTAATGACAACTGCCTGGGGACAGAGCATTCAGCAGCCTGCCTTGGACTCCATGGCCATATTGGTGGTTTTTGTAGCAATGCATCAGCTGTTTTTCTTTGTCATGGAGGACTACAGACTGTTCCCTGACAGCTCAGACTCCCCCACAAGCAATGTCTTTCCCCACTCAGACCTAGACCTGCATCCTACCATGGTACAGAGGACATGAGGGAGAAGTTACACAAGAACCCCCTGAAGTCCCCCACCTAGAAAGTGGGCCTCCACCTTGGTGCTGTGAGGGACAGAGGTGGTTTCTACTCCTTTGAGGACAGCAGCAGCAGCCGAAGTCCTTCTGTATCAGAAGCAAGAAAAGTCAAGATACAACAAAGAGGCAGAAATCAAGAGAGCATCAATGTCCTTGAAAATTAGCCTTCCCTAATGAGTTACAGTAATCCATGCATCAGGCTTTGCACAGCTGGAGTACAAGAAATTCTCTTGTCAAAAATACTCTCCACATCAGCTGGTCTTAACAGCACGAGGGCATCTGCTGCAGGGGGGATGATCGCACATCTACTGAAGAACTACACAGGATTGCAATTTGCCACCAGGATGCGTGTACAGCCTTTCAAAGCAATGTGACAGTTCCTCTCAATTCCTCTATCACTCCTACCTTCTTGGGGGAATTTAAATTCCTCACCAGAAAGAGAAGGGGATGTGGGGGTAAAGGGGCAGGATCTTTTGGTGATATCAGATGTTGCTTAAAGCTCTGCCCTGGTGAGAAGGTTATCTTCAGTAAATAGTAATGGATAAACATTGTCAGGATCTCAAGAAAAGAGAAGATTCCTGAACCTGCTGTTCTTAAAGGATTTCATTTACTGAGATAGGTCTTCTTCAGAAGCTGATAACTCATTATCTGTCATTACTTCTCAAAGAAAACATCAGGCGAGGTGCAAAGTGATGCTTAAAGAAGACCCCAGCCAGCAAACTCTCCAAATTGGATCTCGGTCTTGTTTACTAGATGTGAAAAGCTGAAGAAAGTCAACAGAGCATGAGAAGCAGGGACCAGATCAGCAGCTGGTCTGAAACTGCTATATTTGCTAGGCACAAATATTGCTTGCCTTCCAAAACCCCCATTTGATGCTGCAGTCCTTTCATTTCTAGTAATTCCAAGCAGTTAAGAAAACAGCAAATATGGAAAGGTTAAAAAGAAATTTTCATTTTTGTTTAGAAATCAAACCCAAGAATATGTGTAGATCTGAGCTTCTCCAGCAGGTGGTACAGAAAGCATGTATCTGTCTTGCAGGTATCTCCTGCCTTACACTATTTTACTATTTCCAAGATCTTTCCTATTGGAATCCACAGAAACCACTTTACATTCATCCTCCTTGCAAAACTATTCTTCCTTATTTCACACACCCCCTCCAGCAACCCTATCCTACTCTGCTCCATTAAGTGTATTCATACTAGCATCAAAGCGTCTTCTGAAAAGATGTATTCGGAGAACAAAAGTAACAAGTTTATTAGAAAGGGATTTTTTATCTCCCACCTCCCATTTTCACTGTGATCTCTGTTTTCCCCCAACCCTCTCCCTTTTTGTACTGTGGAAAAAATCGATTAAGCTCTCTAGTATACGTATTGCTGCAAACCTCATTCTCCTCCTGGAGATTTCTTCAGCTGTCAGGAGACACTTGTCCCCTTTGCTAGCATTGTTGGAGTGGCCTGCTAAGCTAAGGGAGTGGGGAAAAGGGAGTTAGAGCCTGGCAGATGCCTTTTTTGTCAAAGACAAAAGACCCCCTGCCATCCTCTCCACTTTTCAGTACTTTCATCCACATTGGATCAAAGTGCTATTCTGCATATGAAAGGAATCTGGCATTATTCGCCTCAAATTAGCCTATCGCCATTCTGCTAGCCTCCAAGTCTTCCCAACAAAAGCACTCACATCTGTTCCATCATGTGCCTCATCTTCGGCTTTTTTTTTTTTTTCTTTCTGCTCTAAAGTTTTTGAGGGCCATTCAGCCCCTTGAATTATAATCTGGGGAGCATCTTCCTTGCTCTGGGATCGCTCAGCCGGACAATTTGCTTTTAATTGTCTTAAGGAATCACGGGCTGCTTTTGGGTCCTTCCCAGAGACTAACTGCATCCATTACAGCTTCCATTCAGCCTCTTCAGCCAATTCTTTCCTTTTTTCTCCTCCTTCTCAAGAGCATGTTTCTCTCCTTGCTCTTCACCTGGAGGAGACCATTGCTTCTCTGGGCCAATGAACACTATTGCCCCAAATCAAAGCAGGCCTTAAATCAAAAGCATCATGACTATCAAAGTCAATAATCCTCCTTTGTCATGGTAATGATCCAGGAGGCCAAGTGTTGAGAAGAAAGCAGGATTTCTTGCTCCAGTGTGATGCAGCTCCTTAGAAGTCTGATGAACCTTCAACAGAAAGTTGGGACTGGCAATGCCAGAGCCTGGAAGCCTGAACCCACCTACCATGAGGAGCTCCTGCACACACAGGCAGATGTCTGATTTGGTCATGGGCTGAAAATGGCAAAAGGAGGTTTAACCCACCATCTGCAGCCTTCAGGGCAGTTTAAGTCACTTTCAGAACTGTTGCTTTAGTAATGAAGAGAGAAAAATGAGGCAAATTCTCAAACTTGGACCACTTCTGTGAGAAAGACTGGACTGAAGCCACTAGCAGAGACAGGTCACATGAGGGACCCACCCAGCATACATGAGAGGATCAGTAGGAGTCAATGAAATAAAAGGAAGTGGAAACTCCTTTAGGTTACCTATGAGTTACACATTTCCCATGGGCTTGGTATTATTTATATCTGGGTTTTTTTCCTCAATGCCAGCATTGCAAGTAGAGGGAGCACCTTTTCTGTAGCAGGTTCATCCAAGTCACTTAGATGACATCCAGTTTGCCTCAAGTCAGACAAAAAGATGCTGACTCAGGTAAAGGCAGTGAAGAATGTGATCTCTGTCTCTGCTGACAACAAACTCACACTAACACATTTTATTGCAGTGTGTCTTAAGAGGACTAAACAGAAGACACAGAAAGTTTTCAGTTGTTATCTAGAATTTAAATGGGAATGCACAAACCAACCCTGTTCCAACTAGAAGCTACAAAAACAAGGCTTTAGAAGTAATTGATGAATTTTTCGTTCTCTTCTTATTGTAGAAGGATGGTTGATAACGTTGAATCAAAGGAACATTACTTGCAGCACTGCTGGAAGAAGTGCAACACAATTACTTGTAATAGACTGCACTAAAACATAGCCTTTTGCCTGAGTAATATACACTGATTTACAGTGTAAAATGTAATTTTTATGTTTCGACTGACTGCAGCAGAAATAAATGCCCCACTATGTGCTGAATGTGGAATAAGACCAGCAGTGGTATAAATTGTTCCCATTTCTCAGGATGGCTTGTAATTCACATCTGGACACCTCCAAGACCTTGCTGGAACTTGCTCCCATCTTGCCATAGGGTTAATTAGGTGGCTATGAACCTATGGCTGCACTTGTCCTGAGAACTCTCCATCTAAGTTTATTTGGATCCCATCCTGTCCTGCAGGAATCTCCAAAGCTTTCACACAGTGCATTCTTGTACAGAAAATCCTTGAACTGGTGATCCATATTTGCACATTACTAGAGAAGGATTAAACTTTATTAAAACTTAGAATTTTAAACTTAGAATTCCTACGTATCTCCTACTCAGCATTTTTTCAGTTAGCAATGTCCAGCTTCAAAATTATTGGGAACAATTACCCAAATGAAAAGGAAACACTAATTTATTCCTGATTTCTCTTAGAATATACTCACTTTCCAATTTACAGAACTGTCTCATCAGTACACTAGTAGCAACAGTTTCTTTTTCTTTTTGCCCAATACTTACGTCACAAGACACTTAACAAAACCATCTCAAGACTGGATTAAAAGAATAACCAAGTTTCAAAGCAAAAACCTGAAACTAGGGTTTCCTGGGCTGACACTAGGTATACTTTTAAAATTCAACATCTGCAACTGATGTTTTAGTTGGCATTTCGTTTGTTTGTCTTAAATAATCTTCTGCTAAAATACTTGCTTTGATCCATTTCCTCCTCCCTTTCCACTGGATAGTCTTAAATGTAGTTGAAACAAAACTAAAATACTGAGGTTAATAACACAGATTTACTTTTTTTACACTTTTTAACATTTGTACAGGAAAATCCTCTTAGAAAAGAAACAATTTGGCTTGCCGACTGTAGAAAGAGTGTAAAAAATGTAGAAATGATGACACTTCACTGTGTTTGTGACTGTAAGGAGTAAGCTAGCAAAACTGCTGAAGACTACCTATCTTTCATAGCTTCAAGGACAAGATTTAGTAGCACGTTTCATTTTCCTGATCCACCGTTACAGAAACTAAACAAACTTGGTAGCAATGATCTGGGATTTAGCAGCCATGTTTTTTCATTTAGGGCTCACAGATGCTTTTTGGAAACAAATGGATGAAACAAAATTCTTACAAGCCCCTGCTTGCCTCCAGTATTATTTTTATTTGTCCCCTCTGTCACCAGCCACCTATAGTTTAGGATTAAACTCAACAACAGTTTGAAAGATTGCTTCCAGAAGTAACACGCCTTAGAAATTTAGAATACTGAACATATTCGCACCAGCACTTGTATACCTTTTCTTTGGGGGAATGGAATAATTCAGAACACATATTTTTAATTGGCTGGAATGCTTCCCCCTCTTTCTGCAAAACTGATGTGCATTACTTGTGGGATTCCTATAAGTGTGAACAAATCAAGACTAAAAGGTTAATAGAGTAAACAATCTAACCTTGCAAGGCCATGAACAAGCCCATATAGTTATCATGTCTTCTGCTAACCATGCAACAAGATCCTTGGATTTTCTTGAAGTTTTGCCAGCTAAGAAAGCACAATCTGTATAAAACATTCAGCACTGACAAAACATTTTTCCACTCAATAAAACAATTAGGCCAGGACTTTGGCTGCTGTTCCAAACAGAACAACAATTTTGAACCAGTGTTTATGTTGCAGGCAACTAGAAGCATCTTTAACAGAAGGCTCTGGCTTCCAAATGGAGCACAGAAGAGCACCAGATGACCTTTCCATGGGTACAGAGGTGAAAGAGAGAATTTACATTATTTCTATGTTGTTATATATTGTTAAACTTGCAACAAAAACAAGGACTGCTGGAATGGTCCCTAGCTGGTTTCAAGAAGATCAAATGCTGCATGTTCTCAAAGAAAAAGCTTTTCAAGAGGAATAGCTGACAAAATTTTCAAATAGTGAGACCCAAGCCTAAATCTGTGTTCTTCATAGTACCTGTGACCTCAGCCACACAGAAAAAATAGCATGTCCTAAGGCAGGATGTGGATTTACAAGCCACCAGCTGTGCAATAAGAACTTCCTGAGATGATAGTTTTGAAATGAGTCACCTGGATCTACTGCCAGATGGCACCTCCACTCACCTCCCTGGCTGTCCACATTAGGACATGACCAGTTGCCCCAATTCAGCCAATACACCAAGCTGCTGTTGTGAAAAAAATCTAAAATGTTTTGATTTTCAGACTCAGGCAAATCCATCTGCTGCCAATGCAATCAGGAAACTGCAGAGTGTTTGGCACTTCTGAGCAAAAGGCTAGAAGGTATCTGGGTAGTTTAATTCTTTTTTCTTTTTCTCTTTGTTTTGTTTTGTTCTTGAAAAGGATTGTTGCATGCCAACAAGGACCCCTCAGGAATTTTAAGTGGCTGTCTAAATTCAACTAATTTGCAAGACATCTCTTATCAGGTAAACTGCTGCTGGCGAAAAAGGAAGACTTTAACCTATGGACTTCTGAGCCAGTTTCAATGCATCCAAAGTCAGAAGAAAAGATTCTTATTTTCCTCTGCTAGCCCTGAGACTTGTCCACTGTACTATCCCTTTATTATTCAAATTCCCCTGCTACCTATGTTTAAAAATAAAAGCATTATATCATCAAAATGTAACTGCAGTCCATCAAGATATGAAGGTAGAAGGATGCTAGCTCAAATTGGATAGCAGAAGCTTTATTAAAGGTCTCCTCCATCACTACCACTTGGAATGGACAAAAAAAGAACCCCACGGTATTGGAAAATTTTGTGGGGCAAAAAAGCCATGAGAATATCTCTGAACTCAAACGTTTTAGACCAACTGAACAGAATCTTCTTAATAATTTCCGTGAACAAGGTAGACAACTGCTCCAACAGCTACCCCCTGTCTTCTTTAGCACTTTTGAGCCCTAGATGGTCAAATCATTTTTTTAAAGGCCAAGGCAGGTCACCTTCCCCACAGCAGTTCCAGCACATGGTCACACACACTTACTGTCAGGGTAAGTGTCCTGGATAAACATTTTTTCAAAGATCCCTGAGAAAAGCAGTGCTATCTGCCAAGAGCTCAGAATTTTTGCACAGTCACTGTGATTATGTAAGTCTGACTGTCAAGATTAAAATGGACCAAGATAAGCAGGCAGGCTCTGGGGTGTGATGAAGTGAACAGAAACAAGAACAAAGGATGTCAGGATTTATCTTATGGGAATGTTACAGTTTGGTCTCAAAGTGAATTACTGGGTAGTTTTCCTGGGCTAGGCAGGGCAATGCTTTTCAGAAATTACGTGAAAAAGCCACAGTGCAACTGGTATCAACTAAACCAGCAACTCTCTGTACAGAAAAATGCAAGAATATATTGACTTCTGGCCTGTAGCATTCAACACCAAAGCAAAAAGCTCTGGTGCAGAAGATTGTAAAGGTATAATGGGATGTGAATCATCTTTCTTCAAACCCAATTTTGAAAATAACAAACAGTATTTTACAACAGCAGTTGCTTAGTGAATAGTGGCTAGAACTGTGACAAAAACAAAACAACAGGCAAGTATTCAGGGAAAAATAATTCAAGCGGCTGAAATATTCACCCTGACCAAGCTAGTTAAATTCTGAGAAGCTGTACTTACAGACTAATGGGATCTTTCCCAGGCATTACCAAGTGACTCAATTCCATTTTTTGAACAACAAACCCTCAAGAAGGTCTGTACAGCATAGGCATGAGACTTGTACTACAAAAAGTTGACTCTTAAAACTTACATTTGAATGAGAACACAACATATACAAAGTCCTGGGTTAAATTTCACTATTGTTATCTCACCCCAAGGATCTGCTGAAGTATCCCTCCCTCCTGCATCATTACATTGTTAGAAGTGTGCACCTTCTCAGTGACAGCAACACCTACTGGAGCTCCTTATGCTTCTGTCTCTTCACTCAAAATCTGAGATGTAGGTCCACAAGCCTTGCGTTTATGCAGTGTTGTGACACTGGATTAAGCTGAAAAGAGTTCAGAGATTACTTAATTCTGGATTGTGACACAGAATAAGTAACATAAAGCATATATTCAGCCCTTGCAATATTCTACATATCCCACAACATGTAGCTTCTACTGGGTTTTTAAAAATACTCATGTGCATGAAAGGATTAAATATAACACTCCTCTCAAACTCATATGCAAGGAAAATAAAGCTGGAATTGAAAAACTTGTGTCAAAATCTATCACACAGAAGAAAGAAACTCTCATAAACATCAGAAATTCTTCATTTGACCATCTTAGGAAAAATGCTGCCCCCTTGGTATTTTTGACTCGCCTGTAAATTTCCTAACTAACAACAGTTTGTGACACAAAGTTGCCTCCGAAGAATAGGATGTCTGGTGTCTGAGAGCCAGCAAGGCATCATTCCCAGGTAGGGAATCTTTCACCAGCCATTAACAGTGAGAGCCCCTGTGGACCAGGCTGTGTCAGTGCTCACAGGTAGCCCCATCCAGCCCTTCTCCAGCACTACACACACCAGTGTGCCACAACACACGCCCGTGTGCCACAACACACAGTGTGCCCTAACACTGCATTCTGTCAGGAGTGTGCTTACAAAGTCATGCTTGTTTGCGCTCCAAAACAACTCTAACTTCATACCTCGTCTTCCTTTCTAGCAGTTACTCTTTTCTCAGATGCATTACCTTGCTTTTTACTCAAGTCCACAATTGGGATTTTTTTTGCCTCCGTACACATGAGCATGACAGGGACTCACTGACAACAGAGAAATGCCAGTATTAGTTCTTGCCTAATTTTTTCAGACACAGCAGTATTTCATCTGGGAAGAAAAGCCCACAAGAGCCCTGCTAATGCAGGAATCTTCCTAGATATTGCCCTAACACCCATCCAAAAGCACTCCTCAACCAAAACCAGACTTGTGTTTCTGCCAACTGTGCCAGTTTTTCAGGCTCTGCACCATTCAAGATTTAATAAAACTAAACAGAAACCTAACAGGACAACAGAGATTTCATGTTCAGAACATGTCATATTTATTGTGTTGTTCAATGCACTTGATTCTGAACAGTAAATTCTCATCAAACATCTTGTTAGGAAACCTTAAATAGAATAACATCTGTTTGTGACAGATCAAAAATGGAAAGAAATCACCATCCCTCAGAACTGCATTTTAAGCTCTTATATAAATCCCAAAAAAAATCCAAAACGTGGCCACACTTCCAGAACCTGCTGAGAGGTTTGGAATTAATGTAAAAAGGAAATTTAAGTTTTTGAAGAGATTTCAGAAACCAGTGGGTACTTTGCACATCAGTCCCGCTGTGATCTTTGTGAGCCCAAACTACAGTGAGTACATGTGTGAATTTCAAGCATAGAGGACATTAAAGCCTTTCATCATGTGTATGCACACCACATTCCAAAAATTCAGCCCTAACCAGCTACATACTTCCAGCTGAACAGTGCTGAAGATCAGGTATAACACTTGCTAGTGTCTCAACTTCATTGCTTCTACTCGCCTTCTTGCACTCAAAAATAGGATTTCACACTATATGAGCACATTGAGCTGGTCGAGACACATTGGCTGAATCCTTTCTTCTTGCTGCACAAACCAGAGTTCTTTATAAATTCTCTTCCTTTTCCATTCCAAGCCCCCTCTTCCAGGCACAGTCTTCCCCTCCTGCTTGCTTGTGACCTACCGGCATCCACTTTGACTGTGTGACTATCCAAATAAGCCACTGAGTTGATGAAAGTGCCATTGGTGGGCTGGAGACCTGAGAAGTCCAGTCAGAGCTCACTCAATTCAATGTTCCCAGTTTTCCACTGCTCGAAAGGTGGGAAGAAGGGTAGGATCCATTTCCAATGGTTGCATGCTAAGTGCTGTCACATTTGCTTTTTATAATGAGCAATACCTCCATACCTCCCCGATGCAAAAGGTGCCAATATTTCAGTATGAAATTCGAGTTGCAGGGTAATGTACCAGATTCTCCTGACATGGTAGTACTGATTCTCTGCCTGATGACAAGAAGCGCTGTGGAAGGAAGTGCTTGCACAACCAACCATAAATGGTGAGAATGAGATCACAGAGAAACAACTCACTCCCTTGGTATGTCCTCTGGTCAGCATCAAAGCTTAGTACCAAACCCAGAACCCCAATCCTCTGTGGCCTCTACTGCAATCCCCTTGGACAATTCCTTCCAGGAGACCTTTCAGACGAAGCGGAGAGAACTGCTATCTGAGAACAGTCCTGCTTGTCTTGTTCACACTAGAATAGTGCAAGCTCACAAACACAAAAACAGCAGCACCACTGCTCAAAAGGCAAAAACCTAAGTCATACAGCAGGCTCTCAGTTAGCATGTCCAACTGCATACACATTCCTGAACTGTCCAAATCAAGTAAAACAAAACTTGAAGGCTGTACACTCTGGCAAGTAACTACTTCATTATCTGTCCTTGGCTTGGGAAACAAGCCATTCCAGCAATGGAATTTCTCTGTAGTCTTCTTTTTTCAAGGTCAGTCAGATAAATGTCAACCCAAATCATAAATGTGTTCCCAGCCTGTTTGCTAGACATACACAGCCTCTGTTGGGAACATATCACCCCTGTGCAGAGGCCTTAGAAAATATTTTAGCACATTTATTTTTCATCCAGGATGGAAGATAAGAGACAATTTTACTTATGTTTCAATTAATCCAGGCCCATGTTTTCAGATTACTCAGCAATCACATAGCTGTGCTCCAGAGCCCCTTAAAATTTTGTCAGCACAACCTTTTGTCTTGAACGGCTCCATGAAACTCAAAAGCCACTGGACCAATCCTCAGTATATTGTGTCAAAGATGTATTCGATGTAGCACAGTGTTGATTTATAATTTTGGTCAGACAGAGGAGTCATCCAGGGACACCATGGACACATAAAATGACTGCACATTTTCAAAACCATCATCAAAAATCAAAGGCAAGCAATCATGAAACAAAATTAATTCATACTTTAAGCCTATCATAATTTTTTCTGTGCTGATGGAATTGTTGCAACAGCACTGCACAGAATGGTCTGCAATTCTCTACCAGCAGAAAGGCCTAATTCAATTTCAATTCAAAATAGCTGAAAAACTGCTTTTGCTATAAGTGCTGACACGTTTGACCTTCGTAATATCTGAAAATTGTTTTAATTCAACTTTCTGCTTAACGATTTCTAAGGACGTGGATTTTATCTTGTTAAAGACTGTTACTACATTTGCCTAGTTCAGTTTCCTTGGATCTCATTTGTCTTCCATGAAAGTTCAAACAGGTTGCCTAGCAGTTTGTAGTATCCTGTGCTAGCTCCTTTAGAAGCCTTGGCTGCATGTGCCTGCTCTATTGGTTTTAAAATGGTTTTAAAATCCTCTCATCCTCCCCTATCAGTAAGTTTCTGCCTAACCAGTATCAGTTCCATTCTTTTCCTGATGCTCCATAACGGCACTGCTTTTTAACAAATATATTTGCTTACTTCAGCCTTTCTGCCATGCCTAGATAGTCCAAGGCTGTTTTTTCAAGTCTTTCTCTCATCTTCGTCTCCCACCTCCAGCTTCTGCTTCCCTGCTGCAAAATGGTGCAATGAATATTTGTGCATAACGAGGGACTCTGCACCAGGACACACCTGCTGGTGGACAGTCCTCAAAAAAACTGGTCAGAAAGAATAATTATGTCTATTCCATTTTCTTATCACACTCATTAGACTTTAAGGCTTTATCTACCCTAGAAGCAAATTCCTAATTTAACAAGTCAAAGAAAAAAAGTGTTAAACGAGCACCAATCGGTACAGTCAATTTCCCTCATCTGGAAGGGAACCAAGTAACAAAGTATCAGCTGCATCAGTAACTGTTTTGTCTAAACCCAGAAAGTCCTCTGAAACTTTTATCCTAGTTTTGGACTGTTAGACATTTACAGGTTACTAGAGGGGGCGTCTTCTGTAAAACGTTTTTTACAGTCTTTTAAATTCTTAACTGCTGACACAAGAAAACATCTCTGCTTTTGTCATGAGGGCCTTAATCCTCAGACCCATTCTCTTTAAAAATCAAGCATGGGGTGTCTTTCAAAGGTGTTGGCAAACACTAATGCTAACACATCAAAGAAGCCTTGCAGAAAGTACACACTCTGGAAAGGGAAAAAAAAACCCCACCCCACAGTTACCAAACAGCCCAAGTGCTACCACCAGGTTCCCTTTTCACAGAGTGACCAGATGGATACCCCAAGCCTGTTGAAACATCTCACCAGGAACTACCAGAAACTTGGACCATGGTCTCACTGTTGGCACTAAAGCTTCCAACTGCAAAAGCCCTCCTCTGCATATGGGAAATACCACGATCTCAAACACTTGGATCACTTCTGTGAGAAAGACTGGACTGAAGCCACTAGCAGAGACAGGTCACATGAGGGACTTCATATCCAGCAAATGCTTATGGGATTTACTACATTAATGGAATAAATGCAGTTACAATTAATTTTTAACATTTCTGACAAATTTGGGGTTTCAAGCCTGTGATATCTTTTGAGCTTCCAAACCAAAAGGGCACAGAAATCAAAGGACTTTTTAGACTTACAAACAGGCAGTATGTTTAGGTAAGCTAATTTATGAGGTCCTCCCAGGACAGGGGCTGTCACTGCAAACTGAATGTGCCTTTCTGTGATAGGCTAAGGAACTAAAAATAACAAAATTGATTGTGAACTCCTGGGTCTGTATTTCAGTACACGAAGATTTATTACAAAAAAGTTTTGGTGGAGTTTTGTTTTTTCGTTTTTGTTCAGAGTTGGTTTTAATTCCAAGGTCAAAAAGGTCACCAGAACTCCATCTTTGGAGATAGCACAGTATTTCACAACAGTTATGGTAAATTGAAATTATAATCTCAGGTAGATCAAATCAAAATGTGGGATGCAAAAATCAGGACCAATACAGAAATAAACATGAGGAATTATTGGGAAGGTAGCCATACCATCTCAGGATCTCTGGGTGGCCTGGCATTAGAAAATTTGTGAATCAACAACATGATGTTTTTGCCAAAGCAGCTTCCAATAGCGTAATAGATAACTGGGAAGTAACTGAGCTGTCCTATCCAGTTCTGTTAAGGCCTCTGCCAGTCTCTTGCATCCTGTTTCATATACTACCGAGACAGAAACAAACTCAGAGTCCAGAGGAGAAAAGGAAGACTCTTCAGAGGATTGGGAACATAAGCTACAGGAAAGGATGAAGTTACTGGCTTAATCAATTCAGGACAAAAGAAGCCTGAGGAAAGAGACAGGCATCACCACAGTTCATCTTGCCTACAGAAGATGGTTAACTAACAAAAAGAACAGCAAGTTATGATCTACAAGAAGACATCAGCTTGCAATAGCAAGTGTGTTGGGTACAAGGTGAAGCTAAGATGGGAAAGAAAGAAGAAGAATGGATTTCCCCAGGTCACTGTACAGTCCCCAGAACTGCATTTAAGACACAATTAGGTTCATTTCTATGCACCATTTTGGTTTACTTCTGCCTTGGGACAAAAAAAACCCCAATTTAATTTCCACAGACTCAGCAATTCTTTCTAGCTTATAACCAAATGCTCTCACATTATAAAGTATATGCTTCTTCAGGCATGAAGACAGCAAATCTAGACAAATTGTTAAGAAACGCTGAGTTGAAACATACATGTGGTAGTTTTTCAGCCTTTGGTGTCTAACTCATCATGTGCTTAACCACTCTTGTCAAGCTATATTCTTATGGAAAGGACACTCAAAAAAATGTCTCATTTCAGGAAGTAAAGTAGAATACTACATATGACCTGTATTCAGACAAAAAAAGAAGATGAAAAGGAAACAAGTTCTGTTTTTATAAGCCATACTAGAATTCATGGACAAAACCCAGCAAGATGTCTCAAACTGTCGTTTCCTACAATAGTAGTATCAATTGAATTGTCCAGGTCCACCTCCATTTTGAACTGACATAATATTTGGGGATTTTTGCTTTCTAAAGAATTTGTTTCCTTATTTTCCCAGTTATCTCTGAAACACTCCTCATCTTCTAGACTACTTCGCCCAGAACTTTCCTTTTTCAAGTGATGCCAGAATATCAGATTTTACCAGCCCTGAAAAAGCAATTGCTGAAATGAAACCAAGAGTTCTATTGACTGATAGTTTGCTGTTTCAAAAAGGTTTCAACTGCTGCTTGTAACACCGTGCTGGTTTTGGCTTGGGGTAGACTTAACTTTCTTCACAGTGTCAAATATGGGGCTGTGTTTTGGATCTGTGCTGCACACAGGGTTGATAATATAGAGATGTTTCTGGAATTACTGAACAGGGCTTACATAGACTCAAGGCTTTTTCTGCTTTTTGTACTGCCACACTGGGGAGGAAATTGGTGGTGGCTGGAAGGATGGGAGGAGACACAGCCAGGACAGGTGACCCAAACTGACCAAAGGAATATTACAGACCATGTGTCATCTTACTCAGTACTTCAGGCTGAGGAGAAGAAGGAGGAAGGAGGGGATGTTTGGAGTGATGGTATTTGTCTTCCCAAGTCACTGTGAGGCGTGAGGGGATCCTGCTGTCCTGCAGATGGAAAACACCTGCCTTCCTGTGGAAAATGGTCAATGTGTGTGTGGCTTCTGCTTTTCTTTTTACACTATCTTTATCTCAACCCATGAGTTTTGTACCTCTTACCCTTCCAATTCTCTCCCCGATCCCATTCATGTGGGAATAAGCAAACCGCTGCCTGGGGTTTGGTTGCTGGGTTGCTGGCAGAGATTAAACCACAACAAATACAAACCTGAAATTGGGTAAACACCAAATATTTTATGTACAATAATTAAGAGCTATCTAGAGCTGTGAAAATAAATATATCAGAGAGAAAGCCAGTGATCAAAATAATAGGATAATCTTCCCAAAGATTAATTTCTGAGACTATGCAAAAGCATATGCTCCCAGGTAATTTTGTTAAACTCAGCAAACCCACAAGATCGCAAATGTTTCTGTTTGTTGCATGACACAATAATTCAACTTGGAGATTTTTTATTGTGGTGGTTATAATTTTCTTGGAATCATGAGATCTGGTGATAGTAGAATCATCTGCATCATATGAGCTCAGTAACCATCTGCAAAACAGCTCAGTCAGGAACTTTAATAACTGCCAACTGCAGACACTTAATTGGTCCTTCAGTTTCAATTTTATTAAATTAAATCAGTCAGTTTATCTTATATACCTACTTAATATAGCAAGTGTCATTGTTGAATTAGCTGTTAATTTAGTTACTGAACAGAAATCATTAATGGATATCCACAGAGCTCAGAAGCCACTCAACTTGTTCCTGTAGCACAGACATACTTTCAAGATATTTCTAGCAACCAGACTGCACTAATCTCTGCCACAGATGAGTCCCATCAACAAGTTCTTGTGCCAGAGGGCTAAAAACCCCAAAAACTCAACTGAAATAAGAAGTCTCACAAAGAGAGTTCTGATTTCCCAGTACTCCAATCCTTCTTGACAAATCATGTCTCTGCCAAACTGTATCTCTCAACTCCATGGGGATTCTGATTTCTCAGATCCCCTTCACATGTGCCAACTCTCATCACACTGCTGCTCCAGCTTAGCATGATTGTATGCACACACACACACACACATGAACAGGAATGTGTATCACAGAATCACAGAAATCACAGAATCAGTTAGGTTGCAAAATGCTTTGAGATCATAAGTCCAAGCTATGACCAAACACCACCTTGTTAACCAGACCATGGCACTAAGTGCCATCCAGTCTTTTCTTCAACACTTCCACGGATGGTGACTCAACAACCTCCCTGGGCAGCCAGTCTGTTCAGCCTTTCTGTGAAGAAAACTTCTCCTAATTCCAACCTAACGGAATTCACAGGTAGAGAGTTCTAGTCTTTCCCTTCTGTCCTACACTGCCAAAAACTTGAAAGCCCATGAGAAATCTGCATAGAAGAGCTGGATCTTTTAATGACTGCCAAGACAGCAAACAAACACTCTTGGAAATGCTGGGCAGAAGGAAATCAAAGCTTCAGAATTTCAGAACAAGCCCAGAAAGTTAGCACAATGCATATCCATCCAGTTTTCTGAAAATTGGAGCAATGTTTTTCAAAACTGGCTGTCCCAAGAGAATCAACCTGTGATTGAGTTCCTGTATGTAACACTTTGCATTTCAAAAGCCCTGTGCCTGTTTCAGCCCAATTCAAAATCATTAGGAGTCAGTACCTCTAAAACAAAATTTAATTTTTACATACAAATATAATGAGATTAAAAATTTAAAAATCTGGACATACAAAAAGGTCAGAGTCCTTCTAGTTTCCTGTTGTCATGAAATTAAAGTGAATTTTGCAATTCAAATCTTCCTGGAACCTAGAAAATTCTAGCAGAAAAATAAATCCTTTTCCACACACTTTTAGTTGTACCTTTGAAAGCCAGACCTGAGAAAACATGATTCCTTGGCCTGTAGCTATAAACAATCCAGTGCAAAGAGAGAATAAGCATCAGCCACCACGGCTGTGCTGAAAGATCCTTTAAGCTACAGAACTCAAGGACATGGCTTGTCTTCCTCAACTCAGTCTTCCTCCCATTTTATTTCCTGTGATAACAATGCTATATCATAACAAAAAGTGTGAGTTGTATGTGCATAAGTTTCAAATCTCCTTTGACCTGAGTTACACCGTGCACATGCTTTCAAAAAGACCAAAAAAAGCCATCACCTGAGATCACTGGGAGACGATTGCTTGCACCTGTCTTTGTCTATCCTGCCATCTTGGCTGTAAGCATAATCCATGGAAAAGATACTCAGTAAAGCACTTAGAAAGTATGCCACAACCTCCACTCTGCTCTAGGCCAGAAAGCGTGCTGGTGCTTTTCCTTGGCATCTTTGTTACACAACAACACAGCCAAGAGCACAGCCACGCCAGCCAGACACAATCTTCTCAGCTCCGCACCCTGAACTGTTACAGTGCACTAACAGCTGGAAAAAACACCTATTCGCACTCCCTCTGCAGTGACACAACACAGGCAAAGTGAGGACATTCAGACCTAACATTTAACAAACAGTCTCACTGAAAAGAAATAGGACTCTTTAAATGGCTTTTTAAAAAATCCATAATTATGCAGATTCAGGGTTATCCCAGCAGAGATTTTTAGATGCAGACTGGAATATAAGAGTCCAAATAATACAAAGAAGACAAAGAAGAGTTGTTCTTGTAACCTACCTGACACTTTTCAAAATCGGCTTCAGCCAATACATATTTACTTATCTGGCAAACATCCAGGAGTAAAGGGATGCTCTTCAAAGTGCAAGAAGCCTAAAGGAAATTGTACATCACCCCCTGCACTAAACACAAACCCATCAACATCACACATACGCTTGAACTAAAACTTGCCATGACCTAGCATAACACATTTAACCATGAGACAAAGCACTCACGAGACAAAACTCTGAAGAACATTATCTTCATGCCACATAGCAGCACCTGCCAACACACCCTCTCCTCCAGCCTGAAGGCACTTACCCTCCTACTGTTTTTTTAACAGGCCCATTGGTGACAGAAGTGTGAAATATTGAATCCAAAATAATTCAATTTACACTCACTAGAGCCCTGAAAATAAGGAAATACGGAGACAACACCCATCCTCCCCTCCACAAAATATGTAAACTCGCTGGTGCAACAATATCCTCTGAAGCATTTGTGTTTTAGAATATAACCTTCTCAAACATGATGATCTAGTTCCCGCTGGAGAAACAGAAGTCTATTAAGAGGCAAAGCACAAAACACCCCACTACAGCTGGGTCTCTGCAATACTGGGCCACTGTCAATCTTAATGAATTTTTTGCTAAAATTAAACCAACATAAATTAACAAAAATCACGTTCACTAAATCCTTTAACAGGAAACATCATAACCAAAAGCAGCACCACCTGAGATTAAAAGACATACTAACATATCAGTAGAGAGAGTACGCAAAATAACCCTATTCTGGTATTTGCTTTTTTCCTAGGTAATTATTTGGCTGTTGCTTCCAAGACATATTTTGTACCCACCCAGGAAAGTGTATGCGTTGTAATCCTGATGCATGCTTTCTATTTTTCAACCAAAAAGATATTCTTAGCTCTTGAAATAAAATATTTGAAATCGAATATATTAACATAGCTTCACTGCATACGAAAACCTAGACTTCCTGGGGAACTAAATCTACCCTCATTTATAGCAGACAGATGCCGCCTCAGCTTGCTTTGCAGTAACAAGCCAGTTCTACCTCCCTAAAAGGCTACTGAAATGACTTGTTACTAATAAGGGACCTGGATTCTCAGGCTAGGAAAGGATCAAAAAATGACGAACCTAGAGCATGTGGCCAGGCTGTATTTGTTTAGGAAAGCCAACAGCAGGAGCAGCATGCTACCATCCTCTGCTCCTGTGAGCTCTTTTGGTACTGCTATTTCCAAGTACTGGCACATTCATTGCAACATCTCCATGATAGCTCTGCACAGCACTGTTAATCCTGCTGTTATACAAGGAACAGAAGACAGAGTACAGGCAGAAAGGCAATGGCAGGTCTCAGAATGAAAGCCAGGTCTTCCTATTATAATTTCTCAGTCTGCAGACATCAGGTTCTTTTTCCATCACATATTATCCCAAACATCCTTCAATGGAAAAGAATGCTTTTGCCAAAAACAATCCCAAATAAAACGCAAACCCACATAACAGTCACAGTATAGTCTTTTTCAAACCATCATCAAGATTACATTAACATGTTCATAGTTTTCTTCCAAACTTAGGCCTCTCTGGCCTTTTCACAGAACTATTGGTAGAAGAGTTCACCTCAGGTCCTCAGAGTAACTCTAGTCAAGGCCCACTACAGAAGTGGCAATCCGGAATTGCAGTGCTGCCACAGAGCTGGCCCAGGACACAGGGCATAGGTGAGGCATGGAGGGCACTACACCCCCTAAACACCCTGTACAAGATATATGGAAGTCTGGAGAAACAGAACAGCAACAGCACTCTCTTCCCTGTAGCACACAGGATCCACCAGCAGAAACTTGCCTCCAGCCACCACTTGCAAGTAAGACTCTCCATCTCCTTCTCCTGAACACCAAAGCCCGTTTCTACTCTACACCTTGTCTTGCAAGCTTAGCCTGGCGTCCTTGAACACATCCTTTGGGCTCAGCTTTCTTTCATTTTCACTGGATGCCAAGTCTCTGGTATGTGTCAGAACTAATCACTGGATACAAACATTGAGCAGAGGTAAGGGAGAAGAGACCATGCAGCCAGGTGTTCTGAGACCAAGAGCATGTGTTTGGAGCTTCTGATCCCTGCTCTCCCACTTCACACCCCAGTCCTACAACATCAGTGTTCTATGCTCACCTCTTTTCAAGGGGAGATTCATTGTGCACAGGTAGGGCACTTGCAAAATATGCTACACTGCAATGCAGGGTCCAGACCAACCTAAGATTCTGTCATGTGAACAGCTGACACGGATAGGTCAGCATGCTGATCCTCTGAACCTACTACAGTGAGCTGATTATGCAATAGCATTTGTGGCATTCTGATTCACTTCTTTATGGGACTGCATCTCTTTCAACTCTCCCTCCTGGCTACAGCTGGATAAGAAGCTATCCAGGCCTTGGAGGGATGCACCAGCTGTAGTACCAGTTTATCGGCTGGTAGCCGCATGGCATCCCAACTACCTACTGCTTGCCTCTAGCACACAAAGTAAAAGCTAGGAAACAGTGACCTCAGAGAATACAAAACTAGGAAAACATTTGAGGCTAACACTTACTAATTCAGCTGACCTAATTAGCATGACCTGTTGGAAAAACTAACATGTTTATCAGAAGATTCAGATCAGCACACACAAAAATCACATTACAAGGAAGATGGTTGAATGGAAACTTCTCTTGTAGATTCTGTCCCAAACCAGTCCCCTTTCCCATACTCTCTTCCCATTTCTAGGAAAGTTATCTACTTCCACTTTGAAAGATTAATAGAGACAACAGATAAATAAGTCTGTTAATGTCTCATTCTCCTGTAGAAGATACAATGATCTTTTTTCACATTATACCACTGCTAAGAGAATATCTGGCTCCTCCTCTCATCCTCTCTAATTTTCTTGCTCCTAACTGCACACAGTTTCCACTATGCTGTGCCTGTCACCTCTGGATCCTTCTCTGGTTTGTAAGCCATTGAAGTATATGTCTCCTATGGGTAATCTGGGTAATCCAATCCCTAGATTTTTGAATGACAAGCTAGAATCATAATTCCTAGTTTTTACAGACAAGCAGTGAATGCAAAATTGACATTGATGAGTCAGGCTGCGCTGCAATGATGGGAACTGCTATGTTCAATCTCTGTCCAGGAATTCAATGTTTCACTGCTCACTGGTAAAAATGTAAGTGAATAAAAATTGTCTTGTGCAATTTTCAGTTGTAAACTGCTGCTCAGGAGGGGGTAACTGATCTACAAATCATAACTGTAATGTTATGTCCCTTGTAATGTCTGATTAGATGGAGCACAGAACTGCAAATTAAATTCAGTAGAGTCTACAATGTATCAAGCCGCATATCAGGGACAGATTTACCAGTTGTTTCAGCACAAATCAAAACAATTAAAAGGTGAGAAATACTTTTGTCAGCCACTCAGGAAGAGGGCTCTCCGCTATCACAGGCTACACCACTAATAATTACTGATGCAGTACTAGGCAATCTTTGGTAGGTTTCTCCAGATAACTTGCTGTAAAGCATTATAAGATTGCAGTCAAATAGAAACCACAATGGGCTACAATCCAATGGGCCTCACACCTGTCTTTCAGCACCCCAACCTGTCTGCTTCTTCCCAGTACAAGCCATTCTTGTCAGTCTGCAAAGCCCTGCCTAGTGACAAATCAGCAAAAGGATTCATGGCTGGCAAAGCCATGTGGTGTCCTCAATGTTTCACCAGGACAACTTGTGAGACTCACCACAGGAGACCTCAAATGACTTGGACATCTAATACCTGAAGTAATATATGAAAAGTGGTGGAGAATATGAAGCATCTCTCTCATAAGCTGTACCCTTTGCCTTTAATTCTGCAGTTAAGCATTGCTTTATGTAGCTGCCACTCCATTTGCCACATGAAGCAAAGCACAAGTGACTCACCCCTACATCTCAATAGCAGAGCCTGCTGTAAGAATAACCACCTTGAAAAAATTTAGAGCCAAATTCTGCAAGGTTACACATTGCTTGAACATCAGATAGAAAGAGGAGGGGCAGATATGCATGAAATGTAAACACTGAAGAGCAAACAGACCTCTATAGGGCATGCTAAGTGTCTGCCACTGACATAGCTCGGAGAAAGAAGCAGTTGGGAAAGCAGTGATGCCAACACTAGGAGCTGTTCCATTGTGCGACTTATCATGCGCTGTCAGTTACTCAATGACTGCAGTATCTCTCAGACTTACAGTCTCTGTCCTTGAGCAATTTGACTTCAGCCCCCTCCACTCCTGCACCAACCATTTCACAACCCATTTTCCCATGGCTGCTCATGCTGTGCAGTTTTGAAGCCTAAACTAGCAATCCCTTTGCTGTTTGACTCATGCTGGGACAGAGTTGTTTCCTACCACAGTTCTGCCACTACTAAATAAGATGGCATGTGACTGATGGTAAGATCATCTTCCTGATAGGAGCTGAAGCTGAGAAATGGATTGGCTTCAGTCACTACTCTCTGAGACCTAGACACTTCACCAGATTTTCATTCCTGTGAGTCTTAGCAACAAGACCGTACGTTAATTTTCTCCTGCCACTCTTATTAGAGGTCATAGCAGAGATAAGGGATGAGTGCTTCTCCTCAAATCAGTCTGAGGCAAGTACAGTTTCTGCCTTCATTAAAACTAAATGCAGTACAGCTTTCAGAAAAGTGCTTTCCCAACCATATTAATTCTCAGCTAGAAAAGCCCATCAACAAAATCCTCTGCTGGAACCGTCTGTGACCAGGACAAAGTTCTTGCTATCAGCTAACTAATCTGAAATCACTCACCTCTAGGGACTGAAAGGGATGGAAGAAAGCATCTTGGCCAGGGCAAATGTTATTAGAACCAGAGTAAGCTATTCCAAACAGGATGTTTAAAAACTTCATGTAATACTTACAATACCTAATGTGAATACTCATACATTGGTGAATCTCCAGGTTTCCATTCTATGACATGCAGCTAGACCCTGGATGATAAATTGACTAGTTTCTAGGAGTGCCAGGCTGGATTAAAACATAGTGTGAACACAGAGCAAACAGGAGTTCAAACAAACCAGCAGTGCCAGTGCAAACACTTGAGCTCTGATAGTGTAGAGCAAGCAGAGATGCTGGGACTGGAGGAGATCATGGTCAATTTGGTATGAGATTGCAGCTTCAAAGCAGATGTTCCTCCTAATTCATCAGTACTGCACCTCTGCCTGACATGGGTGACTGGGAAAAAAAAAGGAGAGGAAGAGAGGGAAGAAAAAGGCTCTGAACTGAACCACTGCATTGTGCCCTGGGAAGTGCAGCAGTATGGAGAACCTCAAGCTCACTGAAAGTCCTTGAGAAAGACAGGTGAGCATGTAAAAACAGGAACCTCAGCTAGGGAGAAAATAACTGAGAAAATGCAGCAGCACTAGAGCAACTGGCTTGTTGCCAGCCTTGAAACAAGTCACATTTTTGTTCCCTCTACCAGGTAGAAGATGACAAATGTCTGCACAGACCACGAGACCCTGGGAAGCTCTTTAAGCTTCAGTGGAATGGCACTATCCATGTACACCACGTGCCCTGGTGAACTCACACCACCAGTCCATGCTCTGGCCTCCATTTCCCAACTGGAGGGAAGAGCATTCGTTTTCACTTCACAAGGGGCTGTCAGTGAGTGGAAACCTAAGCCTTATCCCACCCCTCCCTGCACCTCTGGCTGTACAACCTGCAGAGCATGCAGATGTACAAATCCAGCCAGGAACGCAGTCCTGCCCAGAGGGTATTTTCAAAGCAGTGCGTAGCAAAGTCGTGGCAGTCGGACTGACAGGAATCTGAGCTTCCTTCTTGGTCATCTCCTGGCAAGCTGGACACCACCTGGTGCATGCACACTGAGGCCAGCTGCCCCGAGCCCTGCACCCATCTGCCAGGACATCACACATACTGCATGTGATGCTGAAGCAAGAAACTTTCAGCAGACACCCGTTTCCAGGAAGCTTGCTGCCCCTACAACAAGGAGTTGACAGCAATGCTTTTGCAGGGCTGATGCCTGACCCCCAACAGTCAGGCAAGTTTGCTTAATGGTTGCCTTTATTTTTAAACATGAAGCAAAAGTGCTTGCTTGATTGCAGTCAGAGCTCAGGCACTCCACTGGTTTGCATTAGACCTATCCAACTGTGAATAACAGTGTGTATTCCAGGAAAAATACAGGAAAGGAAAAAACCAAACTAAACCAAACCAACAGAGTTCTGGCCAAGTGTAGATGTTAAACAGTAAGAAGGAGCCAGGCAGGAATTCAGTTAAAACTCAGTTCTAGCTCTGCCCCTTTGTACTTACTCCAGAAAACAGCACAAGCTCAGAATTTGGCAGAGGAGAAGAAAAAAGAATTTGGCTCATGCTGAAGAGAAACAGGACTGAATTTATGATGCCTGCGGAGTTCAGAGGCAGCGGAGGAAGTGACAGCAGCAGGATTATATGGAGGATTACAGTACCAGGCAAACCAGACCTGCCTTAAGAGTTTCTATAAAACTAGGCCCCGAAAGGAAGAATGACCATCTGAAGCAGAAAATGGGAGTAACTTAAATCCCCATGCTTTTATCTCTCTTCTTCTCCAGCTACGCACACACACCTTGGGGTTTGTTGTTGCTGTGAATAAACCGTATGAGCACAAAGTAATGTTGCATTTAACTTCTGCAATCAGCAGTGACCATCTGCCCTAAACCACACTGCTGTTTAGATGGGGAGAGAAGAAAACCCAGCTCAAGGGAAAGTAGTACTGAACGTGAGTGTTTCTTTTAACGCTGTGTCCAAGCTATTGACCACTGTCTCTACATCATATGGCTAATGTCCTGACTTGGTGAGGTCTAGTTCTACAGACTAGCTTGAACCAACAGGCTCTCAAGAGACCGCCAGCATCTATATTAAGAACAAGAACAGAAAAGCATGCAGCACATGGAATCATAGGTGTGTAAATTAGGCAGATACCACTGAGTCACCACCATCACTTTACCACACTGCCTGAGAACTTGCTCTATGCCAGCATCCAGTCCTGCACTCCCCAACAAACCACAGCCACTAGCACTGAGTTCAGCAAAGAGCCTGCAGGGTGGTTCCTTCCAGAGAAGTATTGTTGGTAGAAAGATATACAGAAGCAACAATTATGGATGAACATACATCTCCTAAAGACAATGGTATGTGGAAATACCTGCTTCTCCTGTCTCATAGTAACACAGAATCACAGAATGAACTAGGATGGAAAAAACCTTTGAGATCATCAGGTCCAACCTATGACCTGACATCACCTCATCAACTAAACCAGACTCTAATTCATTTAGGTGCCTGAGCTAAGGACATAATTCCTCTAAATTTTAGATGTCTGCTCAACTGCATGTGCACAATCATACGTGGCAAATGGAACATGAAGGCAGTGCAATGGACTTCCCCCTGCAAGCCCACGATCCCTGCAGATTACAAAAACATGCTCCAGCAACACAGGAACCCATCTCCCCTAATCCACCAAAACAGGAAGCAGATACACTCCAAATAGGTCTCCAAAACACCATAGTAGCCTTAAAACGCTACCTGTCAGAAAATTACATGAGCAAGGCAATGTCTTTAGCCAAGTTTCCAATCCTCACTGAGCATGGGGAGAACAGAAGAGATAACCCCATATAACTACAATGCTATCTCTAACAGTGACAAAACAACAACATTTTAGAAGCAGATTTGCTATAGTGGTAATGAGCTCCAACTATTCCTTTGGTTAGATGGAAATTTTAACTTCTGCTGTCAAACTGGACAAGCCAAATTTTGGGAAAAAGAAACTAGATTACTCCCAGAAAATTACTTACAGTGCCACCGTGTAGACATGCTGCAGCTTCCCCAGACAGTGCGAACCTCAGCTGGGGAGGAAATACTGAGAGTACAAACAAGAGGAGTGAGTGAATTCAGTTACCTACCATCACCACTGTTATCACAGTTTCCAACCTCTTTGCATCACAGGGTCCCTGACACCGTTGCTGTCCCAGTAACCTCCACAAAGCACTGCTCTGGGGATCAACTCAAGCCTTCTTAACAAGAGCACACAGGAAAGTGTCTAGTATTCCAGGACAGCCTTAAATTAAGGGGACCTGGAAACACAAGTGCTTTATAAATCATTCTGCATCTGTCCGGTGTTCTCTGTGCTCAGTGCCACACATCAATGACATGTTGGGACTGTCATCACTTACCAAAATCCCAGCCCCCCACTTGACAGCACAGAGTATGGCAAGGGCTTTTGTGGATATGAGGTGACCAATGTCACACCCTATCCTCACAGAGCACTCCGTCCACCTGCCATGCATCCCTACACCTGCCACACTCTAAGGGCGATCCCCTACCCTGTGCCAGACAGAAAAAGGCCCTTTACAGTGTCCTGGAACAGATGTAAACCTGAAGTTAAGGCAGGGCCTTAGTGAGATGAAGACACTGTTGAACTCCAGTGGCTCATTCCTAACCTGAACAGGAATGTGGCTTCCAGGCAGCATTATGGCCTTAAGGTCCCACTTCATTCCTTGGTAAGCAGGTAAACGGAGTCCAGAAGAGGTGGTGCCTGCACCTTAGGGATCTTTCTCTGCAGGCATTGCAGCACTGCAGGCAGTTCTACAAGTCTTTTGGCTCCTGTCACACACACACACAGAGCTGATGCCTGAGGGCATTTTGAACAAGCTAGCGAAAGGGCCTACAGTACCTCCATACCTCCTCTTCTTGACATTCACTTAAATATTCCTAAAAGCTCAGCTCATTTGTAGAGGATGTGGAGCAAAGAGCACACAGCTTTGACCTGCATCTGCTACCCCATTCTCGCCTGCTGAAGTCACAGTACCTCTGTTTTAGAAAACCTTATTGTCCTGTGCCTCATCGTAAGAAAAAAGTCTGCTTTCACATCAGTGTAAAGACAGTCACTGGCCAGGTGGATCAAAATGTACATTGATACCATGCACAAATCAGCAGCTACCTAGAAACAGTTTCTGTTTCAGAGAGATGTCTGAAACAGAAGTCTAAATAATAGCAGTTCCACTAGGTCTTAAGGAAATTTTTTAAACTGGCTAATTGCTTTCACTAGAGACCAATTATACTGAATCTGATAATAGCATGTTTTGTCAGCATCTAGGACATACAGCATTTGTTATATCATCCTGCTGCCTCAAATACCCAAGAAAATTCAAGGAACAATTTGTCTGTTTCTCTGGACACAACGCCTTAGATCAAGCTTGTTTACTTTCCTGTTAGAAAACTTGGTTCTCAAGTCCCAGAATAATAGTGCAGCTCTTTCCTGGCCTATATCCAGCTCTTCAATGCCTTCTGAAGTGCTGACACTAGGACCAGACAGCATTCCTGCACTATGGTGCTCAGAACATTTTTCCCCTACTCCTACCACTCACCTGAGGACTGAAAATTCCCTCTCAGCTGAATTACTGAGCTTGGCAGCCATGTTAACTGGTATCTTTCAAGCCCATAGCACCACCAGGATATTCCAGACAAGATCTCCAGTCTTGCTAGCTTGATGTCTGTGCTTTGCTCTAGATGTACAGCCTTGCACAGAACAGCCCCAGACAAACCCTGCTTTTCAGGTGACTCAGCTCTGCTCCCACAGCTGATCTGTTGTTTACATCCCCTCCAAGCATTTGTGTGCTTGTGCCAACACTTATGCAGTATTTGTATCACTGACAAAGCCACTGGGTAATGCAGGGCCAGAAACAGACACTTTTAGTACTTCTTTATGAGATTTTTTTAGCTTCCCTACTCACTGGTGGAGGATGACTCCCCATCTGCTGCTGTTAAATAAGAATGCACAAATACTCTGGGCAATTTACAATAAGCCACTTTGATTTTGTCTGGTGTGTACTCCTGTATCAGTGTATCACCAGTAACAAAGTCAAAAGCTTCCCAAGTTATGTGTAATTGTATCTCAAATTATTACCAAAAATCATATTCATATGAAGAAGTTTTCTGACAAAGCCAGTTTACCACTCAGGGAAAATTGGCTAGTACCATACTGTCTTCTCTCAATTCTTCACCAGCTGCAGAGCTCATCAGACTTTCTGTGCTCTGACCAAACTGAACTTCAGGTAGTCTGGCAGACTACTCCCTCATTGTCCCAGAATAATGCTCTTACAGTTTTTTTTTCCATTCCCCTGATTTTTTTCAAGTGCAATTAATGATTTAAAGAGCTCCTTGGCTTAGTCTCTAAAAGTTAACCATTGTTTTGAACATTTAAAAACAATGACATTTCATATTTTTCCTAACTACTGGAAGCAATTTGTCAGCAATGCAGAAAACATTCTCTTATGACAAGCTACAAATACAGACTCTTCTCCTTTCCAAACGTCACAAAATAAATAGTGATTCTTTCTGCCGCTGCTTTTTCAGTATGCTTTTTCACGCCTGGTCAGTATGGAGCCTAAACCATTGCGAGGATTTCAGGAATCCCTGATATATTTAAAGAATCCCTTCTTTTTGTTCAAATCTGCTGCCCAAAAGCTCTTCACTGGTACCCTTCAGTTCCCCCAACAACTGTCTGCCTTTGCTTGCAGATTATTACGTTGCTTGCTCCATTTTTCTATTCATTGTATTTTAAGGTTTTTTGCTGCTTTAATGTCCTTTGTTAACCAAACCAGCTTTCTTTAAAACTAAAAAATTTGTCTTTGCAAATGTAGAATTGTGGTTTCTTGGGGATCTAATTAGAATTCTTGAACAATTCCCAATTACCATTCCCATTTTTATGCTTAAGTTCTTTCTTCTACTTTATTTGGCCTATAATTCTTTTCCATTTCAAAAAAAATTACCTCCCTTAGAGCACTAATCATATATCTTATTGGTTGGGACTATATATTCTCTTTTCACATAAAGTTCAGTCATTATTATTTGTACCTAAGCAAGCATCCTTTTCAGTTCAGTGATTCATTCATTTTTTATTAACCCAGATGAGGTCTGAAATTGCATTAGTCCAAGACAGCACCAAAACTTTCTAGACAGTGTTATTCATATGTGTGGTTTAGGTGAATAGCTTTCTTGGAGTGCGGAAGTACCTAAATGGGAGTATAATTTTTCTCTTATTCTCCTCTGGTAGAGTTTCAAGGAGATGCTCACCCAGACACTGTGCAATACTGATAACAGGTACTTCCATCCCCTGCTGATCAGCTAAAACCTTGAGTTTTCCATGTCTTCTTCTTTTGACTTACCAACAGCTTCAAAGCAAATAAAAATATATGTGGTGTCACCTTCTCTTCCTTCTCCATTTCATCCTTCCTAGAAAACAAGGCTGTAGCTACTTTGCTTTTGAACATTACAAAAATGCAGCTTATCCCATGGGACTCCGGCTGTGACAACAGTCCACTTATCTTTATAAACAGGCTTTATAAATTCACACAGGGTGAAATTTGTGATCAAATTTCCCAAGCATAACAAGTTACTGTACACTGGCTGAGCAGCAGAGAGTGCTGAAGCAGAGAGAGCTCATACTTAGGCTGTACACTATGATTTGTTCCATCAGAAATACCTCTGTTAGAAGCTTCCAGCCACTCCTGACATGTCTGAATTTTACAGACCCAAGGCATATATACAAGCTGCTGGCAAACTGGAAATGCAGTGGCCAACACAAGACTGAAAGGTCTACATAACCCACTGTTTTCTGCCTGTATTACCCACTCTGGTCTCAAGGAGAGTATAGATACAACTCATCTCAGGATATCTGCAACTATTTAAGTACAGACATTTCAGCCCTAAAAACTTTCAGAGACCATTTTGCCAAATAGACCAACAGTGACAGGATTTTAGTTCCTCTCTCAAAGAGCTACCCAGGAGTTTAGTATGTTTGCACTTTGGGGAATACCCTGAAACTCCAGAGGCAGGAATTTCCTCAGGAATACATGGAAGTCGGGGGAGTTCTTGTAAAATTATAGGCATCGACTATCACAGGTGACCCTAGAGTGAGCTCATTTGGTTAGAGCACAGTGCTAATAACACCAAGGTTGTGGTTCAACTCTTCAGGGACCATTCGCTTAAGAGCTGGACTTGATAATCCTTGTGGGTTGCTTCCAATGCTGAATTTTCTGTAATCTGGAAATTTTGGTTCTGTGGTCAGGTGATCAAACTTCTGTACATTCCCAGCAGAATGGGCTGTTTTGGCCAGGATAAGGCAGAAGCTTGAAAACTGAGCTCAGAATAGCAGCATATCTGTCTGTCTAGCAGGGGCTAAGGGCATGTTTTGCCTGCTGAGACAGCTCTGGTCTAGGCTAGCAACCAGAGTTCCCAAAGCTGCAGAGCCCTGAGTGAGATGTTTAGTGAAACATCGGGGAGATCTAGCTTTCTGTTGACCCTGTGTAATCATGGAAAGCTAATCTGCTTCAGTTTTCTTTACCAATGGATTCTGACATAACTTATCCACCTTTCAGATGGCAGAGAAGTAAAAACGTGGGCAGAAACCAGCAGATTTTGAGCATCTGAGTGATTTAGCCAGTTCCCTTCTGCAAAACCAACATCAAAACCTGCTTTTCACCCTGACTCTTTAGGTGTGTGCCGGAGCCAGGACTCAAAGGTTTGCAGTTAGAGAGGCAGAAAGATGTTTAGGACAACATCTAGATGAAATTTTGTCAGTAGTTAAAATCTTTAAGCAGCTAGTCCAGTATCCCAAACACAGGTAAAGCTCTTACTTGACAAAACTGAAAATTTCGCCTACACTGCATCAGGGGAACTACAGTGTCAGTACCAGAGTCCTCAACACCACTTTGTGCTGGCATACCTCCAGCAGCACACCAGAGCAGGGCTCCACCTCTCTTGCTACTGTAGAGCATCTGGTGTTATTTATACAATATGTTCCCATGATAAACACAAACACTTCCACAAGCTTGGAAGAAGCTCTTCAAAATGCCAAAAGATGATGGAGGACCAAAGACAAGGAACTTTATGATGCCATCCTCTGCTGACTTCTCTCAAACAGAAGTGAAAAAAGGCTTGTGCAGGCTCCCCACTCAGCCAAGTGACACACACCATGAAACTCAAGTCCTTGGTGGAGGTAGGATGGCTCACCCTGTGTGACATCCCAATGATCCAGCTGAAAGGCAGAGGGGCTAATTCTACATGGAGTGTTCCCAAGACAGCAACAAGGCACAGTGTTGTCACCACAAAACATGCCTCAGTGAAGAATCTCCCTACAGCTCTTACAAGTGGCCAGTGTGACCATACCTCTCCACCAGACATACTCAGCAAAGGCAGCCAGAATCTCAGCTTTTACCTTGGAGAGAATGGGATAATGCTTGCTGTCTGCATCAAGTAGCACCTGGAAGCACTGATTTATTTGCCAAGAATTCAGCCAGATTTGATGCATAGTTGCAAACCCAGTTAATCCGAGGTTTGACAGCCTGACGGTCCCAAAATATATATAAATATTTTTCTCACACGGTGCTGTCTGGGGAATATGCAAGGAGAGGGATACGCTGATCCATACAGAAACAAAGGGTGTGAGTAAGATCCAAATCAATTTCCAACACTATGTGTAGCTAATGAACGCACTCAAAAAGCAAAACAGGTAACACAAAAGCACATAAAATCAAAACCTAAAATTTTATTTGCTAGAACAGTCTTGTAATGCATTTACCAGACTTGACACAAGTGTATCTATTTTTGTCAAAGCTTAATCTGAGTTCAGGCTGAAGCTAGCAATCCTGCAAATCTTGTTAAGAACAAAGAAACTGAGAAATGAACAGGGTCAGTTACCTAAATCTTCCCTCAAACAGTAATAGGAGAGGACTGAAAACACAGTTAATTGCAGACTAAACACTGTTACACATTTGGTCTTAATTAACAGGACTGTTCTCGGGATCCGTGGATAAACCTTCCTAAACTACTCCGTAGTTTAAGACTGCACAGCCAATTGCTCCCCATGTACTCATCTGTTCACATGTGACCTCTGCATGCTCAAGAAAGATAAATTCTGTGAAAAGGGAGAACACATGGGCATCTGAATACTCCAGCAGGGACATTGCCAAGCTTACTTCAGCCAACCCATTATATATCAGCTTCCAAGCACATTTTGGGAACAAGCTTTCCACATCTGCCCAGTGGAGCAGAAGCCCACAACTCACAGAACAACTCCTCCATTCACGCCTACCCTCAATTCAAGCTGTCAGGAGCTGAGATGTCTTGAGCCAGAGATGGCACTTGGGACATGTATGAGATTCCCTGGCGTGACTATCCTGTCTAATCCCTTTGAAAATGTTCACACACCTTGGTGTCTGAGCATCTTTCATCCAGGCATGCTGGAAATGGATGATGTCTTGTATGGATGTGCATATAGCTGCTACACTTGCTGAATTATAAGAATTTTATTGAGGAACTCAATCTTTTCTGTGTTATCAAAAAAAAAAAAAAAAAATTGTTCCTACTCTTTCCTTTTTGCCTTAGGTCAGAAAAAGAGACCGTTATCTTCAAACTGTGTTCAGCCTCATCCTACTTGCAATCAATCTTTCAAATTATCTAATAAAAGCTTTCATGAAGATTATTGCAAATAATTATAGGATATGGACATTTTAAGTCAACAAGTATAATAGAAACAATACCCTTTCCAAAAACTTTGATAGTATTTTGCAAGTTTTCTGCAGTAAGACAACAGCACCCATGAATAGTTTTCTCAAGAGAGTGTATGGCAGTAGGAATTTAGAGAAATACAAAATCAACTCTTCACATACTGAAGACATGGGGAACAGAAACAGTACTTGGAAGACCTAAAAACATAAATGCAGATGAGAAAGAACATGTAAGTTGACTTGCAAGTTCACCTTGACCAGGGAGCAGACAAGGACTGGATCGACAACAACAGCAACACTTCTTCCCTGGGAAGCAGTGTGAGTAAAAAAGGAATTTGACAGCCCCAAACACGAGTGCCCAGCAAACTGCTGTGCCTGAAAGAACCACAGCCAAACACCGATGCATAAACAAGGAAACATGAGGACAGTGACAATACCACTGCACCAAGCACACACATGACAGCCATGTCACAAGACAGATGCTGACAGTCTTGGGAAGAGACAACAGTCAAAACACAGAAAATGTTCATTTCTGGGACAGGCTCAACAAACAGAACACTAAAGGACAAACTAGTTAATGCTGTAATGCTCATACAAGTACGGCAGAGGCTCTTCAGTGGAATACAAACCCTCACAAAATCAAATAGATGAAAACTAAAGCTGGGCTTTATTTTTCATCTGAATTTGTTGATGAAAACTAAAAATCAGTCTTCAGAACCACTGCCATGAGTCAGAAATGCTGTCAGTTGGGATGCAGGAGCCAACACAGATCCCCATGGATCCTGCAATCCAGTCTGGGCCAGAAGTACCATCTCACCAGTACTGGACAGGATCGTGATAGGAATGCAGTCCAGTTTTTAGGTGTGAAAGGAAGCTGTCTTCTACAACTTCTACAGGCACGTGCCTGTAAGGTGTCCAGACCGGTTGCAACCTTTTTGTCCACAGGAAAAGCTGGCAGCTACAGTCCTATGCTTTGGGTTCTGTAATGGCAGTAAGTAGTGAGCTCTTGGGATCAGGCCTCTGACAGAGCCACAGCATCAGACCACCATGATCCATCACTGTAATTCTGTCAGAATTTGAGAATGTGCAGAGCAAAGCTTCACACAGAGGCACCCAACTTCTGAACAGCTGACTAAGCCAAGGCCATACCTCTGCCCTGATCCACACTCCTCACTTTTGGCTGAGCTGTTCCAAAAAGCATTCAGCTCAGAGCTTCTGTGTGCTACCTTGAGTGGTCACTTATGCCTGGCACCCCTCTGCTTTCTGACAGGGCTATGCTCCTCTGCAGCTTGCAGTGGCAAGCTCCACCTGCCAGAACTTAGCAGGATAACCCAGTTACAAGAGGTCTCAGAGCAGTGCACACATTTCATTGCCCAGCCCTTGCTCACTGAGTGGAAAAGCAAAGTGCACTAGCCTGCTCACACTGTAGAGCTGGCAGCCAGACACTTACAAGGAACCTCCTTCAGAGCAGCAAGAACAGAAGAAGCCACGTTTGCCACCTGCTGTCTTCTGTTTCTGCTGTAACAGAAGCTAAGAGCTGAGCTAAGAGCATTTTTAATGGGAAAATCCAGCTAGCTGACAGGCATATAGAGTGGAAGTGCAAGGGATTTCAAAGCCCTACCACAGAGTCCAGGCTGTTTGAAACCAACTCCCCACCCTTCTGAATGCAGAAGCAGCATATCACCACCGAATGCCACTTTCACTGAGGGAAGAACTCTGAAATCCCCAGACAGTTAAAAAGATCTTAATTAAACTATAATTATTTCAATAGCCTTAGTTATTAACACAAAGCCTTAGTTATTTTGGTCCTCACCAGCCAGCCCATTCCCCACCCCTAATGTCCAGACGTGGAGTCTGCAGGTTTGTTTACACATGAACTGAAAACAAAAAGAAATCTAGGTCACAGACTGCAACAGCCAAAGATGCTAATAGGATCAATTAAGTTGTTCCAGCTCCAGTTCCTCTGTACAAAACTCTGATGTTCCCTGATCACCTGAAGAAAGAAGGCTGGTTCTAACAAGTAAGTCTTGAAGTTACAACTGTGGGGCAGCAGATGCAATCAGGTTACTGCAAGCAGTGTCCCATCCAACTCATTTAGCAATAAAATGTTCTGCTCCTCTGTCAGCTCCTTCATCAAGGAACTGCTCTTTGCCTTGCTCTGCTCCAAATTTGGACCTAAACTACAAAATTTAATCTCCTCTTTGCAGATTGTGTACTATGTGCCCTTTCTTCCTTGCTTTTTCTTTGTCTGAGATTCTCCATTACTGTCATTGTCAAAGATGAGCCTGAACCACGGTCTTGTGAAAGGAAACACTGCCAGATCTGGCCTCATCAGCCCGGAAATTAAAGACAACTATTACAGCTGATACACAAAGTACACAAAAAAAACCCCTTTACTTGAAATTAGAAGACTAGCACAAATCTCACCAATTTCATACTGTATCTTCTGTGCCTAATTTCAAGGCATCACTTCTAACCACCTGAGAAAGGGAAAAAGTCCAAACCAACCAACAAAGCATGTAACACTTGTAACAAAGCAAGAGTGTCTTTGTTTCCTACTTTCCCCACAAATACAGGCTTTTCCTAAACAGTAACTTTATACAAGGGTAGCCCTTTCACCCAACTGGGTACACAGATTAAGCAGCAAAAATTATGTTGCTGTTATGTCAGAAGGGCTATACTTGCCAAGCAGGAGTCTACAGCTCTTATGGTCATGTTAGAGATCCAGAACCTGGAAATGGTGGGGAAAGCAAGAATCTCTCAGCACTTTGTTGCTTGCAAAGGTTGTTTTTTGAGTAGAAACATAAATAAATAATGTCCTAATTAATGCAAAATTATCGGTGTAGAATATTTTGCTTCATTTCCAATCTGCAATGAGGGACTGGGTGAAAAATGGAAATGACAAGACTTGCAAGTGCTCAGTCCCAGATTTGGAGCCAGGATTCCATGAGCAGTCAGCCCTTAGTGGCTCTTGGCTTCCTACTGCATCCCAAGCAGCTTTGAAGCCTACGTCTGAATATGCAGCAATGTATTCAGATGCTCAGTTAGGAAGAATGCTGTGACAAGGCATGACCACAGGAAAGTCATGTGGGGAAACAATTCACAAATCAGGAACAGGTAATAGAATCTTCTACCACGTGTCCCAGTATTGGAAGAGCCAAACTGGCCAGGGTCGTGGCTAGGAAGTAGTGATGGCTGGACAATGTTTACACACATAACCATGGGTCCACACAAGGGGTGGACGCGAGTCTAAACTTCTTATGTTCAAGCTGAGACCAGTTTGTGAGGAATACAACCTAAACACCACCTTAGTGTACCAAAGCAAATGCCTGGCACAGTACAAGGGCTAACACTTGCTCGTCTTCTGAGCCAGTACTAAACTGACTTTCATGACACTACTGAAGCCAACAGCAATACTGTTTTGGGCTGGAGCAGTAATGCCCCCAATACAGCAAACATGTAAGCATGTGTATGACTGGAAAGGAATAGCTGGGAGGGACTGACTCCATGCTGGAAGTCAACAGTGGCAGATTGTACATAGCTACAAAGCCCAGATGCAGCTAGGAATGAGACCCATGCAGGGTATTGCAACAAGAGAGGCACTACTCAGCAAATAAAGTGGAGTGGGAGAACAAGTCTGTAAGACAAACAAGGATGGAAACAGCATGAAAGAGGAAAAATAAACACCATGGACCTGACAAGGAAACAAATTAATCTTTCCATAGTCCTGAAGTTGCACAGAACTTGGAACAAGAGAGAGGGATTGAGAAGGCAGTAAAGTATTTCACAGACTGTGCACACATCATAGTGTACTGAACAGAAATGATACTTTTATGATTTGGCAGTGTGGGCAGCCAGCCTGAGCTGAGCAAGAACAGAGAGATTTCGAAAGTAAAATAAGATAGTCATAAATCAAAAGTCTTTGGTACAAAAAGCTAAAGAAAAAGAGACCCTTGACGGGCACGGTTGGCTGTTGTATGTGGGGGTTTTTTTTCGTTTTTTTTACTGTTCTCTCTTCACAAGAAGGAAGCTGCTAATTTAGGTTTGTCTGTACTTTGCAGTTACTAGAGAACTGTGCCCAGGGAGACAACAACAAACTGTTCCAGAACTTCACCTGCAATAACATACACCAACAAGACCTTGTTCAATAGAATGGATCAAAACAGGAACCTGGCTAGTAAAAATGTATGGTTTGGAAGTGGCTTGGGAGTCAGTCTTACCAGCTAGAAGAATAACTTTGGATGTGAAAGAAAGAGCAAATCCTGTGCAGAAACAAACTGAAAACACTGAACTTATTTCTCTACTAAATAAATAAATTCTCTGTAATACTGCTGTAAGAAAAAAAGCATCTCCCTTGATGACATCCAGAGGAACCTGGACAAGCTTGACAAGTGGGCTCACAGGAATCTCATGCAGTTTAGCAAGACTTAGTGCCACGTGCTGCAGCTGAGTCAGGGCAATTCCCAGAATCAGCACAGGCTGGTGGATGAACAGTTGGAGAGCAGCCCAGCGAGAGGGACTTGGGGGTGCTGGCAGGTGAGAGGCTGGACATGACTCAGCCATGGGCACTCCCAGCCCAGAAAGCCAAACATATCCTTGGCTGCAACCAAAGAGGTGTGGGCAGCAGGGGAGGGAGGGGATTCTGCCCCTCTGCTCTGCTCTGGTGAGGCCCCACCTGGAACCCTGGATCCAGCCCTGGGGTCCCAGCACCATGGATGTGTTGGAGTAGGTCCGGAGGAGGCCACCAAGATGGATTAGAAGAAAAAAGCACCTCCCCTATGGGAAAAAGCTGAGACAGTTTGGATTGTTCAGCCTGGAAAAGAGAAGGCTTTGGGATGACCTATAATGCATCTTTCAGTATGCGAAGGAAGCCTACAAGGATGACATTTTTACAAGGGACAAAGGGGAATGGTTTCAGAGTGAAAGAAAGTGGCTTCAGTTCATATATTAGGAAGAAATTCTTTACTGTGAGACTGGTAAGGTTGCACAGGTTGCCCAGAAAAGCTGTGGATGTCCCATCCCTGGAAGTGTGTGAGGCCAGGTCGGATGGGGCTCTGAGCAACCTGGTCTTAGTGAAAGGTGTCCCTGCCCATGGTGGAGGGGATGGAACTAAGTGATCTTTGAGGTCCCTTCCAACTTAGGCCATTCTGTGATCCTATGGTATTTCTTGTGCAGTGTTAAGACTATTCCTTATGGGGTTTGTTCCACTTTCCCCAACAGAAGTTTTTAATTCATGCCTGTGTGTTTGCTTGTTTGAAAAGCAGCCACAGAAGTGGCCCAATATTGGGGGTTTCCAAACAGCAGCACACCAAAGAGAATAATTTTCAAAGAGCCTATTTCAAACTCTCTGTTTGGTTTCTATTAAACACATAATTAACTCTACTGCCTGAACAAACTGACAAGAAAGCTCTTAAATCAAAGACTTACACAATTGCCAACCATGAGAGTTCACAAGTCAGTTTCTGAAACAGGCTTAGTTAGAAGCACAGAAATCATCTACCTCTGTTCTTCCTTTTCCTTGAGCTGCCTGTATTGGAAATCTAGTAGTGGGCAGCAGTGGAGGTGTGAATTTGCAGTGCAGTAGCGCTCCCTCAGACCTGGTCTCTCAAGGGACAGTACACTCCTTCCCCGGGAAGTGAGCAGGCATAGGAGGAGCTACGGCCTTCATGATGCAAATGCATGCCTCCACTCACGGTGGGGCAACGATAGGGTATGATTTTCCCAACTAGAGGCAAGTTACTCGTGCAGTTTTTGTCTCTCTGGCCTTCTCAGAAGGCTGTGCAATTCTGGATGTTTCAGCTCTGTGTCCCTTGCCCATGCAGCTTCTTGGATCACTTGGTATTGTTCCCATCCACAAAACAGCACAAAAGCAGCTGCTCTTTACAGAAAGCTGTGAAGGCCTAAGAGTCAACATTTACCTGAGCTTACAGGGACATGATTTGCAATCAACATTTCCCTACCACTTTCTTACAAGGCAGTAGAGAAAAATGCCCGTGGCTCCATTTCTATCATAATGAACTATAGAGTCAATGCCAGCAGAAAAACACGGGCAATAATGCTTATAAATCCCCAACTAGGTAAGAGGTAGAAAAGAAGAGACTTCCCAGCCTATTCCCAGGTTAGTTGCAAGCAAACAGCAACAGCATAAGGATTCAAAGCACTGTGTTAAACAAAAGACTGAAGATGCAAACGAGGTTGCCCAGCTCCAAACAATGGAAAAGAAGGAAAAAAGCCCTGCCTGCAGTTAAGGACTGCTCAAGTGACACAGCCTGGGCTGTTGTCCTATTCCCTGCACTATGGTTCCCCCAGCAACGTTGTCTGGGGTAGCAGCACTTCAGACATTTGTCCTGAGCTGCAGTCCCTGCCCTTGCTGCACTGCACTCACCTTCTGCTCCTTCCCTTCCAAACTGTGCATCAGTGACAGGACAGGCTTCAGGATAGAAGAGAGAGGGTCAGGCATCAGTCAGAACTCCCCAGCCCTATGACTAAAGGGCCTTCCATCTTGTGCTACTATGCCATACTGCAAAATGCAGGTCTTGATTATTCCTAAACAAATGCCACTTCCACTCCCCAAACCAGCACCACTCTGCAGCGAAGGTACCACAGGACAGAGAGCAATGTTATTCCTGTGATCCCACTGGGCAGAGACAACAACAGACACTACTGCCTGCTGTATTTTGCTCAGAGAGGAGCACCTCATCCAACATACGAACATCATAGAGATGATTCTGCTGCATGAACAACAATGCTGAACTCCAAAAGATTTGTAAACACAAAAGCATTTGCACAGGAGCCTGTATCAATCAGTGAAACTCCCTGAAGAAATCTGTGCTGTGCTGACCCTCACCTTGTAACAAAGGAAGGGAAAAAAATCCCAACAAACAAAAAATACTTTTCCCAATGTGGATAGTGGGCCCCTATTTCTGAGGGCATCAAGGTATTCATTATGATGCTTTCCAACCAGAACTACTGTGAGTAGTTCTCACCACTACTCACAGAACCCCTGCTTTCCCCAGGTCACCACCTCCTTCTTTTTAACTTGTTATTACAAAAACAAGTTTGACACTGAGCCCCAGCCTGTCCTGAGCTCCTGCAGGGCAGCCCAGTCAGGGTCAGAGAACACACATCCAAAGGTCCAGTGTCTCTGAGGGTGGAATATGCCCAAGGCTGCCCAAGGAATACAACAGGGGTTTTCCCGGGCCAGGCCTGGATGAATTAATCTCTGGCCTGATCTGCTGGGCTAGCAAATTCTCCTGAGGATGCAGGCCAAGGCACGGGTGCAGACACAAGTCTCTGGGTAGAAAGCACTTACCCCGCACCCCAGCCCATGCTGTTGCTGCTGTGACATCCAGCTCAGCAGCTAGTCTGGCACCCTGCACACCACTCCGCCTCACCTGGGAGAAGTTCAGCCCATTGAGCGGGTGGCACTGCTCTTCTACTTTCTCCACAGCGCCCGTTTGCTTCCTCAGCCGCTCCGCTTCCTGGGCCAGGAACAGATCCAGGACGGGCACGCCTCGTGACTTGATGTCTACCTCCGTCAGGGAGTTCACCATCAGCATCACCCAGACCGGCCTCTTGCGCTCCCAGTTGCCAGCAATGGCATTGAAGAGGTAATCTGCATACAGCCCTTTGCCCCGCTGGTCTGGGGTCATCCAGGATGGCATCATCAGCTTCACATACTCCAGGTGCCGCTTCAGCCGGCGGTAGATGTCACGGGGCAGCACATCCTGGAGGTTCTCTCCCTGTGGCAGGAGTTGGCAGCTGGTGAGAGCTGAGATGGTGAAGGGATCAGTGAGATCCAGCTCAAAGTACACGATGTGGCTCTGCTGGAAGGCTTTCTTGGAGTTCTCCGGGATGAAATCCCAGACACGCGTGTATGGGACATGGATGGTGCCAAAGAAATAAGATGGGGGATCTCTCTTGATTGTCCACAGGAAGGAGTTCAGCTGATTTTGCTGGGAGAGAGGGAGACACAGCTGAGTAAGTACACACATTTACGCCAGGCTGCTGCACCAGGGGGCTTACGGAAAACATGGTGCCAAGCCATGAGCAGTTTGCCAGCATGGACTTTTCCTAAAGTGACCTTGCTCACATAAAGTCCTCTTTGACCATTGTTTTTCTCGGGTTTTGAGGTAGAAATTCCATTTTCATTAAATAAAAACATATGAATATTGGCTTGGGCTTTCTCCTCCTGAAAGGTAACACTGCATCTTCTCAACAGCAGTATCACCTGACACATCACCTGGATATCTACCAAAAGCTACAGCAGAGCACAGCCCTAGCACCCCATGATTCAAGCACAACACGTACCCAACTTCTGCCTTTCATGAAGTCAAAAACTGGCATCACTTTGCTAAAGCAAAGCAGGACAGCAGGATTTCTATCACTTCCACCTTTCACTTCAGCAATGCACCTTTCATCAAAGAAACTGCTGTTACAGTCAGAAGGTGGTGTAGCACCATGGGTGAACTTCCTACTTTGAGTATGTTGGTTTTGGTTGGGGTGAAGTTCATTTTCTTCACAGTGGCTGATATGGGGCTGAGTTTCGGATTTGTGCTGAAAACAGTGCTGATAATACAGAGATGTTTTTGTCATTGCTGAGCAGTGCTTGCACAGAGCCAAGGTCTTTTCTCCCTGTCGTATGACTGCGAGCACGCATGCTGAGGGTGCACAAGACATTGGGAGGGGATATAGTCAGGACAGCTGACCCTAACTGATCAAAGCAATATTCCATACCCTTTGGCATTGTGCTCAGCACAAAAAGCCTGGGAGGGTGGGGAGAGAGGAGAGGGGACATTCAGAATTATGGGGTTTGTCTTCTCAAGTGACTGCTATATGTGATGGAGCCTGCTTTCCTGGGGATGGCTGAATATCTGCCTGTCCCGGGAAGTGGCCAATTCCTTGTTTTGCTTTGTTTGTGTTTTGCTTTGTTTGCATGACTTTTGCTTTAGTTACTAAGTTGTCATTATCGGTACCCAACACTTTTACCCTTCCAGTGCTCTTTTACAACCTCTCTTACATGGAATGGGAATTTAATGAGTGCAGTGCTTGGCTGACAGCTGGAGTTATACTACAACAGCAAGACACCAAGAAAATGAGTAACACAAAACACAGCTGGCAGGCACACTTGCTGGTGCAGGCAGAAATAAAGTTTTGTACATGCCAGACAAACGCCAATAAAGACCCCTCACTCTTTCTTGAGTAGCAGAGAAGTATGTGCAATACCTTGGAAAATAAGTGAAAATATTTTTCTGCAGGCCAAACTTGGCCTGTGGTTTCAGGGTATACACTTGTAAACACAGAGGAACAACAAAAAAAAAGCATCTTTTTTTTTTATATTAGCTTAGGAACATCAGAATCAGATTTAAATTTGTTCTGGTGGAAAATACACCTCACAGCATCACCTGAGATACCTCAATACAGGGTTGTGGTGTTCCCACAGGACAGAAGAGCACATAGGACAACATGGATCCTGCTTGAATCCTTCCAACTCACTTTCCACCAGCAGCAGGCACAGCCCTCATCACCCACAGCACCTACTGGTGCAGCAGTACCCACTGGAACAACGGACACAAGCAGTGTCAGTCTGCACAGATAGGAATAGGTAGCCTTTGCATGTCTAAGTAAGAGAACAGGCTTCCAGAAGCATTCAAACATCTGGCCAGTCTTGAGCTAGCAGATAACTCTAATCTCAGCACTCGGGCTAACTGTGCATGTGTGCTGATCTAAGAAGCCTGTCTGACTGCCAAAAGCAGAACAGGCTGCTTGGAGGAATTTACTGGAAGCACATTGCCTATAAATTTCTGACACTAAAGACTCAGGGTCAGAAAGGTTAATCTTAAAGACTGCTCTGCAATGGCTCATCCCAAACAACCTTCTCCAGCACTCTGTACATAAAAAACAGGCCACAGATCAGGCAGCACTTCAGCAAAGTGCTACCACTAGTCCACTTCACCTGCATGGACTATAGAATATAGAATATCCTGAGCGAAAGGGACATACAGGCATCATTGAAGTCCAACTCCTTGAGCTGCACAGAAGAGCCCCAAGAACTGCACCATGTGCCCAAGAGCATCGTACAAACCAAATATATTCCAAAGGGCTCTTCAGACTGTTTTGCAGCATATCAACACCATTGTACAACTCCAAATCCTATAGGACAGTCCTGGAATGCATACCTGAATTACAGAGCACAAAAACTTCCCTGAAGACCATAAGAGGGGAGAACAAACATGAAGAGCACCAAGGGGTACAAAAGATACAAGGCAACAGGTGAATAAAAATCTTAAATAGACCTGGGAAGAATACAGGAGAATGAATATGCAAAGTAAAACAAGAGGGAAAATGAGACAGGGTTCTCCCCCAACATTAGTCAGAAGGGGAAAATGAAAGGGCATGTCACTGTGGTGAGACATGAACTGGAAATAGTGGTGAGGCAGCAAGGAGGGAGGACCAGAAGTGCTGCTTTCTATCTACTACAAGTATAAAGACAGAGGAGGGATCTGGGACAGACATGAGGTTAAGGAGGTCAGTACTCCTCTTCACGCAAGTCTGATCATGTATGTGGGAGTGCACAAATCCAGCTACGACTGCAAGGAATTGTACAGAACAAGTGGTCAAAAGTCAGATGTTCAGCTCCTCAATAAATCCAGCAAGAAGGCTCAAGTCCAGACAACTGGTACTAGACTTTAACATGATCATTAGCACTGCTCTGGACTACTGCACAAAGCCCAGCCAGAAAAGCTTTTGGCATTATACTCCTTTTTTTTTTCTCTGCTTATCTCCACAACTTGCACAATCAGATACTAAAGCCAGACTAATACAGCCAGCTACCAGTGGTACCCCTGAAGAAATAAAACAGGCCGTCAGGCACTCATCACAGAGTACATGAAGTCTTCCTTTAAAGAGTCTGTAGCACAGCGTCATGGGTTAACATGAAACATGCGAAACCATAGGCAGAAGAAAAAGTAGGCTGAGACACAGCAAAAATCTGCACACAGTTCTGGAGACCCTGATATTACAAAGCAAAGCAGTTGAGCACTCCAGCTAGCATTTGCATGTCAAAAGAAGTAGTCATGAACTTGAAACCCTAAGCACCACTGAGGCCTTCCTTCACAGAAAGCTTGGAGCCAGCATGAGGACAGAGAAACCTCAGTTTCCCACCACTGATGGGAAACTCCCCAGACCCTGCAGAATCAGTTTTAGGGCACCAGCAAGTGGTGGTACATGGGGAGCTCACAAAGCTCACTCCCTCTAAAAGGTAGCACTAGAGCTGCTCTGGACATGCTAGGGCCTTGCGCTCTTTTGGCATCTCCTTTTCCTTCTGGAGACTGGAATGCCAACCCTGCTCTGCCTCTGTGCCAGACCCCTGCAAATAGCCTCCAGTTACTGCTCTGTGCGAGTGGGGAAGGGGCAAAGCCCTTGGTGTGCCTGAGCAGGTTTGTCTGCCCCTGCTGTATCTTCAAGCCCTCCCATCTCCTTGCCCAACTCCTGGAGCTTCTGTATGTCTCAATGCAGCTTCAGAGACGGAAAAGCAAGGATATAATCTCACCCCACTACCATAAAATGGAAGCTGTTAAAAAGTGCTCTAGGTAGCCATGAAGTAGCACAGGAGCAGTGCTGAGGCTTGCTCAGCATCACACCACCATACACCATCACTGTGGCAGCACCTCACTTCCATGAGAGTATGCAGTAGATAAAAGTTGCAGCCCAATTTTCCTTTGCAGTAACATCCTTTAACACAGCTGTTGCAACAACAACAACAACAACAACAACAACAGGTGCTTTAAAACAAATTAGAGTCAAAGGGTTGCCCTGGAGGCTTACGGCAGCTGGGCTGTACAGCTTGAGGAATTTCAGTTTCAGCAGCATAGATCAAGATGCATAGATACATATTTCTGTCTCCACTCTACAATTTACAGATGGTACTCAATGTGTTACTCATCATGGGAAAAACCCTGAGCAAGGGAAAAAAGTGGCAGTCTCACAAGAGAACACAGGTCTCCCAACTTGCTGCCACACAAAGGTCGGAGGAATCATCAGATCAAGGCATTTCTGAATGCTCAGCACCATGGCATGGTGCCTTCTCTTTGCCTTACTTGCCCAGGTGAAAAAGCTTACACTGTCACAGAGAATGCACTGGGACTTGTGGGATCCACTCCCTACCACAAGACTTGGAAAGCCTCCTTCTCAACCAAGGCTGCACAGGGGACAAACTCACTGTCCACTGGGGTGCAATGGGGACACACAGGGACAGACAACATCTCCCCAACATGACAGGACAACGGTGTCAGCCACTGCAAAAATTCTGAAAAGCATGGTGCATATCTAAGGTATTTCTTTGGGAGCTGAGGTTCCTTCATTTTCAAGAAAAAACCCCAAGCCTCAAATTTTGTTCATTTTAATTAGCACCAACAACTTGCTTTTCCAGCACAACTTATAGATCCATTAAAGGATGCAACCTGTACAAGGTTGCATCAAATACACAAATACTACTGTGTTTGTCAGATATCGTTGATCACTTGCAGTGAGGCAGCAATGAATCTTCTGGAAGAGAAGTGCCAAAGAAAATCCAAGAAAGTGTATTTTTTTATTTTTCAGAGAAACTAGCTCAAATTGGGCTGAATGGCATACTAACAAGAGTAAAATTGGCAAACATCCAGAAAACAATTCAGAAAAACACCAGGAGTTGCAAAGAATTTATCTAGTGGCAGCACTCCAAACATCTAGAAGAGCATGAGAGTATAAAAAACGAAACAGAAAAGACAGAAGGCTGTCATCATGCAGGGAATGAAGGCTCAGAGGGAAAGGAAAACTGCTGTCTAGAGAGTGATGAACTGGATGGCAACTCCAGACATGGACAATCAATGAAGCCCTCTGTGGCTTCATTGTCTTTCAGGACCCCTAATATTCAGTACTTCACCTCACCTCACAGCCACACCTTCCAAACCTCAGACCAGAACTGCACTGTTTCTCAATCCACAATATTCTTGTGCTTTATTTTTCTTGCTTGCTACAGAAGCCAAAGCACATGGCATGCAATATTTCACTCAGGCAGGCAGCCCTAGAATCCTCCCTATATGGCTTTCTTTCTCTCTTATGTATCCTGATATCGTATCTTGTTCCTTTATACCTAACTGAGGCAAAGATTTCACTCACCACACTATGCGCCCATGCAACTGTGGTAATGCACACAAAAATGCTAGCCACGTTTTCCATAGTACTTATCTTGAGCTTTTGCCCATGTGCATTACTGACACTCTCAAACTCAGCTTAAGACTAAAAGCAGAACTCACTTGGGGACAAACACTGCACTGGCTACAGCTACTAAAAGAACACATCCAAAGTGCCAGGAATGAAAAATAAAGTTTTTAACTAAAAAGTCACAGGTTAAGAACTGACAGATGACTTGCTTTGCTGAAGGGCATATATGGGAACAAGTAGCCATATAAATTAATTGGCCCTCTATCAGAACAACACATCATAAAATACTAACCATCTACAACTACAAGCATTCCACAATTAATCCCCGATTTCTGGCTTTGATTTCTCCAATACACTCCAATGTTAAGCAAAAAGAAAGTAGTACCAGACCACATTAATTAGTATCTGGAATACAACCCAAAAAATTTGCAGCATACTTTTATTTTAAATTAACTGCTTTCAATGTCTTTCTCTTTTCTTTTTTTTTTTTTTTTNAAGTCACATTATTGGCTGCTGCTTTAACTATAATTTGGAGTCATGTTGAGAAACCCCTCTTAAGTACTATAGGTTCATTCCTTAAAACAGCAGTTTTTCAGGCAACAACACATATACTTCTTTCATGCCAGAGACTGAGGCAACCTGACAAAAGGAAGACAGACCCATTTAAGAGAGGTAAGAAAATGAATCCTATAAAGAAATAAGTAAATTTAAAAGCTATCCGTGGTGATGCCGGAACAAGACAGTATATTCTTCCTAAGGAGTTCATGTAAATATTCGTAAGGATAACAGCTTCGTAAATAAGCCAGACGCTGCCATTCCTAAAGAGTGTGGTTATTACCACTGTTCTAATGACCCTCGGAAACAGCCTGCCTATTCCAGAACTACAGGTGGTCTCACGTTTTAATGACAGAGTAATCAGCAGATAATTACCTACCATTAACACATTTCACCTCCAGTCTTGGTAGCAACTGGCAGAAGTCCAGTCACTTGTTCCTGAGGAAAACTTCCTGCATGTCCCACCCAATCTGTGAAGTTATCCATTCCCAGAAATATGACTTCTGCACAGGAGCTGCTCTTTTTGTCCTCGCTCTCACCAGCTCCTTGCAGCAGTTTCGTACCCGCCCACAGGCTTTTGCACCTTATGCCCTCAAGGAAAAGGGGGCACCGACTCCAAAGGCTTGACCTGGCTTTATGACAATGTCACAGCAGGCCACCTACAAATCCAGCTGACAAACTGGTTCCAAGCAAATTGTAAAGACACTATCCCACAAGGTTCTGTTTAACTCAAGCTCGGGCAGACACCTCCAGTGACGCACATGTAACTTGGCATATGGCTGATTCCATAATGCCCTAAATCCTAGAAGATATTCTGGGGAACCAGCATGCTCACAGAGGCAGGAAGGCCCCAAGAACAAGGGTTACATGCAGGTGCATGAGCAGGTGAGAGAGCACAGTAAGCACAGTAAAGTCACAGAGCAGACCTTCTTCAGTTGCAAAACTCTCACAACTGCCCTGCAGTGAGCCCGCTGTGGCTTTAGCACCCCAGTGCAGCAGGTCTGCACACACTTCTAAGGACTTCCAGTTTCTTTAAGAGCTGCGCTGGTGGAGTTAACCCTGCCTGGAAGGGAAAGTGAAGTGGTGGTACACATATCCCAGAAGCACGCCATGTCCAAGTAGATGCCAACAGACAGCACAGATGGTCTGCTAACACGAAGTTCAAGAAGGCTTTTCCTACATGCTTTTTGGTACTTTTATCTCAGAACGACTTTTTCTGATTTTTCACCGAAATGACAGACACTGTCCACACAAGCTTCACACTGGCCGCAACATCACCTTTAACTTGCAGCAGGGATACTCTGCCGCCCTAACCAGCCACCGGAGCTAAGTCAGTGCACGCTGCTCCTGGCTACTGCAGTCGAGCTGCTGACTTTAGGAGACGAGCAAAACCACACATAACGTGTAACCGTGTTCTCAGGCCAAATGGCCGTTTGCGGGTCCGAACCTATTCCAGCACGCTCGGAGTTCTGAAGTGGGACTAGGCGGTACCCCTGCATGGGGTGGTGGCAGCAAGTCACTCCCCAACCGTATCTTCCTCCTTCTGGCGAGCAGCGTCGCTCGTCCTACTCAGCGCAGGCAAAAAATCCTGCTGGAGTTCCCCTCGAGGTCCTCCTCCCCCGTCACGCTCTTCCGTCAGCACCCTGGGACAGGCGCACGGTCCCAGTACCCTGCCGCACAGTCCCGGGAAGCCGCGGCGCCGCGCGAGCTCAGCGCACCACGCCCGCCTGGCAGAGGGGACTGAGCCGCGGCCGGGGCGGCCCCGCCCGCCGCCACCTCCCCTCACCGCGCCCCGAGGGGACCAGGCCCGCGTCCCCGGCGCTGCCGGCGCGGGGCGGGGCAGGCGGCAGCGCACCTCGGGCAGGAGGGACCCCAAGGCAGGAGGGCACCGCGGGCGGCGCTTACCTTTCTGCGGAGCGGGCAGCCGGCGGCGCGGCCGTGCCGGGCTGTGGCCAGCAGGAGGAGGGAGCCCTGCAGCAGCAGCACCAGCAGGCGGAACAGCCCGCCGGGGCGCACCATCCCCGCGCTGCGTGTAGCCTGCGGACCGCGTCCCTTTGCGGTTTCTGTTTTGTCGCCCCACCTTTCCCTGCTTCCGCAGCTCCCGTTTTACTATTTTTTTGAACTTCTTTTTTTAAAGTTTTTTTTTTAAAAAATTCCCCCCCCCCTTCCTCCTCCCCGTTAGTCTTTGGTTTTGGCCGTCCGACTCAATCCCAGCGCGCCCGCAGGAGTAGCCCCGTCCCCCGGCCAAGCCTTCCAGACGCTGCCCCCTCCTCTTAAAAGGTCCCCTGCGGGGCGGGGGGAGGAAGGGGAGGGCGCGGGGCCCGTCGCAGCAGGGGCGGGCGGTGGGGCGGCACGGGGGAGTCCCGGAGCCGGGCAGTGCCACGCCGGGACCTCTCCCAGCCCCGAGGGGCTGGGGTGGCCGTGTCCACCATTCCGCAGCCCTCGGCGAGCCCCCTCGGGCCCGCAGGGAGCGCAGCACCTCGGCTCTGTCCGCCCTGGGCCCGCCCGCCCGTGTCCCTGCCGTTCCTACTGCTCTCCTTAAGTGAATATAAAATGGGATGTTGTGATTCTTCACAGACTTTTTTATTGTCCGTGGGCTTGAATTATTTTGACTCCTTCTCGTTTTATGGGCGGCCGTTCCAAAGTTGTGCGTCCAGTGTGCTTTGCACAAGCAGTGTTCACAGCATCACCGAACATTCTGAGTTGGAAGGAACCGCAATGACCGTCGAGTCCAACTCTTCAGTGAACGACCTCAACAGGGATCGAACCTATGACCTTGGCGTTATTAGCACTAAGTGTGATCCTTAGATGTTAAAAAATACGCTGAACAATATATCAGTCTCTAATAGTCAAATTCAGCTGTTCCTGCCTAGTGTTTAAATCTTCCCAAAAGTACATCTTCCTGTTAAGCGCAGTCTTAAAAGTATTGAGAAAAGTCAGAAATTCACCAGGTTTTAGTCCAGTGCAAATTAAAAGAATGAGCTTTCATAGCTCTCAAAATATTCAATAGTCTCCTCCTGATAATTTTATTATGCCATGTATAAATAATTGATATATAGCAAAACTGTTAGCACTTTTAATGCTTAAACTGGGTAAACCTTTAAAACTAAAATGCTAGCAATCTGTGCCTGACTAAGGTGTATGGTGTTATTGTATGGAACGATCCTTCCTGCATCATCCTACTTGTTTTAATCAAGTATTTCTCAACAACAAAGCCAAAAAGCCTTAAATAAAAAGACAATAGAGGTCAAATGAAAGGTAAAAGGCATGCCATTCTATGAAGCAGTATCTTTTTGTTTATGTAGAAGAATAAGGTGTTGCTTTTATTCAGGTCATTCTCTATGATGAATTTTTCCACCTTTTTCAGTATGATAATATGTAACAATACCTGTTATCTATTAATATAGTATAGATTAATTATATTAGCAATATATATTATATTAATATATTAGTCATGTATACTGTCCAGTAATAATAATTTTACAATTTCTACCTTACTGTGCTCACTCTCCCGAGGGGCTGAATTACATTTCTTCTAATTTGGGTTTGTTTTGGGTTTTTTTTAATTGCTGGTGGTCCTGACCTACCCCTGGGTTAGTACACAGAATGAACGAAGATGGTCTTAAAAGACCACTATAATTTCTTTAGTAATGTGGACCACTCTTTCAAAGCTGTGTATGTGAAAATACAGTGCACAAAGTAACACAAGAGAGGCGTGTCTGACTGTTTGCAGACTCACATAGTCACTGTCTCTTTAGCTTTCCCATATTCTTACTTCTAAACACGTATTTTTCTATCCCAGAGATACAGGTATCTGTCCCAAGGTTAAATTCCGGTTCAGAGTCCATGGCAAACTTCCCATCAGCTAAAAGAACAAAAGGTGCCATTCTTTACTTTTGTCTGGTTTTTTTTGGTGCAAAATAACTGCCTCCAGAAGAAAGTAGGCAGACCCAAACCCCTTCATTGTTTTTTCTTCTTTTGTGTACATTACTGTATGTCTGAACCTTGTGGATTTTGATGATAATTATTCCAGAGTAATATATGAAGTGCACCTTCTTTTGTTAGGTCGTGCCAACCATTTAGAGCAAAGAGCATTATATGAGCAAGGAGATGGAATTTATGCAATGAATAGTATTTGTTGTTCCAAACTATATTTTTTACACCAGGGAAAAATACTATTAGCATTTTCCCAGCCATTCAAGTACTCCTGTAATTATCAGAGCAAGAAGTAAAAATGGTACCTCTTCCTTCATCTGCCCTGCATAAAAGAACCCTGATTCAACACTGGAGCTTCAAATATTGAGTTTTCCTACCAGTCATAGATAGTTAAGCAGCTTTTCTGAACACCACTCTTAGCAGCCCAGTATAAAATACAACATTTCCTTTGCCCTGGAATGCTGTAAGCCAGGCACACCTTTGGTCATATGTATGTCTGGGCATGAAATCTAGATAGCATTCATACAATACCTTCAGCAATCTATGGAGAATAAGAATAAATTTTTCATGGCAGAGAGATGAGCTGGCAGACAGATTAGGTACCTTCTGTGTGACCATTTGGTTTGCTTTTTGTTTTAAAGGAGCAAAATATGTAACAGTGCTTTCTGAAATACAGCCCATAGGCCTACAGGCTATGCAGATTAACATGCTGCTTGGCCTTATTTTTGAACTGGTGGGAAATGCATTCTTTGTGGTGAATTGCTAATGAAAAATAGGGAAAAAGAAAAGACAAAGGCAGTGTCTTAAAGAGACTTCCAAAGTAATTTTTACTTGCACTGCAACATTTCAGTAGAAAGCCACACCCTAGCTCTATTAGTAGAAACCTAAGAGATAAATCCAACATTTTTATTTAATAAATTTCTGCCTGTAGCATGGCCAGGATTTGTTTTTCCCAGTCTCTTGCAAAATTATTTCAATAAGACTTTAAAATGTCCATACATCTAAGCATGTGCTTATGAACATTGTACAGAAAGGGTGAACAGGCATGCACTTAAATGCTTTTCTGGATCAGGGCCTTAGGCCATGGAGAGTCTGTGGCCTGAGTTGTCACTAGCTAATGCTTAATTCAAGGACCTGTGTCTCTTACAGCAGGACAGTTTGAGCAACTAGTTAAGCAGCTGTCATGCACAAGCAGTTTGCTCACACTCACATCCCAAGCTTTAGGTATGCCTACAGGTGGGGACAAGAGGTGACCCGGGCTGTGTGCAAACACAGGCTGCATCTTTCAGTTTGTTTGGTTTAGTTATTTGGGCGGGTTTTTTTGATTTTTTTTTCTTTGTTTTCTGGGGGTTTTTTTGTTTTTTTGGGAGGGGGTGGGATTTGTGGGAGGGTTTGTTTTGTTTTATGGTTTTGGGGTGTGGTTTTGTGTGTTTGGTTGGTTGGTTTTTTGGGGTTTTGTTTTGTTTTTTGGTTGGGTTTTTTTTGTTGCTGATGTTGATTTTTGTACATCAGCTGATGCTTAACCTCAATTAGTTTCCCAGGCTATAAGAGCATTTATGTGGAAATGGCTGAGAGGCTGTCAGAGGCACAAGTCCCCTCAAGTAGGTGTTATGGGTGACAGATCTGCAAAGCACCACAGTCCAAAACTCCTGCATGTGCTAACTGGGATGGCATGCATCCATGTGTATATGTCACACAACACACACATGCCTGAGAGATCTCCAGATTATGCATGTGTCTTTGTTACTTAACATTGACCTGCAGCAGGAAAGAAAGCCACCTCATACAGCCAAACCTTGAGTGAGAGAAGCTGCCGCAAAAGAGATTTGCACAGAGTTCAGGACAAAATTATATTCACAGTCCATTAACAGGCAGGTCAGCTCTGATTCACCCACTGTTGAACATGAATTTTAAAGACCAGGAAATTTAAGTATGAGTGTTTCTTGCCATTTAAAATTATGAAACACATGTCATAAAGCACATTATAAAGGAGCAAGGAGCTTTTTTCATCAAGTTGAGAAGTACTCCATCTACATTTGAAAGGAAGTTTGCTTAGAAGGATTGATGTGGCCTGCAGAGATTCATGAACACAGAATCCCAATCATGTCTCCATATAAAAAAGGGTTAGTGGACTTTTTAGTATGTTACTGTATGAAAGTGTTAGGTCAGCTGGAAGGGAAATATGGGGAAAATATTACAAAGTGAAGTGGTCACATGTAATTATCAAGCATAATTAGCCAAAAGCCAAAAATAAACAGAAAAGAGTGAAATTCTGTTCTCCAAATGCATCTTAATAATAGTAATCTCAATTTGACTGGAGAGAGAAAGCGAAACAAAAATAAATCTCTTTGACATTGAAAGGAGGTGAAGTGAAAGTAGGTGACCATAACAGGGAACTCTGAATTGTGCTAGGCCTGAGCACTTTTGAAATAAAGGAGAGGATCATTTGAAGCCAGACTGGCAGGAGTCAAATGACAGTTTACAAACTGCTTTCTCCAATCTGAAAGTATTTTTGTAAGAGTGCAATCAAAACCCAAACTATTTAAAATGTGAGAATAAAATGCTAGCAAAATGGTAAAAAGTAGTAAGAGTTAGTCAGTTAGTAGTCCATAATGTTGGAAGGAAAAAATGCAAAGGATTGGAAAAAAATTAACATAATTAATTAATAATTTTATTTAATTCAGTAAATAGGGGTTTAGTCCCTCTCTCTGTGTGGGAACTGGAGCCCCGCTGCTAGCCTATATATGGCCCTCAGCCCTACTGGCAGAGTAACAGTGGCTTAGGCCTTGGAAAGGAAGGATGCAACACTACCTCTTCTCTTTGCTCCTCCTCCTCAAGCCCTTCACTGGGTTGGAGGAAAGATGCAGGAGAAATCAGTCCTGAAAACTCGGGTGAACCCTAGTGCTGTGTACATAAGCGTCCATCTGGGAAGCAGCTGTAAAGACTGGGCCCCTCAGGAAAGCTCCAAAATTTGTAAAATCTTTAGTTTACATAGGTGTATTTCTGATGCCTTCTAGGAAATATCAGGACAGCTTTGCTTTGGAACAACTGAAGGAAATTTAAATCACTTAGCTATGCATTGAATTCAGTTTATTCATTAAGCTAGCTTTTTTTTTCAGGATGTCATTGAGGGAAAAAAGCTATCCTCATTTTTTAGCAACTAGAATTAAGGATTTTCCACAAAATAGAGAGGAGTCTTCTGAGAGATAACACTTATTTTTTTCCTGGTTTTGTAACTTGCTCTAAAAACATGAGCAAACATATCAGAGTTGAAGACAATATGTAAGCAACAGGAACTTGTTACAAAATGTTGTCTTAACAGTACGAAGAGGTGACTTTTTTTTTTTTTTTTTTNNTTTTTTTTTTTTTTTTATACCAGATAAATACCTTATGAACGCTGCTTGCATTTACTGAGGCAGTAACAGAGCCAGAGTGAAGCTCCAGCACAAGGGAAACTATTTTTGGTATTTTTCAGGATACTGGCTTCAGTGGGGTGGAATTTTTCTTTGGGGTGGTGAAGGTCAGATCAGTCATTTGTGGTACCACAGAATTGCCATGTATTTTCCAGCTCTTTCAGACCTGACTTCTGGATGTGTCCTTGCTCAGCAGCTTATTTGCTATACAGACTTGTCTAGCTAATGGCCATCCCTGACTCAAGGTATTTAAAGCTCAGATCTTGTGAAGAGTTACATAGACAGTTTGCTTCACTAACTGCAAAATGTCCTAGGAAAATTAAATAAACAGTGTACTGAGGAAGTTTCATACAATTCTGGATTAGTCTTGAGCTCTCTTGATACCACATAGCTGTATATGGGCCTGTCAGTGATTATCCTTTACTTGACTGTAAAGATTCCTGTTTCTTGTCAGCCTATCAAGTGTAGCAGAGCTGAAATTAAGTTTTTATTCTAGCCCTATTTTCATGGGTAATTTTCTTTCAGGCAGGACTTGCTTTGGTTTCTATCAAGTGGGAATTTTCTTTCTCCCCTCTAAATACTGAAGAAAATGCCTACACTTCTTCATCAGAATTAAAGAAGACAAATTTAAAAGAGCCAATAAATGTGCTTTCTATTTATTCCAAGAAATGACATGAGTCTAGTTTGACAGTTCTAAATGCTGAATTTATTTGCTGAAACAGCATTTTTGGGTGGGGAGGGGACCAATAACTGCCTTTAGTGACAATTGTTGCAACTCATTTTACCAAGCAGGTGATCTTGAAGACCTGAAACACTGTTCAAACCATATCAGGCACCATGAACATTCCTGCTGGAAATGCTTTGTAACTTTCTTAGCCAGTTTGGATCTGATTTGCACTCCCTCCACTGACAGCTCTGTCCAGGATTTCAGTGACCACAGGATTACTCCCTAAATCCTGTGTTAAAGATGTGCTACAAAACCAGGCCAAATTACCTCCTTTGCATCCACTATGATGACATAAGCCAATTGTTTTTTTCATCATTGTGGTGTCTTTTAAGTGAGTGAGTTGCCAGGGACATGAAAGCAGCAGGACCATGTTCTTCCAAACCTGGAGGGTTCTTGGAAGCATGCTTAACTTGAAGCAAATGGACACTACCATAGCTGAACCAGACCTCTACTTGAGGCTGCAATCTGGTCCAATGCTCTGTTGTGCAGAAAACAAACCCAAACCATCAACAATCAAAGGAAATGGAAGCCCCCACTGGTCTGTGTGTTTAATACTGAATACATGTAAAAACATTTAGGAGGGAAGTTGATAGGAAGACAATTCTTTCCTAAGGATATCTCTTGACCATGTGAAGATTAAAGACCTCCTACTGAGCCATATGTGCCAAATTAGCAAGACACCCATTCTTCCTCTGATCCCAGGCACATGCACTGAAGCTACTTCACCCTGTTTATTTGACTTCCAGTGGTGGACAGCACTCCTGCTTAATTACCCTGACTATCTGCAACTACTTTAAACCAAAGCCTCATTTTTTAATTTTCAGAGGCATCTGCTAGAATTACCTTTGACATTTCATGAGGCCTGTAGCCTCCCTTCAGACAGACAGGGACACTTAAGCCATCACTAGAAAATGCAAGATCCAAAGCAGGACTTCTATGAGTATCTCAGGGAACTTCATCTCCACACCTGAGAAGCAGCCAAGCTACCTGCTACACCTTTGTTCTCCCCAGGCCATAGGGTCAGTTTTTATCAGACGCTCATAGGCTCATCTCCTCTGCTTTCTTGAATCTGCATACAAAGGACCAGGACTGCTTTCCCAGCCCAGACTGCACAGGATTGCAGCCCGAGTGCACATCTATGTACAGATGCAATCTGCACAAGATACTGTTATGGATACAAAAAAGGGTTGAAACATTTTCTTAAGTGTGTAGGTTCTGGAAGTTCAATTTCTATTCACAACTGTGTCTAGTTTTTAAGTGGTTCTGCCAGTTCTGTATAGTTATAAATATTTGCAGTTGTAATATTGTTCAATGATTGTGGGTTAGTGTTGTGATGTATAGCTTCAAATGTTTACAGAGACTTCGTGTGGTTGCATTTCCAACGCAGTTAAAGTTGTAATGGGATCATTAGAGGGATAATAGCAGGGAGGGCGAAGGGATCTTCTGCTCTCCTTCAGGTAACCCAGGGACCACAATCCAGAGTCTTCATTGGAGGATATAATCAACCAATCAAGTCATGGCAGGAAAGAATGATTGGTGTAGAGAGCACCCCGTTAAAGACCAATGAGAACACAGAAAATGCACCAATCATATGAAGGATCGCAAATGAACCATTCACTGAGGGGACTGAAGCCATAAGAAGGGATGGACCGCCCTCAGCTCAGCTTCACTCTCAAGGACAGGCTGCTGTGAGGGGTGGCCCGTATATATATGTGCTTGCTTGCTCTGGCTTGCTGTGAGGGGCTGAGATTAACTCAGCCTCCTGTTCCTATAGCCATTTTGTAACAATAAATGATTGGCCTCCTCATTATTTTTGTTACATTTGTAACAATACTGTGCAGACAGGGTTTTGAGCAGCACTCGGCGTTGATTCCAGTCTTCTTTTTCTGCAGATAAATGGATTTGGGATGTATTGTTGTTTGCTTCTCCTCTTCTGATCCATAAAGACATTATGCTCCAAAGATGGCATTGTGATTTCAGTGGATTCATCCTAAAGTATAGCACCATACTTTTCCTAGGATGCTCTCTTTCCCTTTATCCATTTTCATGGGATTCTCCCCACTGTGGAAGGCTTCAGGCCTCAGTGTCTCTTAGATATTATGGACCATCTGCCTTTGGGTCCTTCTGCTCAACAGCTGCCAGCATCACAGCCCAATAGCAGGGCAATGTCTAGACTGCACACAAAGAGTGCAGATTGGTACAAGTTCAGCCCACACAAAGAGTGCAGACTGGTACCAAGATCCTGTGCCTTTATAAACCAGCTCTCACAGCTCTGCACAAAAGTCAAGAGGACCATATGCTCAAATAAAATCGTCTAGGTTCGGCACAGGAAACAAACTTGACTGATTCTATTACAAGAAATAAGGGAGGCACTATTTTTTTCTGGACTTTAACTTCCTGGTCCTATTTAACATTTTTTAATCCAGTTAAATAATGTTTCTTTCCTCTGCTGTTTTCTTGTTTGTGCCTCCTTCTATTATCAAGCAATAAGACAATAAAGCAAGAATAATCAGTATCTAGATGTGTCTGTCTCTGCACAGATGCAGCAGTGAGATAGAGTGACAGTCATACCACTGAAGTGGACAGAGAATGTTTCAACATCAACAATACAGAGACTGTGTCCTAAAGATATGAAAATTTGGAGGAGAAGTGGTATCAAAGACAAGAGCATTTCCGGTCTAAAAATTTATTATAGTTTTGTTGGATGACCACCAAGTCTTGTAGGATCTATCCTGGTCATTGTCAAGTCAGAAGAACAGATAGATGAGGAAGTTAAGGGAGGAAGAGGTTGTGTTGTTTCTCCAAATGTTTGACAGCAAATTATTTGTTAAAGCTGAAGAAAATTTTCATTGCTGCTAGGCTGGGCCTCTGAAAGCTGTATACAGGCTGGAGTAGGAAGCCAGCTTGAATAGTTCCCTACTCCAGCCTGCATATGGCTTTTGCCTGGATGAGAATTCAGACAAATGCATTCTGGCAGAATCTCTGTTTCCTCTGGTGAGGAAACGAAAGAGACCTACATTCTTATTCTGTATTTTGGGACTAGGGTGCAAGAATTTTTCTGCATGTCACAAAACCTGTGGTGCCAGAGCTTGGCTTTGTTCACTAACTGTTTTACCCCTGAACACCCCTGCACACCAGCTCAGCAGCCTTGCTGCATCTGCTGCTCCTCCAGACTTTGCATTGCCTTTTTACCTTTTTGCATCATCCACAAAATTCCTCTCCTGGCCCTGTCTAGAAAAGTATTCTGCACGTTTGCACTTAGCACATCCTCAAGGTGCTCTGCTAGCCCTGGGATTTCCTGATTTCTTTTTCCCAACCTCTTGCTCCTGCATTCTGCTTGGCACTGCTGCCAGAATGTACCTCAAACTTGGCAGGGTTTGTGATTTTGGGCTCAATGCCTTGTACACACAGCAAAATCACTAGTTCCAGGCATGAGGCCCCCTGAAGCGACTGTGGGTTGATAGGGCTTAGCTGCGGGCTGACTAAATGGAAGTGGATATCAGAGCATCAACTATATATGAAAGGGATTTTCCTTACAGTAAGCTTACATGAGGTCAACCTTTCTACCTAAGAAAATAACTTAAAAAATCATCATCACTTAAAGAATAGACCTCTGTGGTAACAATTCTGTGGCTGTGCAAAATGTCATCCTGCAAGAAAACTCCCTCCAGTTGCTCATCAGGATCAGCTAATACACCTGTAGTGAGACCCTGATGAGATACAGTGTGCCAGGACACGTCCTTCCTGTGCTGGCACGGGGTGTCCCTGTGTAGTTCTAAAAATGGCATTCAGGCTGTAACCCTAAATGAAAGAGGAGATTGCACTTCCTTAAGAAGTATCCCTCCAGGCATCCATAAATTACAGAGAGACCCCCAGTAAAGACTGGAGGACTGACTATTTTTCTTCTGGGGAGCCTGGGCCTGTGTTGATTCATGACACTTGCTCAGAAGTGCTCTTTCAGCTCATTTGCGTGAGACAGCAGCAGTGTGGGGGCCTTTACAGGAACTAAAAGCACTGCAGGACCTCTCCTACACAAACAAGGGTGTTAAATTCTTGGCTAGACCCTAGTGGAGGAAGCCAGGTAATTTACACCCTACTTCCTGGGATTCTCCCCATCACTCCTGGGGATACAATGAAACCTTGTCACTCCTCGCCTGAGATTCAAATCCTTCTGGCTTTAATGCAAACTTTTTGCTTACCAGCTCCATCCAAGAGGACAGACTCCAGCAGATTTCCACAGGATTGCTCTCTCTGGTTCCCTACAAGAAAATTTGCAATGGAGGGACGGAGACCTAGTCTGGGTTTTCCCCTTGTCTAATTTTATGGCAGTGCTTGTCACCCCAGAACAGGGTCTGGCATTGAGAAACTTTCACAATTTCTCCTGCCTGTTTTCACCTCCATAGGTAGATCTTGTTTCATATAGTGAAAAGCTGGGAGAATTCATATTTGCAAACTGCCTGCTGTGTCAAAAGAGTCTAACCAGCTTTTGGGATTGGTCACCTCACTCTAATCAATAGAAGATGCCTCGTGAAAGAATGGATCATATTTTTACAGCTTCTGTTTTCAGAAAAGTTGAGGAATGCTGTTTGACAGCCAAGTGTTCAAGTTTGCTTGGAAGTATACAGGAGTCAAAGATCCTTGATAAACAGTGAGATGAATCTCAAATAAACAAGAAGTGTGGCACAGAGATAACAAAGCTAGTTCAAAGGCTGGAAGAGCTTCCCCCTCCATACAGCAGGGGCCAGGTTGTGTGGTGTGTCCACCACCTGTTGTGATGGACACTGTCCTGGAGCCATCCTGAGTGAGGATGAAAAGTGTCCCAAAGTGAAGCGTTGTAGTCAAGCATCTTGATACCTCTGTGGCAGCTACCAGCGTGACAATCATTATCTAGTGCTGGTGTAAGCAAAACCAGTAATTTAGAAATGATATTTTTAATAGAAAAAATGGCTGATTATATAACCACACAACTCTAACATATAGTTATATGCAATAATTATAATACAAAAAAGTTTCCAATCTCACAAAAAACTGTGGCTGCACCTTTGCAAGTGTGAACAGCACAGATGAGTTCAGCAGAAGTCAATTGCCACAGAAGCCACTGGAGAAATGGGACACCCATACTGCAGTAGTCTACTGAGCACTAAGAGGGCTTTTCTTCAAAGTCACCACACTGATCCATGTGCACATTTGCTTGTCTTCTAGCCATAAAACCTCTGCTAACTCTGGACACAGTTATCTTAAAGATATTCTGTAAGTAAAAACCAATGACAATATAGAATCCCAGGGTCTTACTGTGCCACTGATTATGCACAGGCTAGGTTGATCCTGCACTAGAATTCCAAACTGCTGTAACATTAGAAGGTGGAAGCCCCCTGCAAAATGGCATTGGTATTTCACATAGCTGGTGCTCTGAGACAAAATTCCCTTTTGTATCAGCTTCAGAAATTTCATGTCTTAAATGCTTAGCAATGTTTTTCCCATTTCCTGTGTTCTTCCTTTAGAGAAGATTATTGCTGTGGCAAAGATTCCCAAAAGCTCTGAGTAAAGGCTGATTTCCACAGACAGCAAACTATCTCAACAGTAATTGCTCTTCTGCAGTTTCAGTTCTGTAAGCTCAGAACCATGGTTTAGGTCTTAGACCAGGTAATCACTGGAAATTTTTCCCTATATGCACTACTACCTTGAGAGAATAGACCACTCAACATTATGGCTGCTTTTGGGTCTTGTCTCTGAAAGTTGCCCCAAATGAAGCACAGTAAGAGGTATCTCTGAGGTCTGTGTTACAGCATTCCTTTTGTTATTTCCACCCAGCCAGTTGCTGAACATTTTATTATTATTTTTTCTTTAGATCAGTTAGAGGCATAATTTCAAAATCCATCCAGTCCATCACACTGCTGCTTGTTGCCAACAGACTGCAAGCATCTGGAGCATATTTCCCCCCACACGGTGGAAGAGAAATGTTCTTGCTGGGTTTTTTATTTAATTTATACCACAGAATTATTTAGTTCTGAAACAAAGCTGACCAAATCTTTGCCTGCATTTTAAGTTTAGTAGATTGTAAAAGGATTTTCATCTGCTGATTATTCAGAGACGTTTCCAATTCTGCTCCTCTTCTACTTTTATGTGATTTATTAGATCTGAGCAGGGTACACTTGCAGCAATCTCACTTTTGTCATTTACCAGTTAAATTGCCCCCAGGCATAAAGGACAGAAGCAAAAGGGAATGTCACAGAATTTTTGTAGGAGAAAAAGCTGGAATGTGCTGCTTCTTTTAGTCCCTAGAACAATATTGTGTAACCAACTCACACACTAAGTGGTATTGCTTAGTGCATCAGCCTCTGGAAGTGTCTTACACATAAACGACCCCATATCAACTTTCCAGAGCCTCATTTTCCCATGGTTGTGAAATGTGGGTCCTTGTTAATGTACTTCTATCTACAACAGAGAGAAGCTGCACAAGTGGAAGGTACTAACAGATGACCATGGCTAAGGCATTTCACTGCCATGTGCCACTGAGCTGCTGGATTCCAATTACCTGGGTGAAGACCATGCTCACATTATACTGGTCTAAAGACATCCCTCACTGACTATCACAGAATCACTGCCAAGGTCCAGCAAAGCCACTTAGAGCCAGTTGCCCAGGGCTGAGTCCAGATGACTTTTGAATATCTCCAAGGACAGAGATCTACCACTTCTCTGGCCATTGTGCTCCATTGCTTGGTCACCTTCACAGTAAAAAAATGTTTCCTGGTGTTCAGAGAAAACCTCCTGTGTTTCAATTTGTGCCCATTGACTCTGGTCCCATTACTCAGTATCACTGAACAGAAATTAGCTCAAATATATTTGCACACTTTCTTCAGGTACTGATACACAGTTATGAGATCCACGCTTTTCTCCTAATTTGTGAATTTCTGCTGGTTTCTTTTGATGCACAAAGACCTTTCCTCCAGATGGCATGATACAAATAAAACAGCTCATGCATAATACCTGAGCCACAGCCTTCAAGGAGGAGATTTCCTTTCTCATGTAGACAGCTGTAATCTCACACAGGGGATGCCTGCAGAAGAGGGGGTTCATCTGCTAGCCAGCCAGCTGCTTAGTGACTGCTCAGCTCCTACCAGGAATAAAATACAGTCTGCAAAGCACTTATTCAGACATCACAGTTGTACTGGGAAGTTTGAAGTACTGTGCTAACAAGCTACCCTTGAATTGCAGAGGGAAGATCATTTAACAGGCTGGCTGATGGCTGTGATTTTAAACTGTGTGGCAGATACCTTCTGTCAGCTATAATAGTCACGGAGTCCCACAGGGCTGCTAAAGCAAGCCTTCATCTCTCCCTATCTCAGAAACAGGGTTTTAACAGTACTGCCTGCACAGAAACACTCTACACTCATTGCTCTCAGAGCAGTATAAAAAACTAGAGCATGACATGATCTCAGCAGAGGATTTGGTTTCTGGCTATCCAGATGTGGCACATCAACAGGAGTTAGAATCAGAAAGATATGTGTATAAAGGTGTAACTTTCTAACTTTGTACCTGTTGCCTGTATCGTGTCTGGGTAGTCACATTTGGCTGAAAACCTCGCAGTAAAGTGCTGCTATCACTTCCCATGATGATGCAATGTAGGGCTAGGTAAGGCAGATTTTTATTTTCTCCTCTCAGGCTCTGTTTGGAGACCTGCTACTCAACTGGTAATTGCTGAATCCTTTACTAATTTCTGGAAGGGCAATACAAGCCCCTGGTCTAGGCTGATTTTGTGGTATTGAGGGATATTGTAGTTGCTGCAACAGATACACAGTCGTAAGCCAGGCCACATCCCCTTGCACACCACATTAAAAAACTAAAAATTAGAGTCTTCTTAATCATCATCATGCATGTGTGCACTTCCAGAAGTCAATAAAGAAGCAGACAGAAGAGCAATAACTGCATGTGTATGTGCTATAGGAAGTGGGCAGTATGAATCAATGAAGAATGGTGGTGACCAGTGTAAATGCAATCAGGGATTAAAAAGACAGGAAATGAGGCTTCAGCTTCAAATAACAATCTCTAATGTCACAACTGCATTTGGATAAACATGATTTAAAAACTAAAAGAGAAGACACCCAAAAATGTTAAAATCCTTGTTACAGAACCTGAATGCCACCCTCCATATTCCCACTGAGATCCCAAAGCAGTTTCTGGAAGCTTTCATGATATATTTCATTTACGGTTTTGGTGATGACAGTCACAGATAGTTATTTTTGCCAAGGACAAATGTGTTCCCACATTTTTGAGATGTGGGCTTTCATTCTCCTATCCATATTCAACCCAATAACTACACCATGTAAGACAAACAACTTCAAAAACATGAAGAGTGGAACTACATAGAACTGAAAAGACGGAGCGGCAGGGGGAAAAACTCTCATTGTGCCGTGTAGTTTCTCTTTTCCTACTGCTTGGTTATCTAGCCCTATCAAACTCAAATCAATCAACTGACATCTGATGTGTTTTGCAGATGGATCAGCAATGATGCATATCTGATGCACAGATGTTCTAACTTGGATTTGCTAGCTATCCAGCAATCAGACAGAATCCCGATGCTGATCATTCACAGATGTTGCAAAAAAAANTGATCATTCCCAGATGTTGCAAAAAAAAAAAAAAAAAAAGAAAATCCTCCATCCGCAGTAAATAACTTTATAAATTTATGCATTTCACTTTTGGTCAGCCAGAGCATCTATCACTTATGAAAACCAAAGTGAGACTTTCAGCTAGGCTGGTGGGATTTTGCAGTTGGCTGCATTGTAGGTGTTGCTCCTATGAAAGACAGATCCCTAAATCCATGGCTTAAGCATGTGAAACTGTTTTAGCTGTTCAAAAGGCGCTTTCGACTATCAGCCAATACTGAGAGCTATGTTTGAAATCAAAGTCACAGCTGCTTAACTGGCTTGTTCTTTCAGTGGGGAGCTTCAGCCAGCCTGTTGAGTAGCATGTCTGTGGGGCTATGTGGGCAAGTTACAGCTACAGTCAGGACTATACCTGGGGTGTGACAAACCATCAGCCTGGCAGCACTGAAATCTTTAGCTTAGCACTAAAAATATCTGTGCTATCATTCTGGTTCCTGAAAAATCACAGAGTAGACCTGAAAATATCCAATAGAAAATAAATACAAGTGGAATTTTTTTCTATGTTTTTGAGTACTTGATGAATCAAGTTTTCACATTTTTCTTCATGATCACAGCTGTTATCAAGAGCCTGCTCTATGAAAACTGGTTGTCACAAAGAATTCTGGGATTTTTACCTGTTACCTATTTACCTCCCTGGGAGCTTACAAATCATGCACCAAAAAAACTTCTGAAGACAGAAAAAACCTCATAAAAACTATTTGTCTGTGGCAGGCCACCATGATACTATCTACAGCTGCCTGCCTCAGAAGCCCCAAAGAGCAAGTGTCCTACACCACTTGCAGTATCCAAGTAGTAGGCTGATGGCCTTCCCCCCACCCACAACACTCCCACAGCAGAATCAGAAGATGTAAATTCAACCCTTGCCCTGCCTGACTCGTAAGAGTCGAAAGCAGACAGTGTTGGTTCTCACTGTGATGGCCAGTGTGTTACTCAGATAGGTGATCTGCCTTGCCCTTTCTCCTTCAAACATGCTATTTGATTTGTATTGATTTTAGACAGACATCTATGATAAACCTGCCCCTGCTGACACAACGAGGCATAGCCAAAGGCCACCACTGACAGAAGTTATGCTAGTCTCTGGTCCTCTCTAGGCATCAGTACAACCTACATTCGTGCTACCATTGTAGAGGACTTGTAAAAACATTGTCCTCTACATTGTAGAGGACTTTCATCAAGGATCAAGTCATCTGATGTCTTTGTCCCAGAATTCTTAGTAGTACTTGAACGCTTTCTGATCATCAGAAATCACCTGTTCATCACAGAGATGTTCCAGACAACAAGCTAAAGTAATCAAATTCCTTCTGTAGAAAACACAATCAATGCACGGTGATGTGCAGCCAGGCCTCCAACATTTGGGCCCTTTCATGCAATTTCTGCTTAGTGATTTCTGTTTGGAGGTGCCCCAGCTGCCAGCGTGTCTCAGCCCTGAGTGTAGCTGCACCTTCACTACAAAACCCCTTGGACATGCTCTCCAAGTCCTGGCTGTGGCAATGTACCCACAGAGATAAAGATCACAGAAAGTACATAGGAGGTGAAGGCACCTGGGGCCACAGTGAAGTAGACAGGGATTTAAATAAGAGATTTCATAGTTCCAGTGGTTTGCATACACACCTAGGATGTCAGAGCAGGAGATACCAAAGTACTGTGTGGTGCTCTTAGCTTCACCAACCTCATGACAATGCATCCCTACAGTATTATCCCCTCCGGGTCCTTCCATCTTATGCCACATCTGCAGACCTCTACAGAAGTCACATGCTGGGTTTTAGTGTCTGAGGAGTGTTACCTCCACAATAAGAGTCAAAATAGACCCGTTTCCAACTTGTTGTACCTGGTAGCAAAAAGTTGATGGCATGAATGAACCTGCAAGCATGGTGCTGACATTCCAGAAAAGGAAATAAACACTCTTTATCTATCATACTGAAAAGGACTGCTAACCTTTTTGGCTTTACCTGACCTTGGCCCTCATTCCCTGCAGTCCTTAGATCTGCAGAGTAGCCAACAAGAGTTTTCACATGCTGAAAATCTAGACCTGGGTCCCAGTGTTCTGTTGAGACAGATCTGGGAACCTGGCCCTGTGATACTGCAGTCTCACATTACTGCGTTGCTCAGGACTCCTATAACCAACCTAGGCTGCTAAACTCCATAGGGAGAGCAAGGGGACAAAGGCAAGCACCCCTTTTGCCATGTTTAAGACACACTGCACACAAGGAAACTCCCAGAAAAAGGAGATTCTGGCAGGTGGTAATAGCTGCAGGAAGGAAGCATGGAACATGTCAGGTACCTGGGCCTTTCACAGTGCAATCAACACATTGGCAAGATCTGGGTGTGCAGAGACAGGCAGGCTGCTCTCACTTCCAAATGAAGAGGATGGGAAAGATCCAGGGGAGCCATTTTGCACTTAATAAAGGGAGTTCATCCTTACATCTGTGTCTACTTCCCCCTAGCCCCCAGTGACAATGGAGAGCATGGAATACCACCAGCTGGCCTGAAGATGGGGGAAGTGGCAGAGATATTAGTGCATGGGGAGAGCTACCAGGACCAAGCACCGAGTGGAAAATGAGAGGCTTCACATGAAGGGGGAATTTCATAACCGGGCATCTTCGCAGCTGAAGGAGATTATAAGCAACTGCATTTGAAACATGACTTAAACACAATATTGACAAATGTGTCCAACAATGTTGCTAACCTGAATTTCAGTTTCCAGGGTGGCTACCTCACAGAGTCCTACCAGAAATCACATCCCATGGTCACCAGAGTACTCTGAGCATGGCCATCTGGGGAATGGGCAGGCCTGTGTGTGGCCATACCAAATTGTATCATGTGCAGAAGAACGGGCAGGGAAGACTTTAGGCTGGACTCTCCCCACTTTCGTTTACATTATGAAAATATTTACTGTGCAAAGGTACCGGAAGTCAAAGCATAATTTTCAGGTACAGCATGGAAATGTTGCTAGTCTGACACAGCTTCACATAGGCTTGCTGAATGGTATTTGTGGTCACAGGGAAGTGGAAGGAACGCAGATATATGTCAGCACCCTCCCTTCCCCTCTGTTGTGCCGTATCCAGGAGAGTTACTCACCCACTGAAAGCGGATCACTTCCGAGGTGTGTATTATGTTACTGCTCCTGTGATCACTCACGTCCTGCATGTCCTTTTCTGTGTGACTCAAATATAGCATTCATGTTGTTGTTGTTGTCTCTCTTCATCACATGTTCCCTAAAGTTTTGCCAGCAATAAGTCTGTTCCAGAGAAACCTTGTCTACCTGGGGGGGTACAGGTCCCACTCAAAGTCATAAGCAGGAGGGATTGTGTACAACCTGTGATATCATTTGCCATGCCAAAGCACAATGTGGAAATAGAGGGTCATCCACTCACTCAGCTCTCCACTTGATAACACTTGTGTCACCAAATGTGAAGGTTTCTGTGGCTCTTGATGACTCTCATGCATGCTGGAGCAAACTTCACTCTTCAACAAGGCCACCTTTAGCAAAAGCCTTCTTGAAAGCAGCACAAAAGTCACATCTCAGGCAGAGTGAGGAGAGGTAAGGGAAAGGAACACTCTGCTTCCAGAGCAGGCAGCACTAACCTGTGAAGGCATATGGTCCACATGGCCACCAGAGACATAGAGTTAATCATTCACTGGAGTCAAGCACAAGGTCTTTGTTAGCACATACTGATAACCAGGGTGTTAGTGAAAAGCAGTGTTGCCAGCCATGCTGGCAAGGCTTCAGCATGCATTCACAATTCAGCCTGAACTGGGCTGGATTACGTTCTTGTCCCAAAAGCACTTGAAAGGAGTAGAAGTCTCTTTGCTCCTAATACCCCGTACCATGTTTTTCAGAACAGATCCACTGCCCCCAGAAATTTTTAGTAAAAGTTGTTCCTCACAGGGGCAAGGAGGAGACAACATCACCCCTCCCCCTGCAGCAAGTACTCCAGGGATATATAGGAACAAATCAGTGTCAGTATTACCACTGCCTCAGTGGGGCAGCTCAGAAAAGACCAGCTTTACTCTTCTTGGATCACAAACTGGGCAGAAAAAAATCTAAGCTGTTTATTCCATCTGGTACTAGAGCAAAGTTTGACTTCCCCCCTCCCAAACCACTATTTCAAGGACTATTTGTAAAGAAAGCTTCAAGGTTATAAATCTCCCTTGAGCCTCTTGCACGCATAGCCTTCATGTTAATGTACCATGATAATCTTTTCCCTTTCCTTTTAGCAAATGAAGGGTGAAGGTGTATAAGCTGGAGTTTCTGAGGTCACTGGCTTACAGGGCAAGGGATGCAACATATGCTTTACATTGCTTTAAGCTCCATCTCTGAAGCTTGTGGGGACATTCTTGTTCACCACTGGGTTTACTCCAGCACCTCCCCTCTAAATCTTTTTACTGTTCTTTCGCTGGAATGATGGACAGGGTGCAAATCAGGAGCAAAGTTGTTAGAGGCAGTGAAACAATTTTGCAAATCAGGAGCAAAGTTGTTAGAGGCGGTGAAACAATTTTCATGAAGGTGAAAGCTGCATAAACAAGAATGGCATCAGGTGTCAGTGTTTGAAAATAAGCCACTTATAGCAGACAAAAAACCCCCAACTTTTCTTTTTTTCTGAGACTATTTATCCTCTTGAAAGAAAGCACACATATTATTCAGACATGTTTTCACTTAAAATTCTATCAAAAGAGGATTTGTGACACACAGATTACCATCATGGTTAAGCAGGAAATCATTTAAAGTGTCCTGTCCCCACTTGCCCTTCCCAGCCTTCTCATTAACTTTCACCCACCCTCTATTCCCTCTCCCTTTTACACATGATTTTCAGAAGACCATTATATTTCTACTTCTTATGGCTAGTAGCATTATATTTCTTTCCCAAATAAAGTTTTTTTTTTCCCCCAGCTCTTCCTTTTAAGGATACACTGACACCCTTTCAAAGTCATGGATTAAGAAAAGGAGAACATTGAGGGTGTTTCTCCACATAGGACTATGCATTTGGGTGCTTCTAAGAGGAAGGCTACAAGTCTCCCTTTCAGGATTTGAGGAAAACCAGTCTCAGGTATAAAAACCCTTGAAGCTCTCAGAACAGCAGCACAGGAATTGGAGAATATTGCCATTCACATCAAACAGTAGCACAAGAGATCCAAAGGCAATTTCCCTACAGATGCTTTTGGCTTCTCTCAGGAACGCTAGTACTTCAGGCTGGGATTTTGAGGTTAGAGCTTTTGAAAGAGCTTTTCTCTCAACCTACACATTAAAAGTCACAACACTGAAAGATTTACAGACTGGGGGCTGCTCAGTTTTTATCTTGGTTTGTCTCAAATAGAATTAAAACCACTTGGAGTCAGTCTTGGGTTTTTTATTTTTTTCTACCCAAATACAAGACAGCCCCTATTCTGGGCACATATTAGAGCATCAAGAATAGAGCAGTTGGAGTAAAACAAACAAACAAACAAACAAAAAAGTGNAAACAAACAAACAAACAACCAAACAAACAACCCAAAAAATCTAGCAAACCCTGCAAAACAGAGAGGAGAAGGGTGAATGATCCGTCTCTAAACAGGAGCCCATCAGCGAGGAAAGCCAGCTTCAAAGTCCTGTTCTGGTGAAGCCTGCCCATCCTAGCTCACAACAGAGCACATTGGAAAGGGCTGCTCTCAAGTCCCTCCATTAAGGGTGTTTCACTTAAGGATAAATTTGCTAGATAAGGATTTGGAGTGAACCTTTGTGCATCCATGCTGTATCTGCCTTGCAGTCCAAGTCAGGGTCCAAACCATGTGTTAATCTGTTGTCCTGAAAATGTCTCAGGTCTGTTTCTCAGGGCATTAAAGCATTGATGAATTTCTTTTACTAGGACAACATGATGAATTTGTGAATTTTTTTTTAAAGCAAAACAGGGGCCTGCAGCTCTAATACAGCAAAGAGCTCATCTAAAATAACTGCTGGAGACAGCATCTTAAATATTAGTAATTAATTGGTTTTTGCTTGTTAAACAATATGTGTTAGCAATAAATGGAGGCAGGGAGAGACAATTCAAACATTACAAGGACAGAAATTTGCAGTTCAAAAGGAATTTTTCTAAGACATTCATGATATTTCCCAACAGAAATCATAGATGAAACACCCAGTGAATCAAATGTGGACAATCTTTGGCAACAGCAAATGGCTTATTGATGACTTCCTTTTACTTTGAGATCTGACAAAATAACTACACACTGCAGCAAAACCTGACTCGGTGTTTGACTATGAGTACTATGAACAAGAAGGAGTTTATTAAACAGCAAAGAGAAATTGCTGCTCCAAATGACACAGGAGTTGCTGAGCAGTCTGAACCCCGTTCTATTTTATAACCAGAACTATGGCCAAATCCAGTAATACAGGTGTCTAGAAAAGGGGGCTGAAAAAGGTCTCTCCCCAGGCCCCAGAGCTCTCTGGTTCTTGGATACTTTAGGCACTGAGACAAAGGTTAGTGACAAAATTGTGTGCTGTTTTATAAGGGTGTTCTGTAAAAATTTTTGGGAAACACTTTGGCAAAAGCAGAAGAGAGAATCTCTCCAAGACTCTTGTGAAAGATCAACACCTCTGTTCTCCTATGAGACTCCCAAAACTCAGACCTGTCTGGGTCACAGCTGCAGGGCATTTAATCTCCACTTTACCACAGCAGCATTAACATATTCTCTTCCTAGGTCCAAAAGCCAGAAACAGTTCTTCTTGGCCCTTCCAGGTGCTCTTACACCAGTATTTTATGGGAGGGAGGTGCCCTATAGAAATTTCTAAACAGAAAGACTTGGATTCTGAGTTCAGCGATACCAGTGGGCTCTCCATAAACATCTTGATGCGAAAGTGTCAGAAAAGGCTTGAAGGGAGTCTAACTGATTGCATCAGATCAATCCGTGGTCTTGTCTGTAAAAATCTCGATTCCCAGTAGATGGCACCACCCGTTTCACTGATGTTTTTCCTCTGCTTCGTGCAACAGACCCTAAACCTGCAGAGCGAGTTTAGTGGTCCCAGAAACCAGCGTGAGAGCACATCACACCCGTGTCAACACACCCTTGAAAGAATGAAGATGCGGCAGCTTTGAAATCAGCACAGCCGTGAAGAAGATAACAGCATGCAATGGCCGCTGTGCTCCGTGCACCACAGGGATCACTGCATGGGCAGGGCTCTGTCCTGTGCCCCTTAAACCTTCTGCTTTTCAGGTCTGTTCCTTGCCTGCGGCAACCGTGGGCTTCGTCATCCCTGCCTATGAGGGGGATGAGATTACAGCGCCAGGCAGCACAAGTCATCGTTCCCCCTGTAATGTGGTAGAGAAATAAGTGATGCCAGCAAGGCACTTGCAGCCCTATTTCTCACTTCCTGGAACTCCAGTGCCCATTCAGAGCTGACATCTCTCCTCTGAGGAGGTGTTGAGTTAATAGACACACACATAAAAACTGTAATGGTTATTTTCCATGAGATTTAGAAGTTCAGCATAGTTATTGTATCATTTTTTTCAAGAGATTTATAGTTGTCTAAACACACAGCAGGCTGAGAAAGATCTTTTTCTCTCAGAGAATAAATTATTTCTTGCTAATTAATTATAGGGGAATGGGAGCATGCATTACTGTTTAAGCAGAGAAAGGCCAGGCTAAGGATAGCAGGAAGGCTGGTACTGTAGGGGTATGGTGTCCCAGGGGACTAGGGCACCATTTTTGACTCAGACACACTTGCGACCCTGAGCAATGCACTCTCTCCGAGGCTTCTCTCAGTGCCATTTTACACCATAGGGGTTGGAGGGGGGGGTACATGGCATGTCACAGCCTGCCTGTGCATGAGCTGATTCCCATATGCTTTGTCTAGTGCCTCCCAAGAAATTCCAACAGCCTGGCCCCAGCTTCCCTTTTCTTTAAGCGGGCCTGAAGTTGTGAATGCCTGGAGACCATCTCCTTAACAGAACTGGGCGAAGGAAGTATACATTGGCTCTTTTCTTGACACAAAATTCAGGTCGGGGTCTTTGTCCCCCTACTTAAAATGCCTTCAGGGTTATTTTTTAAGAGACTAAAAAGCTCCCTTCATTAGCCAGTTTGATCTATGAAGGGGAAAATCTAATTGTATCTGCTCAATAGTGGAAATTTGTGACCAAAGTATGATGTGGCATGGAGGGCAAGAAGGCCCATCTGGAAGGAGGTGTTAATCTGACTGGAAGCAGGAATGACAGAAACAGAAGGATTTCATTAAGGGTGTAAAGTTTCCCTCTGTGGTGAGATAATCAACAGCCTCAGCACTGTCTTGTAGCCATCTTAGAATGGACTCCAAGAGGACCCCAAGCTCAGGGAACACCTTAAGACAGCAGAACTGGGCTGGAGAACAGACTCACAGATGGGCTGAGATGTCCTATGCATCCAGTCTTGGGATCAATGCTGCCGTAAGCATATACAAAAATTGTACTTGTGATCCAACTTTGCAAAGCCTGTGTAGAACTTCTTGTTGCTGAAGGACTCTGCTCAGGCTACTGTTCATTAAGCTTTTCTTTTATATTTAAACAAAAATGTGTGTTTAATTTAACTCAAAATTTACGTTAAAAATTCCCCATCATCTACCATGCTAATTCCTTTTCCTATCAGTTATGTGATCCTGGCTTATCAGAAATAAAAGGCAGCAAGACAGATGGCAAGCTCTGGACAAACATGCAGAACACACATTTTATGACCAACGAGTCACCTTTATTGACTAGAAAGAACTTGTGTCTCATTTGGCTGTGGGCAGAAAAACTGATAACTTCTGTAAGTACAGAAGAGTATCTTGTCAAGTCCAGCTCTTGTCTGACTTTGTCGAACCTGGAAACTTTAAAGCCTCTCTTAGGAAGCTCTAACAAGACAACATGACTGTCGCATGACATTAATTAATTTCCTTTTTCACCTGTGGTGATCACAAGATCTCCAAGCGTATGGTTAAGACTAGTGAATGGGCAGCAGAGATAGCATGTTTGCTCTATTTTATTGCTGCAAAAAACCCAGAAGAGTTTCATCCAGCAATAGCATTTCTCTTAGAGGCTAGAATATAGCTGATTTATTTAAAGAACTGTGTAATCTCATTTTAAAGCCCATGAGAGTAGATGAGTCCCAAATCTGCTCTGCTGTACTATTCAATTACCCTCACAGCCAGATGTCTGCTGAGACCAGTGCCTGCTTTCCTGTCTGCTGAGGAAAGGATCCTGACTAGAGGAAGAGTTCTGGCGGAAATGTAATTTTCAGGAAACAAATCAATAACATACTTTTTGAAAAAACACCTGGCTTCATTTGCATCATTTTTGCTGAAGTCCTTGGAGCAGTGAGTGGACTCCCCCCACTTTGTTTCTAATGGTGAAAGCTATATTTGTATCAACAGTCCACATTTGGGTTTATTGAATATTTGCAGATGCCTCTGTTTTACTCTGAATTCTTCTGATGGATACAGCAGTTAATTTTCTATTTTCACAGTTTGTGTGGAGACAGATGAACATTTGCTGGAGCTGGGACTGCAATTTATGCAGTTCTGGATTCACAGAAAGTGAGACTGCTGTGCTTTTCCCCCTGCCTTTTCCTGGTCCAGAAACAGTGTTTGTACTCAGTCCTTGTAATTTTAGGTTTGGATTGATGTTCACTCAGGGACTGGTGTCTTTTCCATTTACAGCAGCTGGTGCCAATCCCCACGGTTACTCATATGCTTTTTTAAATGTCCTTCCTTCAACTGGCAAGGCAGACTCCTTTGTATAGGACACACCATTGCTCTCTAGTAGAAATCCACCCATCTCATCTAGCTACCAACTAAGCATCAAAATTCTTACTTGGATGAGCTGTGATAGGCCTGAGTCCAGATCTCTGCTAGAGGAACATAGTCCTCAGATCCTGTTTGATCTTAGGGTACATTCTGTAAACAGGATAGCTCTTACTGACTCAGGTCTGATGAGAAAAAACTGAGGGGCAAGAGGGGGGTAAGAACATTTTGGTAAAAGTTGGGAATGAAATGACATTGTTCCCAGCATCTTCTGTCTTCTAAGCTTGTATATCCTCTCTGCAGCTGCTAGTAGAACCATAGTTTTCCCAGACCTGTGCATCTCAAGAGGCAGATATAATCCCTTCCACATTATGGGAGGCATGCAGGGGCCTGTAATTTCCATCCTAATGCACCTCTGTCCCTTTTTGTCACAGCTGTGCCAGACCAATCTTCACTAGATATGCTCCATTTGGGTGATCTGTCCTTTTGTATCCAGGAGGCCTATATTGCAGCACCTAACCAAGGGCTGCCTAAAGAGTCGACAGTGAACAGCCCCGTGGTAATTGCTGAAGTTCATTTGTTGCATGCTTGTTTCAACAGGCATTGCCATTTTTTGCTCCTCATCTTATCCCTTGCTTTGTTAAGATTATGTCATTAGTCATGGGCTTCATATAAGGACTGGGTCTTTCTTTCCTCATTTACATCTTCCTACAAGACGTTTCTCCTGCATCCATGGTGATCTTCTGCTTCATGACAGTGAGGATCTTTTCATGTCCATTTAGTCTACACACATCTTTCCTTCTGACCGCACAGTACCCACATGCTGTCACTTTTATCCTTCCTGATTTTTGAATTCTCATGGAGTTCTGGGCTTGAACTTGATATAGCCCCATCACTACCAGGCAAAGCCTTATCTTCTCTGTAACTCCAGAGTCTAAGTGGCCAAACCTGCTGTTGCTAGCACAGGAGAAAGGAAAATTCAGGATAGCCAACAGCCTTGCAATCCCTGAAGTACAGCCACGATGGTACAGAGGGACTGGGCTTGCTGGAACAAGGAAAACTGGTCTGGTGCTCCTTTCAGTTATACAAACTTCATAAGGATGTAACTCTACTGGGCTGAGCTGTGAATTGTCTCAAGTGAGAGAAATAAGAGTCTTATCCACGCCCATGGCTTCATCTCTCCAAAGATCAATTATGCAGTACCACAAGCCTCCTGTCTCCTGATTCTGCTTAATGGATATGCACCAGATGACAAGACAGAGTCATCCCTTTCATTCCTTTTGATTATGTTTGATTATCTTCTCAGAAGATGAGGAGATTACTCTAGAGGACAGGTCAGAGCAGGGAATGTATGAAACTCGGCTTCAAAAAGAAGAGGTCAGCTCTTATGTTTTAATTACTGGTTCTAGCATTTAATGGGCCTTCTGTGATGTGATGAGGATGCTGAAGGGAAGATAAACATAATTGTTTCCAAAAATTGCAGAGGTAAAATATGTAAGGGAAGGGGAAAATTAAAAAAGAAAAACTATCAAAAAAGTTCAGTTTTGGGATGGGACAGGCAGCAGTAAAATTGTAACAAAGGAAAAAAACAACCCTGGCATAAATTAGAAAGAAAAAATCAGTCAAAATTGAGGCTTCATTACTCATCAGTTGATAGCAAAGGAGTACAGCCCTCTTAGTACTGTTTCTTGCAGGGATAAGGTTCCAGTAAAGGAGAGTCCAGCACCAACAAAAAACAAAAAGAAGGAACATATGGAAATATGGAAAAGTACTCTGTCAAGGACTCTGCTGTCTAAAAGCACAGTCCAGGATTTTTATCTGCGTTTTGCAGGCAAAAACCAAAGAATCAAGGAACTATGTGGTTGGATCAAGATGATGCCAGGGAAACATCTATAGTCATGAAACAAATCATTTAAATTTTGGCTCAAAATGCCATTTTGAGATAAGAAGAAGGTTTGAGAATTGTGGAGCTATGCCAATGGAAACCATGAGAATAACTGCAAAAATTCAGTCTACAACATGTGTCCTTTCAATATTTTCAGCAAATGCAGATGTTAAGATCCTGTTCTTTCTTAATGTTAAGATAGTGTAGACCTATAGTGACACTTGCTTTCTCTGGAGAGGCTTTGAAATTACTGAGCCATCTGCCTACTGCCATCTGTTGTTGCTTAGGAAATGAATTTGTCAGGTCAGTTGGAAACAGGATTCAAATAAACCACCACTGCTCTGAAAAGTAATGCACAATTGCTGTTGGTGGTGTCACCCTTCCATCGTGGTGCATCTGCCTCCCAGGAACTCCAAGCTGGTGCCAGTTTCTTCTGTGGAGAGACCACTCTCATCCTCCAGCAGAACCACTGCTGCTCATACACATCTTCCCCTTGTGGTAGGGTTGCTTGGCACGTGGTTGTACTTTGCATCCCACCTACGCACACTTCCCTGTGGCCTTCTCCCCACCATCCACACAGAGGTGACATGGGAGTGCATCCACACTCCAACCCTATGCGCAAAGGCCAGGCCCTCCCTCCAGCTCTCCATCAGAGGACAGGCAGATGTACTTCTACTGTCAGATTGGAGTCTCCCTACCTTGAGAGAGATTACAAAGGGAAATGGGAAAGCCGGAGGTGGCACGGGACTTGCCTTTTTTTCCACGGCATATACACCCATGTACTTAGAGCTTAGTTACTGTGTCAACTCTGCTCATGAGGGTACTCTCAGGACAGGGATTCAGGCTGTGTAAGGTAGTTTTGCATGCATTATACCTCCATCTATCAATATAAATAAGAAACAGTATATTTAGATGACCTGGTGGTCACAGAGGACATGAAAATCTGTTTGGGAAAATGGGTAGGCTGGAATGGGTTCCCTCAAGGCTTTACTCTGTCTCAGACTTCTGACAAGAGCAGTCACACTGCCTCAGGTATTACACGAATATTAGCCTGAAGCCAAGCTCTGCACACCCTTGCTGCATAAAACTGCCTGTACTATTCAAATTCCCTTGCTGTTGAAGGGCAGGACTAATTTGTGATCACAACAACATAAGAAACATAGAATCATGTGTGAGCTAAGCCTTGAGCTACATGCCCCTTTATTGTATTTGTAGAACCATACTGAATGTTTCTTCAGTATACATTGACTTCTCAAGGGTGATCTGTCCCATAGCTATTGCAGCTCTTTTCATACTCTGGTTAGATTCACAAAAATGGGTGGTATAAAGTGAAACTTCTGTGTTTCTTCTGGGCACAGAACAGGCTACTCACAGAAAGGTTGAATTTGAAGGTAGTTTTAGGTAAATTCATAAACAAACAACAGCCACTAAACAGCCACTTCTTGGAATATGGATAATTGCTGGTGCTTTCTTTTCTGTTGTACTGCTTCACTGTTCTGCAGCACAAGTCCGATGCACTTGGCCTCTGCTCCTCTGACAGTTCAGGAAGAGAAAGAGGAGCCGAGGCACTCTCTGTGCCAGTGCTTCATCTCTTCCTCCCCACTTGCAGCAAGAAGACAGGAATCTTCCCTATAAAGCCTTTGCCCAGATTTGGAATCTGAGCATAAAAGGTGGTGGGGCTGATCAAGGTAGGGACATACTACTGTTTTGCACAGAAATCAAGTCCTAGGCACAATCCACCATGCCATAAATGTAGAGGGCCTGTCATAGGGGATAATTTAAAAATTATTAACTATTTCCTGCAAAGGGTAACAGAATTAAGCAGACAGTTTCTAATGAATAATGTAAGCACAATATTTTCTGGAAGGACATACTACCTGAGCTGCAGGCTGCTTCCCCAACACTGGCAGGCAAGATTCCCAGGGGAGAGTCACTTTTCTAAAGGAAAGTCTGGAAAGAAGACACCATCTTTAATGAAGAACTTGAACAACTTAAAATAGCAATTCTGTGCCTTTATTTACCCTTATAGATCAAAATTCTTCACTTTCCTCCCCCAAGTTCACACCAAATACAGGATCTCCTTATGGGAAGACCAGTAAGTATTGGACAAAGACAGTGCTTGGCTAGGATTCTACTCATAGTGGAAACCCAGACCAGTGAAAAGTGCCTAGCTATCTTTCAGGTCAGATTCTAATTCTCCCCAGTGCTTTTTGCTTGCTGTTTGCTCACTCTATTTGCTGGTTTCCACTCTCTGCTTGCTAGTTTACACCCTCTGCTCTGCAGGGCAGCCCCTAAAAAGCTTCTATACTTGCATACTGTACTCTTTTCAAGAATTACATGCATGTTTGACTCAGTGCTGAAGAGCCAGAGGTCACTATGCCCCCTCATTGTGTGACCTTGAAGCTGTTCGTATAGAAAAGTTATTTTACCTCTGAAAGAAGAGGTAGGCTAATTTAAAAATGTTCCACTAGATGGATGTTATGCTTATGCTGCTGTTACCCAGAAGACAGTGAGTATTTAAAAAGCAAAAATGGAAACACTATCCAGCTGAAGCCATTTCATGATACAAAGAGCTCACCTGTGTATACTGATGAAGCTTTGTGAGAGTGAGTACAACACCATCAGTTTTACACTCACTGTCAACACAGTTGAGTACCTCTTTGCATCAAACTTTATTACTCATCCTTCAAAGCAAAATAGTCTCCTCCCCCTGCAGAACATCCCTGCTGTGTTACTGAGTTGCCCTGTATCCTCTGTGACTTGCCATGGTTCCTTCTTTGAACACACATGACTCAGTTTTTTCCCATTTGTACTGGCTTAATTTGCTATCAACACAACATGCCAATATTCCTTGATGCTTTGCCACTTCCAAGCCACTGCCCTGCCTTGCTAAGTATCACTGAATGCCTTCCTTTTTCCTGGGTCTTTTGTTTGTATTCTTCCTCCTGAGATATGTCTTTAAAGCATCTTCTTTACAAGCCATTCCAAGTGTGGAAAATCCATCTTCCAGAGAAAGGCTTAAGAAGCTCTTGTGGTTTAGGTTACATAAGAGAAGACAGAGTGACTCAGTTGCAGTCACAGGCAACATACTTAGGGACCAGACTCCTGGATCTGAAGTCTTGTTAATCCAATCTGCTCCCTATAAAGCTCCCCCACCCCCAAACTCCAAACCANCCCCCCATTAACTTTGGACATGGATTCAGGGAAAATACATAGATGTTGTGGCAAGGCATTGAAATTATGCTCTCTCTCATATAGGAGAGACCGTTTCAATGATTTTAAGACAACGCTGAGTTCAGAATTTCAGAGTTGCACCCAGTTAGGCAGAAGATGAGGGCTTCCTATGGGATTTTCAAGATGCACTTTTGTGGCCTGAGCTGCACAAGTCCAAGAGACAAAAAGATCAGTCCAACAGTGGCTTGATTAATGTCATATCTACACTTTTGCCTTCAATGACATTTGTTACTCTGGCTATGGATACCAAAAATCATAAAGTCCTTTGTCCTTGCACTTAGAGCTTTCTACTTTGAACCTTCTACCTTGGTTCAAGGCAACTCTTGTAATCAGTACAGGCTGGGGCTGCACAGATGGAGAGCAGCCCAGTGAGAAGGACTTGGGGGTGCTGGTGGGTGAGAGGCTGAACATGACCCAGCCATGGGCACTCCCAGCCCAGAAAGCCAAACATGTCCTGGGCTGCATCCAAAGCAGTGTGGGCAGCAGGGGAGGGAGGCGATTGTGCCCCTCTGCTCTGCTCTGGTGAGACCCCACCTGGAACCTTGCATCCAGCTCTGAGGTCCCAGCATAGGAAGGATATCAGGATGCCGCCAGGTTGATTAGACGGATGGAGCTCCTCTCCTATGAGGAAAGGCTGAGAGAATTTGTTTTGTTCATCCTGGAGAGGAGAAGGCTTTGGGGTGACCTAAGTGCAGCCGTCCAGTACATGAAGGGAGCCTACAAGAAAGATGGAGAAGAACAAAGGGCAATGTCTTCAAACTGAGATATAGTAGGTTTAGATTAGATATCAGGAAAAAATTCTTTCCTGTGAGAGTAGTGAGGCAGAGGAGCAGGTTGCCCAGAGAAGTTAATGATGCTCCATCCCTGGAAGTGTGTAAGGCTGGGTTGAATGAGGGTCTGAGCAATGTGGTGTATTGAAAGGTGTCACTGTCCGTGGGGGTTGGAAGTAGGCAATCTTTAATGTTCCTTCCAACCCAGACCATTCTATGATTCTGTGATTCAGACAGAAAAGCAAAAAGACTTTTTCCTTTGCCTAGGTGGTAACTAAAGGGTCCCTCACACAAACGTGATTGAAGCTGGCTGGCAGCATCAGTAAGGCAAGCACAAGTATTCCAGCTCTCAAGCAGTTATCCATCTGCTGTGACATACTTCAGGAGAATTTCAACTGAGAAACACTTTACTGTAGTTTTTTCTATTCCTCAATTTGCAATGTCAGTTGAAAGCCAGAGATGACAGAAATGTTTGTCTGAACAGCTCAGAGGTATAATTGGATATGAAATGAGAAATTGTTTTGATGTAAAAGAATATCTCAGCTGCATGCCCTTATATACTAACTGTGCTTTCACCTTCTCCCCAGATCACTTTATCATTGCCTTTTATGGAAGAGCTGAATCAGAGCTCCATTTTCTTTATTGTGTTTGGGCACTGATTGCTTTGATCATGTTGAAGTGCAGTATTGTACTAATGATTGCTAAGCCCACCTTTGATGTCGGTTGTGAATGTACTGCTTTGCCAGGGGAGAGAATGTAAATGCTTTTGTTTTCTGATTATTGTCTGTCATGTTTAGAGACAACAGCAGCAAGACAGGGGAAGAAAGTGTGAATTCCTAATAGAATGAAGAATTTGACTGCGGCCTTGCTCCCTGCATCAACTGTCGAGCAGTTTCTGCAGAGACAGGGCTGAATGCTTGACTCCATGCTGAATTGTGTGGAAAAAGTTCAACCAAGCTACATGCAATATTGCCCCTGGGGAGCAGGGCCAGTACACTGGTGTGGAAGACCACTGCAAAGGCAAAGCACAGCAATTCCATTGGGGAGGGGTGCACTTAGCTGGCTGCACCCTACCTTGGGGTGCTGATGGGTGGAAAAGAGTCAGGAACTAGGGGTTTCCCCCACTTCTTCCTATCACAGCTGTGCAGTGTCTGGCCAAGGTCCAGCCCATTCTGAATTTTCTGTTTTGCTGTAATTTGTCTTGGCATTTACACACTGCTTAGCCCCATTTTATCCAACTGCTTTACAGTACAAGAAAGTCCATTTCATGACAAGATCTGTCAACAGGGAAAAGTGCCATTGTTACAAGAGTACACTTTGCTTCCATGTACTTAATCCTGGTAGATGAATCTCCAGAAGGGATAGCATTACCATCATAAGGTCCTGCAGAACCAGTAAAGTCTATGCACTGTGAATGGCTGCCCACTGTGGCTCTTTCATTTGGTTACTAGCCCAGCAGTTTGCTGACTGCATTTACAACCGCTGCTGTCTGGCCTGAATCTCTGCTTCTCACATGCCCTGTGGTCCTGGAGTCTTTGTAGGTTAACCCCAAATGGCTGTAAGGAGAAATGGTGATTTGGATGGTATTTGGTGACTAACAATTCATGTTCTGGGTATCATGACTGACCCATTCCATTTAGTTGCCCTAGGCAACTAAAAAAGCTCAACAGGTCACCAAACACTGAAGACACATGTTTAAGAAATAAGAGCTCAACCTGGTATTTTCACCAGGAGCCTGCTCCATTGTCTTGTTGCAGTAGATGAGACTACTTGCATTGACAGGATCGTTTAAACAGCTGGATCCATTTCTGTCAGGTCTCTCAAGTTAACTAAGATGCAGACTATTCCTGCCACTACCCAGCTGTTTCTTGCATTGGGGGAAGGATGTTTGCTACAGAATCCGACATAGTCAGAACACAGCAGTCAGTCTCCTTAGAGAAAGCTGAGTCTTGTCATATGAAAGTGCAGTGAAGCAACAGTAAAAACAAATGAGGGATCTAGTCTGCCTGACAGCTCTCTTACACGCTGCAATAAACTCTTCCTACACTTTTAAATGTGCTTCACCTCGTTTAGTTATTTCGTTTTTCTGAGTCCTGTCATATAGATTTGCCATCGCAAATAACTTATTTCAAGGCCATCTTGATGATGGCCAGTACTGGTATTCCCATTTACCTATAAATATTTAACGCTACAAAATTGTAACTTTTTGCTAAAGCTAAGTTTTGAGAGACATTGGCAATGGGTAGGGGTTCTTTTCTATCTATTTTCAGGACATTAGTATTGCTTCATTAATATATTTATAACATGAAATATCAAGAGTGGTTTCTGTGCTGTCCCCTACTTGGTATGTCATTCAGCATGTACTTCAAAGCAATATATATATACATGTTACATGTGTGGTGCGCTCGTAATACAGTGGTCTGAACCTTTCAAGTAGAAATTTGCCATAACATTATTGTAAAATAGTTGTCAAAAGGCAAATATTACCAGAAGAGAAGCACTGATTTCAGTGAGACTAAATCATCCCGAGTCACAGTCCAGCTGGAATTTGAAGGGGCCTCTGGAGAGCATCTGGTCCAACACTTCTTCTCTAGCATGACCATCAGGAGCCACCTGCCCAGGACAAAGTCTAGACAGCTTTTGAATACCCGAAAGGAGGGAAACTCCATCACCTATCTAAGCAACCTGTGCACTGCTTGGTCACCCTCAGAGTGGAAAAGGGTTTCCTGATGTTCATAAACGACCTCCCATGTTTCAGTGGTATATCTCGTGTCATGTCATTGGGCACCACAGCAAAGTGGCTGAATAATTCTGTGTGTATGCTTCTGTTGGTGTCAACAACACAGTGAGAGGGCCTGGCATGAAGAGAAATACAAGATATGCAAGGACTCTGAAGCTGGGAATTAATCTGCAAAACAACTATTTTGTGCATGAAACTAACGACAGAAGAAAAGGTTTATCTGTGAAGGCAGCTTGTCGCTAGGACCCAATATGAAAGGCATAGCCCTGAGGTAGGAAAGAATAGAACTCCAAATAAATGGGACAACTCACCACCTTTGTGGTGCAGAGAGTGAATTTTCACAGAATCACAGAATGGCTTGGCTTGGTAGGGACCTTAAAGATCATCTCAATAATAAGTATTCAATCTTCCCCACCATGGGCAGGCACACCCTCCACAATCTTCCCCACCATGGGCAGGCACATCCTCCACTAGACCAGGTTGCTCAAAGCCCCATCCAATCTGGCCTCTGACAGAGAATTCTGACAGGCATGGGACATCCACAGCTTCTCTGTGAATCTATAATATCAGTCATATCAAAAAAGTTGAAAGTTCATAGACTGTCTAGAAAAACTACCTGCTGTATGGAAAAGACTGGGATGTAAAAAAACTATTTTATCCTCAAAGAGGAGTAATGTCACTTACAAGTTTGAGGCATGTAGATTCACCCAATGTTATTCAACAAGCAGGAGTTGTGGGCTTCTGCAATTTATTCCAACTTCTGTCCCAAGAGAAAGCACTGCCATTAAAGTTACAGCTGCAGGCATGATTTTTGCTCAGGAGACATGACTACAAGTCAGACGTTTTCACCATCCTTCATGACAGATGTGTTGTAGTGAAATTGGGATTAGGGAATGTTACTTTGCCTGCATTTATAGGGGGGATTAAGTGCAAAAGAAATACTTATATGTGGAGTATAATCTCTTCTGTGAGGGAAAGATTATTTCCCATCTGGCAAAGGAAGAGATAAAATAAGATTTGCCAAAGGTGTCCCTCCACCCACCTCTCCCTCCAAAATATTAACAGTGTAGCCAAAAAAAAGCAAACAAAAGGGCTTGATTTCCAGAGGCAGTCTTCCCTAGGGAAACAATTATAATATTCATTTTGCTTTTCCTCTCTTGTGCAAAAAGAACCTGTAGTCTCTCTTAAGAAATGCAAAAGGGTACAAGTGAAAGGAGTACGGGAACAAATTCAGGAAACATAGTTTCCAGAAGAATGGCGTTTAGCTGCCGAGACTTCTAGCAAGAAATCTCAGAGCAATTAGAACTTGAGAAGCATTAATATAACAGACTCCTGGGGAGTCTCTTAAAGGGAGGGAGAGATTGATCAACAGGCTCAAAATGCATCCATGGGAAATCTGATCATAGCAGGGTCTCTGAGCTGGCAGCAGCATAGACATTGAGGTCTCTTGGGCAGTGCAAGCTGAATTGAGATTAATTTGAACCAGAAATGTGGTGCAGTTTCAATAGAGAACAGATGTCACCATCATTAGGAAGGCCAGAAAAGTGTGTGTTCTTATTTAAGCAAAGATACTGAACGGCAGACAGAAATGAAATCAGGGAAATACTAAGGCCTGGTATGACAAAAAAAATCAAATGACCTTTTTTCACTCCTGAGTGAAAAAAGAGAAAATATATTTGCAGCTCTTTTTTCTCCCATAAGACTAAACTTGTAAAGCTGCTGTTCTGACCTCTGTTTTTTCAGTTAAAGTGTTCCCTGCTAACACTGCAGTTCCTACTAATGCTAACTTTTCCCTCCTTACATTGAATTGGGTTTACACAGCTTGTTTAGTTGCAGGTGAAAGTAACAGTGTAACAGTGGTTATATTTTTCAGTGAAACTCTGGGAAATTAGTTTCTTTAATGTCCTTTTCTGAAAGAGCCAATCTTATATAGGCATACCTAATGAACCTTGATGCATGAAAAGTAATTTTAGAGCATATGGATTTCCTATTGGAACATTTCACTAGATCACATTTTCAACTTCTGTTTTAATTTATCTCTTTTGCCTTCCCTTTCTCCCCAGTGTACTTTATTAGAATTGCTTAGTTCTGATGAAGTGGAATTTTCAGCTAGGGCAGGCAGATCTGTTGAAGTCCATTCACCTATAATGTAAGGTAAAATCTAAGATGGAAGGGCAAGCAGGTATCCCAGTCAGTGTTACCAGCAGGAATTCAGAATGTAGGGAGGCCGATGTCCAAGGAGATCTTCTGAAGTCCAAGAACTCTCTGCAGTTTTATAAACATGCAGGCCAGCCCTGTTCAACTTGGGACAAATTGTCTAGAATGGATGGATACTCAGAAACAGACTTTTAGGAATCGATTGCAGCAGTGCTGTAGTGACCTACCAAAAGATCTTATCCTGCGGTGTATTAGAGAGAGTTTTGTAATGCACCTGCAACCAAGACTAGGGAAAAAGAAGAAAGAGAGGTGACTCTGGGCTTCTTTGTTTGTCCTCAGTGGTGTATTTCTCATTTCCAGAGTATTGTCACTAGGTGTTGTGTGACATACAGCCATCATCATTCAGAAAGACAAGAAATCACACCAACTAACATGAAGAATGTTGACATTTCCATGGAAGCAGTCCATAGACTTCCTCAGGCATATCTTGCATCTCAGTATGCCATGATAAATTGACTTAATAAATGAAGAAGAAATGGACCACAACATCCTCAGGCAGAGTGGAAACTCCAGAAGGGCACAGAACAGGACTTAAATCACTATGGGTTGGCTGGACATGCGTCCTTAACCTTCAGTGTGAAAATGAGGTATTTGGCCTAAAAGACCTGAATCTTCTGATGTGTCTGATATATATACGTACTTGTGGAGGTATGACTTGTGGTGTATTTGATGGGCTGCATTAGGTCATAGGCCTGCCCTCAGAGAATCAGCTGCTCTCAGTCACATGAGCAGAGGTGGAGGGAAGAAGTGTTGTGCATGTCTGCAGGACACAGCTGGACCAGCAGTCTGATGAGCACCCCGGTGTGATTCTGTGATTCTTAGCAGTCCTAGCCAGCTAGGCTGAGTGACACCACGAATTTGACAGTTCATCAGTGCACTGGGTCTGTCATCCAATTTTCTCTATAACGAAACGATTTTCACAAAAAACCCCCCATATTTCACACTGCTGCAAAGCCACTTGAGCACTGCCTGATATTTTTTGAGATATGAAATAACACTTGCATCAGGAAATTCGCACAACTGTATGGACTGCAGAAGTGTCTTCAAGCTGTTCATACTGGACAAGCCTTAGATTTTCATCGCTTTCAGTGCTCCAGGTACTATTTTTGTGCACAACAAGGACATTCCATGTGCTGAATCACTTGGTGAACACAGGAAAGGAGATAAGCAGGACATCTAGGATAGAGCTCCAGCACCTTGTTTTGCAGACTGGTATGTGGCATGCTTTCTTATGGAGGGATGAAGTCACATCTTAACAGTGCAGAAATGTCTCATCCTCCCACCTGCAACTACATTCTTTCATCTGAGACCAGAAGCCTTTCCACTGTCACCGTTTTTCTGTCCTAGGATGGCATACACATTTTTTACTGGTGGTATGTTGTTTGGGTTGAACAGCACTTTCTCCTCTGCATATTTCCCAGCAAGTTTACTGTGAAGCATGCTTTCTCTGAGACTTCCTTCTGGTGGATAAGACAAGCTAAGCATTCCTTGAGAGTTACTTCCAAAAAACTGCTGCAGGAAAAGTCAACTTTTCCCCATGTTGACAGTTATATATACTTTTCTGCAAAGTGCTTCACCTGTCAGTGTATGATAGTATATGTATTCATCCAAGATGCCCGGAAGTTACTTTGCTGGTGGACAATACACTGAGCAGCATTATTGAGGGTAGTGACACACATGACATAAAAATGTGAGAGTTGATGAGCTTTTCTGTTTCCATGGTATTGTCTACTGAGTCATGTCTCCTAGGAGACCTTAACTTCCAGATTTTACATGCTCAGAGCTGATATTGGGCGAGTTTTTCTGTGCTGCATTATCACCAGAGCCCTGAAGACCACTCAAGCCACTCTTTCCCCCTATCCTACCCCTGGCCTACTACCCCTTACCCAGCGCTGCATCTGACTTCAGTGGGATTGAATCTGCTATATCTTCCCAAACCCCTGGAAGACAGAGAATGCATGACAAGGCTCCCCAAAGATGAGGAAGAAGGAAACTCCCAGTGAGGATGCAGTCTGAGTGCTGTGAGATTAGGAACTGATGGAGATTGCTACTCATTCAGCCCATGGAATAGTTTAGTGCTGATAAAAATGAATTCCAGTGTCTGAAAAGCAATGTCATACTATCAGTAAAAGTCTCATGAACTTGTGCAAAAAGTATTTGTGCTTCAGAGGAGGAATGATACCATTGCACAGAGTGGGCTGCATGAAGTGATGAATACTCAAGGGAAGGCTTATTCTCTGAGCCAGGCACCAGCCAAAGCAGCTTCAGCTCCCTGCTCCTTCCAAAGTCTCAACAAGTTCAAACTGTGTGCTATTCCAGCAGCTGAGGACAAATCACAAAGCCTTTGATAAGCAGGACAACAAAATCATCCCCTCTCCCTACCTTTGGAGTCATGAGGAGTCAGTCTATTGGTTATAAGATACACAAGGTCTGAACCAAAATCTTCTAAGAAATTCAAAACAGCAGACCCCTGATTTCTTTTGAAGAACAAAATACTTGTTTCCTCCTATATAGTTGTGAAAAAACACTAGAATTTGGATTCGTGCTTTGGTTTACTGGTGGCACTAGGGTAACACACTTCCATACCCCGTGACTAATAGATGGTATCGTCCATATCTGGTTTTAGAAATGGTCAAGACTGAGGATTTGATTTATTCAAAGAAAAAAAAGTTTAGTCTTTGCCTGAAAAAGTAGCAGAGCTTCTACTTGCACTTAAAGTAAATCATTCCTAACTCTTTTCCCACTGTTGAAAACTCCCAAGCTTTTAGGATGTCTGGAAATTCACCCTTTGAGATTTAAAACACAGCAGGTCCACTTGACCTTATAATTTTTATTTTGACCTCCAGCTTCACTTTAATTTTATGAGTTTTACATGTTTTTTAAAACAGCTTCAGAAAGGAGTGCAGTGTGAAGCGCTGTTGATAGTGCTAACTTGTTAGTGTGTTGCTGGTCATGTAAAGATCTGACTGATTTGGCATCTGTTAGACCATTTAGCCTAGTTTAGCTGTAGCAGAGATGCATATATCTGATCCTGTGGTTCCTGCTGGTAAGTCATCAATAAATAAACCAGTTACCACATTTGTTGGGGGCCTCTTTGACTGTTGGAAATATTTTGTTCCATCTCCAAGAATAAAACTAAGTAATATGGTGTGATGTCATAAGGCTATACGGATGGTTTCAAACACAAATCAGGGCTTATGAAAAGTGAAAAAAGGCTGAAATAATTGTGTGGTTCCTGATGCCTAGCAAACATGTTCCAGAGAATGGTTTTTGCCACTTAGTGCTAAGATCACCACCTGCATCTATGCATGAATAGACACAAATATCCAAGCACAGAGAAAGTGATCAGGGTATGGATAGGAGGGGAAAGTCAGATTGCACACATCTCACTGGAAACTGTTCCTATTTCAGCCAAAAAACTGGGTGGTTCAGCATCTCGATTAGCTTTCTGACAGGTGAAAGTTGATTCGGTATCACAGCTTTCCTTCAGACCCCAGTAAATGGTGCAGTACTAGCTGTAGAACACTGAGCAGTTGTGCCTATGTATGTCTCATGCCAGACTGAAGACTATGTATGTCTCAGCCACTGCAGAGTGGCTGGTCTAGAAGAAATGAGGGCAGCAGGCACTTCTAGTGTTGGGAGTCTGTAGCAGTTAACTCCTTGTTATGGTGCTGAGGTAAGTTTAAGGCAAAACAATATGCTCCTGAAGACATCCAGGGTGCCATCGGATCTTTTCAAGGACCTGTGAGATTTCAAGGCTGTCATTTTCCCATGCACATAGTCTACCTTATTATATGGTAGCCAGGGAAATGTGGTAAGACTGTTTAAATTGGTTTAAGTTGTCCAAATGTTTAAAAATTGCTCCTAAGTGTTTGTTCTGTTCAACAGAAACGTCGTTGTTTTCAAAACCTCCTGCTGCTCTTGCAGCAGTGATCTCCGTAGTGAAGCCTTTGTTATGTGCAAATCTGGCTACTTCAAACCTGCAAACATCTGAAGTCCTCAAAGACATCCCATGACACATGGAGAAGTCTTTGTTCCTCCTGGTGCAATCTCCACATTTACCTCCACAAGGGTTAAGAGACAAGACTGAAGAGGCAGACTCAAGTAGCGGAGCAATGGGACTTTTCCTTGAAAAGACCACAAACTGCACGTCCTAGGGGAGGCTGGGCTCTTGCCGGTGGGATTTGGAGAGAAGAGATTACTACCGTGTAGGACCGCGGCTGCTACAAAAGTAAACCAACACTGCCCTCGAGTGCTGCGAGGGAAAACCACAGCCCGGCTGAGAGCGCCGCTTGTGCCACTNGAAGGGAAGGGAAGGGAAGGGAAGGACTGTGCTCTCCTTTGCTTCACAAGCTGGTCTTGTGTTGGTCAAAACTTGGCACCAGAGTGGCCTCTTCCCAGAGGTTCAAGTTTTTACAATACTATGTGTGTGTAGAAACAAATGGTCACAGATTTTACTTCCTGCCTATACTTATTTTACTCAGCCCAGGAAGAAGCCTTTGGGCTTCCCAGTGGCTGGTATCAGAGTTTACACATAATGTGGATTGTCACCTTGAGGTCAGCAGAGACCACCCTGACCAGACATTTTAAAATGTTAAAATGTTTCTTTGTTTTGATGTTGGCTCGCAGTGACAGTATGGCACAGCAGAGTTAAAGAGAGCTAAGCAGAAATTGCTGTAGTCTATGCAAGTTTCTGTATACTTTTGCTTTTTAAATACTGAATCTTAACCACACTGTACAGCTCTCATGCATTTGTATATCTGTGCAGTGGTGATTTAGTTGGTTGTCTTCAAGCAAACAGAGAGGGACATATGACAGCTCAGGCTAAGAGTAAGGTAGAACATGCAGGAAAAATTAATGAGCTGGCCTTGACCCATAATGTATTCAAAGCACAGCTGGAAGGCAAAGATGATTCACACACTGTCTTCTACCAAATAGAATCCAGGATCAGGCAGAGATGGACCAAGGTGAGTACTTAAGACTTGGAGTTTTGTTTCAGCGTTACCAGCATTAATGAACCTTTCTCCAGGGCAGCTGCTCACCTGTCTGAAAAAGAATCAGAAGTCAGGCATAGGATTTTCTTAACTCTTTCCTTTATTCACAGAGAGTGAATGCAATAGTGTAGATACCACGAAGTTCTCAGTTACCTTCATTGAGCTGGAACTTCCTTCTCATTGCTTTTTAGCTGGAAATGATAAAACATGATCAACCACTGGAAGGGTTGCACATGTGCCAGATACAGCCTTGGTGCATAATTCATGTGTTACAAAACTCTGACAGTCAGATCAATCTCCAGAAGAAAGTGTGCAGTACTGAGGTGAAAGATGATGAGGGAAGAATGGAGATGCAGTCTGAGCAAAACTATAAGTGGCCACAATGCTGAGCAAAAGTCCACTTAGGTAGGGGGAGAAGAGCAAAATTCCAACTCAGCATGAAGGAAGGATCTCAAAGCATTGATGAACTGCTGTAAACTTGAGACTTTGTATCTTTCACTCTGCAGACACCCTCAGCAAACCTTCAGGGTGTGGGGGCTGTATTGTCCTTGACTGTCTTGAATACTGTGTTCTCAAAGGGTGGATGCCATTCATTTTGTTTCATTATTATATTATTATTCATTTTGTTCCATAACAGAAGAATAGGAAATCAATTTTTCAACTTGTATAATTGCTTAGCCTGTATTTCTGTAGAATGAAGCCAAACAGTTTCACCTAGACAGATGTTTTCTCAATTAGTGTATAACATGTGCTTCATTAGAGAATATTTTAAGAGGAAACATATGCTCTTTTGAAATTGTTTTCTGTTGTTATGGGAACTGCGGTGGCTCACTTGACCACACAGAGGGAAAAAAAAGGGCAATTATTCTGTCTCAGTGCTAATCACAAAATAAGCCTATTTTTTCTCTGTTAACATGCTGCAACACAAAGTCATCTTAAGAATAGCCAAATTCTGTTACTGTAGATTACCAGTTTTTCTATAGTCTCTACTCTGTCACATTAATGTTCACTAGATGAGGCCTAGTATCTCACAAGCAATTAAAAGTATCATTCACAAAGGAAAAACTATCATCTGGGGATGAAAGAGCAGGTCACATAGGCAATTGCAGCACCTGTCCATTCTTTTAAAATTCTGTCTTCATGAAGAGATTTTAGAACACAGCCATCAACATCTTTTCATTAAAAAATGGGATTTTCAGAAGATTTTCAGAAGAGCTCCGAATGGGCCTAATTCTCCTCCTACTGATCCCAAGGGTGAAACACTCAGTGATTTCAATGGCAGGAGGGTAAAACAATTTCCTGTGCTTTTGAAATCCCACTTGCTGATATTGTGTCAGGGGAAAAATTGCAGACTCAAGGGATAAAAGTCTTAATTTGTTAGCAGTGAAACAGCACAGGCTCTAGCAATGCAAAGATCCTCAAGCTGCTTCCCCAAGCATAAGCCCAACCCAGACCTGGAACATCCATGCGTCAGAGCAGAGCTTCTCCTCTGTCCTGTCCCAGTTGTCTATGGCTGACTATAGTCCCTTCTGCTGAGAGTTTCCTACAGAGTGAAGATCAGATTTTTCCATTCCAAAACAGATACAGGAACACAAATACCCCATGATTCTGTAGTGAGGTTTAAAACACATCTGTAGCATATTTGCAGTACTAAGGTAACTAACTTTTCAGGGTGACAGTGCTACTACATAGTGAAGAAAAATCTAGAAGTAAAAGGTAGAAACCTTCATAATGGACTGTGTGGATGTCTGGAAATATAAAATACCCTGCAGAAACACAGATTTCATCCACAGCTTTGCTAATGCAGAGGCACTTGTATCTCAGCTGGCTAGGTAATGTAATGTACATGGAAGTGCTGCACTGTTCCCTGCTGGACAGGGCAAAGACCTGTGGATAAACACAGACATGTAAAGGAAGTGGAAGGTAGGAGGAAGGAGAAGCTGAGGTCACTGAATAGGTCAGAGGTGCCTGAAAAACTCCACAAAAGACAGTGAATATGTGCATAACCTGGCCATAGAAGGGGCCATGGTGTCAGCCACAGAGATGGGAACATGAGACAGTCAAGAGTAGTCTCACACTCTGTAGCAGAAGGCACTGATATTTGGAAAGCTCTTGAAAGAGGAAGAACAGATTGCAGATGAGTTCAGACCTTTGAAGCCCATAGCCAATCCAGATCAGCATTGGGTCAACCACGGTAGTCAGCACTCTTCACAGAAAAACTTGTGCAGGGTAGCCACCCCATCAGAAAACTTCAGGTCTACAGCACCAAGGCTAGGCTTAAGCTGCTTTACATGCACCTCTGCTGACACAGAGCAGTAAAAACAGAAGTTACCCAATATGTTCTTCATCCACATGGAAGCTTTATTCTGCCGTAGGCTGTAGAACACAGGGAATTTTTAGAAGAACATGGAAAACCAGCAGAAACCAGAACTTTGTAACAAAACCCAAATTGCAGGAGGTCTTGTATCTCATATCCATGTTTACTGCTCAAACGACACGGAAGCCCTCACATCTATTTTAATAGAAGTCCTGTCTGACACTAAAGAGTCTCATGGCACCTCACACTCCTGAATATCTCTGCTATTCAAAGTGCTCCCTCATGAAGGTAAAAGTGCTCAAATGGTAGCATTACAGTGAAAGCCAATATCATTAAGGTAGCTACATCTTCTTCCTCTCCTTTGGTTGTCTTTCCACCTCATCTAACAGCAGCATTTTCCCAGCCTTTGCAGCTGCAAAATGCAACAGTTTGACTTGGACATTCAAAGCGATCCCAGATTTTTCTGGCCACCACCACTGACAGCCTGGCAGCTGATACCACATTACTGCTGCAGTGCTGTTGTAGTGGCCTCCTCATTTTCTAAAGTAATCCCAGTCACATCCACCCTTGTTCGAAACAGATTTGTCTTTAAATTACTTTTTCTCCCTGTGTTTCTAGTGTTTACAATCTAGTGCAAGGATTTCTAAAAGCAGGAGCACAATGCTAGAACTTATAACTGTGAGGTGTTTCAGGTTCAGTTGATTATGTGGTTTAGCAATCTCAAAATTGGTCAGAAAAATTACTTGAACTTACAGTTAGCTGCAGCATGTGTCAAAAGAATGTCCTTGGGTCCATGGTTCACAAATTCAAAGGAAGGCACAAAGGCACAACACGTGCGACATGCAGAACAGTTCACTGGAACTGGGTCACCAGTCATCTCATCCTGTTTTGTTAGAAAGACATAATCAACAGATCAGTGAAACCAGACAATCTTTCCTGCCATCCCAAATCAAACAACTCTTGCTTCAAAGACAAAACTTTTGAAGTTTGATATGTAAATCACAACAACTGTGAAAGTCATCCATTCATTTATTGCTGTGAATGCTAACCCACATCTTTCAGAATAGTCAACAGAATTACTAAGGCTGCAAAACTTCCACCAGCTGCCAAAATTCTTTTGCTTCCTGCAATGAGAATCACAATAACAGTAACACTGGAAGAAAAAATACTCACAAAGCTTGACCTAACGCATGATTTGGAATTGGAAAGAAAAGTAGAAGGTATTCAAATGATTATATATTCAATGCATTGCTTCCTTCAGGAAGGTAATACAAATCAGTTCAGGATTTGCACAGCTAGTGTAACTGGGAAGAATGCTCCAAAGCTCATTAGGAAGTGATTTAGAGAAGGCTTCAATATGTAGGTGGTACTCGTATGCATAAATGGTTAAGATTTACTGTTTAGACATTGCTTTGTAAATTAATGACTTTATTAAAGCACAGCAAGTGTAGATATGTATGTATTTTTCATTTGACAATTAAAAATGGAGCAATCAAGTGAGTCTAGTCCTACTGAGGAGCAGGGAAATTACCTTGTTCCTCAACTGCCACAATGTTTTTGAGCAGGGTGGTTTGGTTTAGCTTGGTTTTGTTTTCTCAGACACTCTAAAAACTGTGTGTCACCTGGGAATGCAGGTGCAGAACAATTTTCTTTCCCTAGGTTTACCATGCCTTACTTAATGGTCTGGAATGAACATAACAGCTTCCAGCAAACATGTCAAAACTGAGGTTTTCCTCAACACCCTCTAACTCTGTTTCTCAGGTAATAAAAGACCTGGACACACCGGAAGCCCAGGACAGTTAATGGCTGAAAATGAGCTGTCAGATCCTGAAGCTTGCAACAAGAAAAATAAAGGGGTGCCTGTCAGAGCTCAAATGTCACTTTCTCAAGCACTTTCCTGAAATAAGGAACAGGAATGGCTACCTATGAAATCCATTAGTGGAGATGACAATTCTGGCTCCAAACTGACAGCTGAACAATTGTTTCTATGATCCAGTGATGGAGGTTTCAATCTTGAATTCATAATTCACACATACTTCTCTGAATGTTAACTTTCAGCCACAGTATCACAATGGAGAATTCTGTTCTGGATCCTGAAGACAACCTGTGACTGAAATTGTCTGTGAAGCAACTCAGGGAATTTCAGAAGAGCAATCAAACTTTTTTTTGGAAGTGACAAACCAAATCCCAAAATATCAGACATTTTAAATTCAAAATAATTACTAGGAATTTGTATCATCACGAGATTGAAGTTAGCTACAAATTGGTTGAAATAAGTGAAAGTTCAAAAAATGGTAATTTTCATTGGAAAGTGAGAGCTCAATGAAACAAAAGGGAAAAAAATTAAAGTGACTTAAAGGATTTTGATCTTTCACTCCAACTGAAATAAATGTATAATATTGCGTACTTAGGAGTAAACTGACAAATGAGCCCTCCAACAAAATGAAATGGGTGACTAATAAGCCTGTAACAAGTGAAGAGAGGTATCTTTGCAAGAAGGAAGAAAACTAGAAGATGATACCAAAACTATAGAGAGCAGAAGCTAAGAGGAGGTTTAATGTTGAGAAAGGTGACAAGGGAGTTTGTGTTTACATTTTCTCTGTTTGTCCCATGCCTTTGGAATGTTTCTATCACACATTTCGCAATTCTCTCCCCATTCTTCATGGCCGTATTGCATGGAGCAAGGGAGAAAGAAAGGCCTGTCCCCTACCTCTTTTCTCTCTTTGCAGTGCACTAAGAAGTGAAGTTCACGTGGGCAACAAGAGAAAGCTAAGACAAAACTTTAAAGGCAACTGTTTGTTGTAGTTTAGGAATGGTATTCTCCAATTTAGTAATAGCACTAAAGACCACGTTGAGATAAGAACTATTTACTGAAAATAGCAATGAGATAAGAAAGCAAAGAGTAACAGCAACAGTACCAATAACAAAAGGTATAAGAAAATATACAAAAAACCTCTGACAATAGACAAATCCAGACAGCTCCCTTCACCACATTTTCTTCTCCAGACAGAACCCCTTCTCCCCAGAAGAGAGTCCTTTTACCCCACCAATTATGTGAGGTGGTACAGAATAACCTCAATGTCCCAGCCATGCCTCCTCCCAGCTACTGCAAAAAATTAGCCCTATCCTGGCCAGAACCAGGACACTGGTGTGGTCTGCAGATCCATTGACAGTAGTTTTCTCCACTGGCCCTGTGTCCTGTCATCACCACCAACGTGGCTTCCATCCCCTTTTGTGCTGCATGGAAAGTAGTGACACTCTTTACTTTAGATCTTTCTCAATGTCCCAGAACCATTTTTCCTAAACCTTTTCTCTCCAGTCAGGTTTTGCATTCCCCTTTTCTTATTATTTTGTGAGTTTCATCAGTTTGTGCTTCTTGAGCCCTTCAGGTCAGCCTATTACAAAGAGACAGTCAATGGTGCAAGTAATTTAGCTCGTGGATGTCAGTCTGCCTTCTGATTTGTACCTCCTGCAGACCATAATACCTTATCCATTATCCCATATTGCTAATATAGTTTTTTCTGTATTAAATAAAGGAAGTTTATACATTTCAGAACGGATGAAGAATTACATGGGGATTAGCTGCATAGTTAAATCACTACATTGATTCAAAAATGCTTTTAAAACCCTACAGGAAGATTAACTGAACTCTTTTAAGCTATATCAAAATAAACTATTCATCTCCCATAGCTCATTTCATCCCAATGTAAGCCATGGAAAAACACTTAGCAGGTGGAAGTCCCTGAAATCCCAGTATGCAAATAACCTGTGTATGATGGAGTGAAAGCATACACTTTATACTTGTTTATGAGGATGTGTTTGCAGAGCATAACTCAAGAAATGGTCTATAGCAAGAGCCAAAGAGGTCAAAAGTAGGGAGTGAGAAGAAAAAAGCTTCAGCTCTCACTGGTGTTACTTAGAGGAGAAAAAAAGTGAGTCAGCACCATCTTTAGGCAGCAGGACACTTTGCCAGAGCAGAAAGCAGAGACTGACACTCAGCAGGCCACATGGACACGTACAAACTATGACAGACTACCCTCTTTTCACAGTATTGTGCTGTTCTTATAAATAATGATTGTCATGCAGTAACCCAGATGATTAGCTCAACATGCAGATAACCGCCTGGCTTATGTCAAACATATGTTTCTACCCACTGCTCCCCTCACCTGGGAAGCATCTTCACTTTATCAGACTCTATCTGCAACTGACATAAACTGAAATCAGTGTTTTTGTTCAGCCAGTTCTCACCATTGTGTATTCATTGTCTGGGCTTTGTTGCAAGGAGAAACAGCTCAGCTCACTGAAGTGCAGGGAAGAGGATTATGATGGGAGAGTAGGAGCTTTTCAAAACATTCAAGGGAGGAAAAGTGAAAACAGGAAAGCATATTTTGAAAAATGCCCTTTGTAAAATGTCCCTTAACTTTTGGCCAAGAGTAACAGATAGTAACACTGGTGGGAAAGCCAGACCTGTAGTGCAGAGTATAATAAGGAGAAAAATTAAATATTGATCATGTCTTGTGTTAAAGAGAGAAACAACGACACAGAGAAAAGAAATCAAGTGAAGAGGGAACATTTCCTACATGGCTAAAATCTTCCTGTACCTGCAATATGATGCTCAAAATCAGCTTCTCAGTCAGAGCAGCGATGCAGGTCAGATTGTCTGTCAGTCTTAGATGGTTCAGAGCCAGTGGCACAAGAGCCCTGCTGGACTGGACTAGACCAGGCACTCCCCTTTTCAACTCCAGACACATTTGCTATCCTGTTGTGAGAGTATGGAGACCTTGAACAAATCATGTCACCACCTTGCAAGCAACATTCATTTTCTGACCCCCAAAACAGTGTGTGGTGCATGGTGAGAACAGTGTGTGGTGCATGGTGAGGTTACTCTCTCCCTGTCTGCATACAGTTGATGGACCACCTCAGCAGATGCAGTCCTGCCCACTTCCATGCAGAGAGTCTGCCAGACTGCTTCAGTGGGAGCAAAACTGGGGAGATAACAGGGGAAAAAAATCTAATGAATTCTGTGTGCTTCCCAGAGACAGAAACATTTTTGGAGACTCTCCTTGCTCCCGGAGAGACACTGATGAACAGAGGAGGATGCTGAATCCGTAGCAAAGTAAAACAGTTTTTCAGCTATCAGCTTTTTACCTCAAAGAGTAAAGGGAGAGGATACACTCTCATGTTGAGAGAGTATTCTGCATGCCACAAGCTCCCTCGTCTCTGGCTTATCTCCACACTGAGATGTGTTTCCCTGGGCACTGAAGACAGAAGGCCCTGGACTGTGTGCCCAGCTGGTGTAACCTGACACAGCTTCTCCAGCAGAGCTGTCCTGTCCTGTCCATAGCCAGCACCACCATCACAGGCCTGGGACTGGATTCAAGCAGGGTTTAACCCACTCCTTCTCCAGAGCTGCTCAGCTAGACTTCAGGGGATTGGCTCTGATTTACAGTAGCTGAGGGCATAGTTTACTGCTTAAGGAAACTTCCTAAAGTGCATAGAACCTTGTCAGGCAGTTTGCTGTCTCTGCCAGTCTGTACCTCATATGGGAATGTAAGCACATATTTGTATATGGGTAAACACACAGACAGATAAAATTTTCAAAAAAATTTTTGAAAAAATCTGTTAAAATACGATTTCATCCACATTCAAGCTTATGAGACCTGACCAGGAGCTGAACTCAAACTGATGTGGTCTCAAATTCCACATGAAGACCTTGGGATCACACCAAAGTGTGTCATCAATCTGACTAACATTATTGAAGTTTGGACTTAGCATGAATTTCTAAAGGTCCTTGGTGAACGTCACTACTGATTAAGCAGAAGTGAGACACATTCAAGCAGTAAATCTTGACACTGTGTAACTGTGCAAAACACTGTGTAACATTATTATACTGTCTTCTTAGCAAAAGGAAGCAGTTCTTTTTCAGGAATCCTACATCACTGTTTTCAGCAATTTCCAACAAATAGACAATGTCCACAAAAACCTTGTGGGGTTGGGTCTCAAATATAGCAAACTGAAAGGGCTAAATTAGGGTAGATTTGCAACATTTCTACTTTAAGTCTCCTGAGATAAATTCTTCTGAATCTTGCTGTATTTATTGCTTCCTCCTTCTTCATACCCATAGGCCAGGGTTTTCCAAACCATAAGCACTTTAGGCAGCTTGCAGGAGCAATCCAGGTTGGGAAGAAGGGGACACATAACTTTATCATGCTCTTGTTTCAGGCATAGAGTCACAGAAAGTCTGACATCTCCAGAGAATGGGATTAGAAAACGAACTGTTACACATTAATAGCGTAACTATCTGCTACATAACAGGAGAGACAGTCCAGTGAGATACTGTGATGCTCACAGTCTGAGTTCTGGCTACCCCAGAGCATCCTGCTGCTGCTGCTGCTGAGTGTTGTGCTGGCATGGTATCTCAGCTCTGCTCTCAGAAATGCACACTGAGAGCCATACCTGCTCAATGAGATGCAGACTTCACTTTCACAGCAGGGCTCAATGGCAGCTTGCAAATGCCAGGTTCTCATGTGGATCCAGACTCCATCTCTCATCTGTGCTGCTGTTTGCATCCTCTCTGTCAGCCACTGCTTGTGCTTGGTGTCTGTAGGGGGTGGAGGGACTATAGAAGCTATAGGAGAGAGCTGCACTTAGCATGCACAAGGCATACAATTGTATTTAAATCAGAGTCAGGAGACTCAGCCTGTCAGACAACCCTCTGCCATCTGTCTCCAGACATGAGAAATTGCATTTCTTAACCCTCCTCCAGCCTCACAGGGTGCAGACTAGGAAAAAAGGACGGTGTTTCTCCTTTCTTTGGTTAATGGTTGGTGATTTACATCCTCACTCCTTGGTCATGGCAATTTCACTTCCCCTCTTGCAAGGTCACCTCTGTATGAGCTGGAAACCATTGCTACCCATGATTCCTGTGTGCCAGGCCTTCCCAGGCTTTTTCCAAAGTTTGCCTCCACCCTATAGTTCCCTTTTCTGGAACTCATAGATTTTACAGTCCAAACAGCTTCAACAACCTACAGGCATGCACTGTTCATCATATCCCTTGTGGGACTTCTGACTTCTCAGCTGGCAGCAGGATTTTAGTTGCTGTACTGATGTGTCTTTTGTGACAGTGTTTCTTAGCTGTTTCGCTGCTAACCAACCAAATGGGCTGACCTATGGGTATGCTATCAACAGATGAACTGGTGGTCACATTCTCAGGGCTGTGAAAACTCTCTTTTCTGGGGCTGTCATTGGGAACAGGTCTTTCCATAAAGAGAATTTACTTCCCAGGATTTGACAGAGCTATCTGTACCATATGGCAGGCTTCTTCATTTCAGGTAAATGACTTAATTCTAGAATTTTCTTGAGTAGAAAGAAAGCTTTTTACAAAGTCTATTTTGATTTCTGGCCACAGTAGTAATGGTCAGCTGTTACACCCTGTCTTTGGAGCCATCCCACAAGTCAAATGCCTCAGGAGTTTTCAAAGATGCTTTTGATATTCTTTATATCTTAAAGATACTCTTAAAAAATTAAAAAGAATAATAATAATAAGAAGAAAACAATAGTTTTTAAAAAATTCAATGTCAATCCCCATGAAGGCTATTTCGCTTTGGCTGTTATTATCTCTGCAGTAACACTGTTAACCCGACAGTTAACAGTCTGCCCCAACATTCCTCAAAGAGCTGCAGAATTGGCCTTTGGTATTTTAAAAAACTTTTGTGACTAATGAGTACAATGTCTTCTGAATTTTCTTGGCTAGAGGGAAAGACAAATGTCCAGTGGTGTTCCTGACTTAACATTCCTCATACCAGATATCCAAAGTCTAAAGCTTTCAGATATGGACAATTTTGTTTGGATCAACATTAAAGCCACCACTGGATACAGAGAAATGAATCATAGCTCAAAAACATGATGCAGTGAATGGCAGCTCCAATTACATTAGCTCATGTGAAACATGAAGAGAGGGAGGAAGATCTCCAGGTCATCTTGCACAGCTTCTGGTAACAGTCACCTCCTGAGAATGTGATTNTTTTTTTTTTTTTTGGCTTGGATTAGATGATTGGGACGAGATACCCTCGGCCATTGCTCTAGACCAGTGAGTACCAAACCCCATAGAGCAAAGCAGCTTCTTAATTAATATTAAGACACATTTTTCCTGTTCATAAATACATGCCAAACACCGTGAAAAAGAAGTCTTCAAATTGAATATAGTTTTCTATTGTCAGAAGATTTGTATCACACCCTGAATGTCCTGCAGATCCTCCAAAAAAGTCTCCCAAGGATACTTGCTACTGTATTGAGGTAGTGAGCTATATATCTGAGATGATAAAAGATAACATCAATAACAATCACCTATTGAAAGATGATGTCTTCATGCTTAATGCTTTCTTTTGAAGATGTATATGGGGTGTTCGTCCTACATGTAGACAAAGTCATACTATAAAAACTCATTTCTTAATGATAATTTTCTATACAGCAGCCATGTATAGCACATTTCAAAATATTTGAATGAATAACAGCATGAAGATATCATTACTGGTGCTGGGCATGCAAATAGAGGTACATTGTATTTGATATTATCATCTGTAGCTGTTGCAGCTAATGACTGTGATGAGTGGTGAGAGCAGAGGGATACAAAATGCCACAATTTTATACTTAAACCCATCTCACCACAAATGGTTAGGATGAACCTTGTGCTAGGCAGACTATCCAAGAATGTCACAGTGCAAAGCTCTACACTTTCCTTCACATCTTACAGCAGTGACAGCTGTCGAAATGAAAATCCAAGACAAGCTGGACTGTCTGTCGACAGAAAGCTTGGAAATTTTTGCTTTCCAGATCCCTGACAGTGAGCTGAAGCACTCTTATATGACTGTTCCTCAGTAGAACAGTCATATAAGTGAGAACTTCATACTCAGCACAAAGCACTGAGAAAGCAGCCATCTGCCACACCTGTAACTGCAGCTTTTGAAGCCACTGTGTGTGCAAATGACAGAACATAATTTTCACCACCCTGTGAGTGCACCATGTCATATTCAGTCTCCCCACAGAATGAATTATCATACCCAAAGCTAACCTGTGGGTTTGATAGGCATGTCTTGCTGTCCACATTCATGAGTCCCTTTGGAATTCTCCTTCCATCTGGGTGGGGAGCATGCATGGGCAGCTTACCCAAGTAGCCCTCTGGAGAGACCAACCTCTTCTGTTACTCAAACCATTCACTAGATTCCCTTCTGAAAGCAAGGCAGGAAGTTTAAGGAATTGCATGGGATACTGTGTGGGATCATAATTCCTCCCTCTCTCCATTTTACCTTGTTTGAAACAATATGCTAAACTCAGCTTGAAGATGTGAGTGCTGAACTTTTGCTTCTATAAATATCAGGCTTCCATGTTTTTCCCAGCTGTGCACATAAAAAGATACCCACCCATAATGGACTATTTCTAGTATAACCAAGTTAGTTTAATGTAATTACAGACAGTTCATAAACTTGTTGCATGCACATTCAAAGTGAATTTTTTAGCATGCGTCACTCAGAAATACTACCAAATATTAATTTAGAAAAATCTATGAATATGTGAAATAGTTAGGATGAATCCTCTAAAGCTGAAGTATGTACAGGGAAGAAATGGTAAATAATTCTTGCTGTTCTTGTGCCATCATGCATTACATCATCTATTTGATTTTTGGTCTCCCCCTTGGGATAAACCAGTTATTACCATATGATAAAGTGTTGGCCTATCCCTTACATACATAGGAAATTCAAAAACTGAAGAGACCTAGAAAGAATAGCTTGCAGTGAGTATATTGTAATGTCCAGCGCTCACCCATGTTGAGGAAGGAGAGGTACTCCTGCTGTTGCCTGAAATCAGTCTGCTAACAACAGCAAAGAAAGGCAGAGTGTGTATTTTCACACAAAACTAATGTGCTGGCCTCAGAAAAATGCATCTTTGTTTTACTGTGGGAATTTGGAAGTACAAAGAAATGAAAAAAAAAAATAAACTGCCTCATTCATTTTACTCACCTGCCTGTATAGAAGTAGAGCTGTGAGCAAATTTGGGATCTCAGTCTTTGCCCTCTGACTGGCACAGGGAAATGCCCATTGGGACATCACTTAAACACTGGATCACAATGTAGAACGTCCTTGAAGTAACAGCCATTTATGGCAACAAACTCCAGGCAGAGACATTCTGATTGATGTAATTTCAGACAGGCACTGTCCTTAAATTCCGTCACCTGGTATTAGGGTGGTTCCTGGACATCTCCATACTTACACTGGAATGCCAGCAGCAGCACAAGAACTGATGACACATCCACCAAGGGGCCGGAAGCCCTTCCAGGTTGCCTCAGAGGTGCCCACATTGCAGAAATAGAAAAGGAATAAAGATTGTTAACCAATGGTGTACAACTGTAGAAAAGTTGGGTCCAGCAAAAATATTTTGTATTTTGCTCTCTGCATGGTGGGTTGACATCCAGCTCCCACTGCTTCACTCAGCTGCTATCTCTGATCCCTGGAAAGATGTCTAACCCTTAAGGAAAGGTTTTATTATACCTTGGAAAGTGCTGCCCTTCAGGGAGCTGGACCAGCCTCATAGAGTCCTTTGAGAATTCGACCTTGGACAATGGGCTGTTGGTGTTTCAAGGCAATAGCATTATGTTATTTGCATGCAGGGTAAATTTGGGTGTGGGCGGTGGTGTTGACACTCACTGATTTTGCTGCATCCCTTAGAAAGGACCAGATCACACAACCTTAAGGCTAGAGTTTTGCTGCATTTGCCTCTCCCTAAGCAACTGCCCCCTCAGACAGAAAGTTGCCTCCCTATTACTTAGTCTTCCCAAAAAAAGTCGAGTGCTACCTCCCTTTTGGGGACAGTGGGGGCAGGATACAAGGGACAAGGAAGTGTTTGTGTCTTTCCTTTCTTAGAAGGAGAGAAGGATGGTTTGCGCTGTGTCCTCAGACAACGTCTGGACAGCGCACTATTTATAAGAGAGGGTGAAAAATGCTATCCCCTCCTCTTCTAAATGCATTAGTCTGTGAGAGATCCCACATAAAATCCTTCTCATGTAAGTGAGGTATATTATATTTGTTCAGCGGGCCCTGGGCGGTGAATGCAGGCACTGCCACAAGCAGTTTGTGGACCTCTGGCTCCATCTTTCCATTTTAAATTTCTCCGTTAGGATGAGACCTTACTTAAGGTATTTTGCTCCAGTTTTGTTTTAATCAAAGCTGTTTATTTTTTTAAGTGCTGGTGAAAAACTAACTGCCCAAAAGTTCTTCCAAAGTGTGAGAACTACTGCTTTCTGCAGGTGGTATTTCATTAACAGCAGGAGCACCACTTTGTCTGCCATCCTCACACCTCAAAGCATTTTACAAAACCAAGAATTTGAATGGACTAACGACTGTGCTTAGCATTTCCTGGAAAGCTTTGACTGCAACTGGCAATTCAGTGCACTTAGCTGAACTGGTTGAAATAATGTAACTTAAGTCATGGGTGTACTGAGAGGCTGTAAACACACAGAAAACAAGGCACAGCACCCATCTCCTTCCTGAACTACCAGCCACTGAAGATCATCCAGTCAGCAGGGAGAATCTGTAGTTAGTAGACGATGTTCTTCATGTCTCTCAACAGCTTGGAGTATAAATATATAATGGGCACAACAGGAACCAAAGATTTGGAGAGGCATTTGAAATAACTAAAATCACTTAACAAAACAGTATCTTTGCAAGAGCCAAAGACATAACTCCTGTGTGTCAGTCAACCAGAATGCCAAGTCCTATAACGACTTGCACTGCTCATCAGCTTTTCTTATACCTATCTGAATGCAGACGTAGTATAAATTGCAATGTAACTTTCAGCTTAAAAGAGTATCTTGATGAAAATCTTGTAGAAATATGTAAGCTTTGTTTTTACTTTCAAGTACCAACGCCTAGTTAGAAACATATGTTATTTGCTTAATAGGTATGGGTTTTGCTACTCAGACGCTGACAGGAGAGCTCTTGTTTATGTAGGAACTGTTCCACGGCAAGTCTGCAGGCAAATACCTCCCAGTCAGGTACAATCTGCTCTAGCAATTTCCAGGACTTTTCTTTTTTATAATTTTCCTGCTGAATAAGCCAAGTTGCCACAATTATTTAGATTCTCTTCAGAGTTTACTTTGATTTTAAATCAGTCTTCCTTCTCAAGAAAAGCCATTTTTTTACTCAGGCTTACAATTCCCTTGCTCTCTGCAGGTCTGACCTACCTACTCTTAAAATGCACAATCACCTCCTTGAACCAAACCACTTTTATCACCATGCTAACCTATTGCTGTGTCTGTTGTGACTGCTGATTGAAATGGCAACATTTCATTTTCATAATTCATTAACATCTAGTATTTAGCTCGCGTTAGAGGTTTCTCTTTCAGTACAAAGAATTGTACTGTTGATCAGATTCAGAATTTCTATTTGAAAATTAAAAGTATGCTATCTTTAATATGTGAGAGTGTTAGCAAAGTGAACAAATATGGTTGCATAGGAGCCTTGCTTATCCTGACCCTGGGGTATTCATCCAGCCTTATGGAGATCTTGATGTCCTTATGCACTAATTCTCTTGAAAACTGTGGTTTTTGTGCACTTCAGAAGTACAGTCTGAATTTCAACACTTACAAGAGGTGATGAGAGCTTACTATGACTGAATGTTAGGAAACCAAAGGAGGGAAGTCCTTGACCTTCTTCTTATGCCTGCCTTCCACTGAAGCACAAAGTAGGTTTTCCTTTAATTAAATCACTGATGATTCTTCTGAAGACCTTTGCTGTTTTCTTGCTTGGATATAATGCACAAGCAATCTGGCTGAAAGGCTGGTGTAACTTCAACATGATCATAAAATCATAAAATCATGGAATCATTCGGATTGGAGAAGACCTTTCAGATCATCAAATTCAACTATTAACCCAACACTGCCAACTTCACCACTACAGCATGTCCCTAAGTGCCATGATCCTACACTAAACTCTTAGAAAGAAGATCACAGAAATGTTGGCAGTGACACATTTAATTTTTTAAAATATCCTTACTCATGTTGTTTTTCTTGTTTCCCAGCTGCTCACTTTCATTGCAGTCCCCAGTTACTGCTGTATCTTTGGAGACAAGCTGGTTGGATTTTCCTTTCAAAATACTGATCTCTAGATTAAGTGAACAGAATTTAAATGTCAATGAAAATATTTCAAAAGCATTCTATTTCCCCTGTGTCTTTTTCTTTAATCTATACTTATAGATTAAATGTAGTAGTTGTTGTTATACATATTATTTATATATATATAAAATTTATATATATATTTCTGAATTGAGAAAAAACCCAAACCAGTAGTATTTGCTAATTTTTAAGTGCTTGTACAATCTTACTGAACAGTTCAAATACAGCACACCTATATGTTTATGAACTATCACCTCTGCACAAGGGATAAATACAGTCATTGTCTATCTATAGTAGAAACTGGGTATCTTTCCTTGCATGGAAATGCAGAATTTGAAATGCTTGTACATGCCACTGTACAGACAGGAAGGTAAAAAATAAACATGGAAGAAATGTGCTGCTATTGCCAAATAATCAAAAAATACTTTTTCCTGAGAAATGATTAGGCTAAAACCCTAGAAATTTGGACAAATCTGATGTAAAAATACAAAATTACTTACCCCTCCTATACTTCAAATCTTGCTTAGGACTGGCTTTGTATGTGTATAATAATATATATGCCGTGGTGCCAGGTCTTCCCATTTTAAGCATTAGTGGCACCTTTATCAACCATTTGAAAGCTACAGTTGAATCACTGTTGTTGGAATGTTCTCTGATTCTGAAACTTTGCTGTGGGTTTCACAGTCTCCATTTTCTGTGATTTTGTAGTTTTGTTAAAGACTTCATAGAGCCATAAAAACCTCTAAAAGTGTTAGAGTGCTTCTTTTCAAATGTAAAAAGATATAGATACAGTGGACTTAATTCTTAGTTCATTTCCACAGCAATTAAATAGGAATAATTGCACCAGAATTCCACCAGATTTGCACAGCTGTGAATGTGAGAAGGACTAGGTCTTGCTTTTTAATTACTATTTCAATTATCTATTTGATTTAAGGCTTTGAAATGGAAGTCACAACGAAGATCAAAGGGAAAGGCATGTGCTTATCATAAAGCACTGCCTTCATGTTGTGGTGTCACAGCATTTAGAGTGACATCTCCAGGACCTTCCTGATGCATCATATTCTCCAGGAAACCTTTCAGAAGAGATGTTTGGGCAAATGAAAAATAGCATCTAAACAGACTCCTGAAAGAGACAACACAAGGAGAAAACTCTGCTTTCCTCACTAGATGTCCACAAACACATCCCCTACACAGGAATCTGTGCTCTGTACCCAGATGCAGGTGTAACATGCTTGTGGTGGGGATGCATGACCCAGTACTACCTGACTCTTTGGAATATCATGCATGGCCTCACTCACCCGCGCCAAAGCCCTGCCTTAACAGTGACTTTGGATGGGCTGTCAGTTGCAGCAACGTTTCTGCAGGAAAACATACAGAGAAGGACATAGATGTGGATGAGAGCAAAATCTAGTATTTATTTTTTGCTTTCATTAAAGCAATGTCCTTGATGTTGGCAATGTGAAGATTAGCTTTTGTCAATCTATCTGTTTGTCCTTCTGTGATGAGGAGGAGAAGCTGATGCAGGGGCAGTACTGTCTGGTTTTGGGAGTTAAATTTTCATGTTGAACCAGGTAACCTGCTCACACATCCTCTTCAAGGGCGGAACTTTCAATGAAAATGTGCTGCAGGAATCTAAGGCTTAAGATCCCTCTGGAGGTAATATAATTTATGTCCTGGGAATATCAATTCAACTTCAACATGTATTTGTCTAACCCCTTTTTAGAAACCTCCAGGATATTTATTTTCCTTCTTTATTTTATTTTTTTTTTAAGTTTCACTTGCCCCACATCAAAACCAAAAATCCCAAATACCTTGTGTTTTATGTATCACTTATCTCCCTGGCACCCATTTATGTAGACTCAATTATTTATCTTTCAGTACGCCAACCCCCAGAATGAACACAGGCTGGAGGCTGCACAGATGGGGAGCAGTGAGAAGGACTTGGGGATGCTGGTGGATGAGAGGGTGGACATGACCCAGCCATGGGCACTCCCAGCCCAGAAAGCCAAACGTGTCCTGGGCTGCATCCAAAGCAGTGTGGGCAGCAGGGGAGGGAGGGGATTGTGCCCCTCTGCTCTCCTCTGGTAAGACCCTACCTGGAACCTTGCATCCAGCTCTGGGGTGCCAGCACAGCAAGGACATGGAACTGCTGGAGTGACGCCTGAGGAGGGAAGCAAGATGATCAGAGGGATGGAGCACTTTCATATAAAGAAAGTCTGAGAGAATTGGGATTGTTCAGCCTAGAGAAGAGAAGGCTTTGAGGTGACCTACCTGTGGCCTTTTGGTACCTGAAGGGAGCCTACAGCAAAGACAGATGGGGACTTTTTAAAAGAGCATTTTTAGATTATATAAGAGGTGAAAATTCTATGCTGTGAGGATGGTAAGGCACTGGAATTGGTTATCCAGAGAAGTTGTGGATGGTCCATCCTTGGAAGTGTTCAAGGCCATGTTGGATGGGTCTTTATGAGAATCCTGGTCTGGTGGAAGGTGTTTCTGCCCAAGGCAGAGAGGTTGGAATGAGGTGATCTTTAAGGTCCCTTCCAACCTAAACTGTTCTATTATTCTAAGATTCTATGTACAGAGGCCAAGACTTGAAATTATAATCCAGCTAAAACTGAGTAGAAAGGACAATTCTGCCTCTTCTGTATTACTCACAACAATCCATCTCATATTACTAGCTAAGGAGCTTGTCACTACTTCAAGAACATTTTCCTACTGTATATTTTTTTCTGTGTGTAATGCCTAAAGACCCGTCTATAGTCCTGCCTAAGACCCAGATGTTATCTCTTTGTGGATACACTGGTCCTCCTTTGTGTCACAGTGCTGCTATTAGGAATATATAAAATCAAAGTACTGAGAGAAAGACAATTCACCCTGTGAAAGCAGCTCAGCCCTAGACATAGGAAACATGTCCCTGCCACGCACCTGCCTCTGCCTTGAAGGCAGAGACTCCTCTATCGATCACCCCACCCCACTCAGCTCTCACCTAATCGTTAGAGAGTAACTTAAGAAGAAGTGAATGTCCTTCTGCTGATGAATAATGATTTCACTCTATAGTTGCATCCCGGAGCTGCTTCACCAGCTAGCTAGCTCTCTGACAACTATATAAGGAAGTTTTGGTGGGTGTGAACCTCAGGCTGAAGCGTGGTCAATGGTGTGGAAGAAAGAGTGGAGTCTCGCTTGGGTTTCACCTGGTTTTATTCCACCCGGCTACCTCCCATGTGCAGAAGAGCAGAGACCACCAACCCCTCTGTTCTCACCTTAAGTACAGGGGGCATACACTGAGCAGGGGAGAACTTAGAACCAATCCAAGGGGAGGGAGGGTGTGACCCAGAATGGGGAAACTTAACAGAGCAACAAAAGAAGGTGGTACCAGGGTACCTTGCCGAATCCTAGGGCTTTTTCCCCAGAATCTTCCAGATCTTACAAGGTGATTGACAAGGTCTATCACCAGGGAAAGACCATTGGGGTGTTTGGGGAGGGGAGTGTAGGAACAAACCATTACAAACATATAACAAAACATACAGAACATTAGAAAACCCAAAATGCGTACCACAACATCACTCCTTCCCAAATTATCTTAGCTGAGATTGTCCAAACCAAATAGAGGAGAGCTACATATTCTCTTTGGGGGTCTGGAAGAGCCACACATTCAAAATGATAACAAATCTTGAGATGATTACCAACCACATGACAAATTATTTGCTAGATGATACATCCAATGCACTAGAATTCTCCATCAGAGTCTGCAACCAAAATGTATTTGAACGGCTGTTTCAGAGTAACACTTTCCCTTTCATCTGTTTTCTAGAAATTAAGATAGCCAAATGATGAATCAAGTGTTACTTAGCATGGCAACAAGTAACATATTTTGCACAATAACAAGAATTCCTAAATCAGGATCAGTTATTTTATTCTAGTACTGATGGAGCTACACAGACGTCATGTCATTATAGAAATTTGATGCTTTGGTTAACTATGAGATATACCTTGTTCTTTCCTAGTTGCTTCCAAGATTGAGAGTCATTGAGAACTTAGTAGCAGTTTTCAGGGATGGTAGAAAATTGGTCTGTGAGCTTGCATGTTACTTCATTGACATGTAATTCCAATTTCTGAAGTAGAAAGAGATCCAACATTTGCTTTCTTCCTTTAATCATTTTCAGACCAACTGGAAAACTGAATATTTGAAGTGAGTTTTATAAGAAGAAATGGCTCAGGGACAAAACTCAACTGTAATGCAGAAGAAAACCCACTGTTGAACTGTTACTACCTATACTTTTTTTGTAAGGAGATATTGAGAAGTTAGTTAATCTGAATCTGAAGAAACTAATCTTCAGAGCTGTCTCCGTGCAGAAGTTGATGCTTAGAAACATAAAGTTGCCAACCTTTGGTGACCTACAGAATCATAAATCCCTAATACTTGTCTTAAAGTGGGGTATTTAAGCTCAATTTCAAACTCTCTAAGATAAAACTGCACTTCATGTGCACAAAGAACAACCACAGGAGGAAATGGATGGGAGAGCCTGCTGCAAAAGAGTTTCCACCTACTGAAAAGCCAAGCCCTTTGTCTGGAATAGCAGAGTCTTTACAGAGAATTACTGTGCTATAGTAGGGTATATTCGGCAATTCTTATAGAGGGATTGAAATACCTGAAAGGAATTGCACAGACTTATTGCTTTGAAGAACAATGACAATGCAAGCTTAATATTAACATTTATCCAAAATGTAAGTTCTGCGAAAATAGCACAGTTAATCTCTTGCATATTTTTCTAAAGAAATGACTACCTGGAAAAACCATTGAACTAAAATTCTTCACACCAGTAAAATTTTCAGGATGTCACTATGACTCATGTCAACTTCTACAGCATAAATGGAGGACTGGACAACCCCTGCAGAGAGTAGAACAGAAACAACCTGCAAGCCACATAAAAAGCATAAAAGTAATTTGCAAAGTGAAAGAGAAAAGAGAGTTCTTATCCTTGCTGGGCAGAAAAAAAAGTCACAGGTTTAATAATTCAGCAGGAAAACTTTTATTGGACCATAAAAAAATATTCTTAATAGGAATTGATGTTGAGTCCTTGAGAACACATTGCACATAGATTTGAATCCTCACTTTTTTCAGTATAAATATAACTACATTTGTCCTGATGCATTGCATGGTGTGACCCAGACAACTTCTCAGGGCCCATCCAGTCCTCTAGTTCTGCAGCATGAAAAGGCACTTGGCTTTGGTTCATGGAACCAAAAGCTCCATGGAACTTCTTGGCTGTTGCTCACTACTCCTCCCCACCATGTCTCTCCAGAGAATAGTTTTATGATTACCATGGCAGTGTGAGGAGACAAAATGTACCACCTTGTTTCACATGTTGTCTCATGACAGAAAGCATAAACCTACCAGAGTTATGTGGCACTGTATGTGCTGTGCTACAGTGCTCTTCCATGTATAAGCTGCAATTCCACCTAAGCAGGATTTCCATGAAGGTGGCAAGTGGCAAAGTAGCATTTGGCTCCAAGGAGCCCTGCAATGAAGCTGTGGTGCCTAGAGAGATGTCCAGATGATGCTGGAATCTAATTCATGCTGATAGCTGGTAGTAAAAGAGGTTGACAGAGCTTTTCCATGTCCACAGCAATAGCAAGCCATTTGAGGAGATGGTGGTCCAATATTCAAGTGTCATACATTTTGCTGCATGTGGTGAGAAGTGAACAGGCAGTAGCATGGTATCACAGGTGGCAAATAATGGAGTATGTGCAAGGATGTGCAAGACAGACTTTAATTGGTCTTCTGAACACACAGGCAGAAGCCTGAGAGTTACTAGCCACCATCAGGACAGACTGGTTGTAAACTTGGCTGGACTAAAGAAAAGAGGCACACTCCAAATCACCCAACAAGCAGAGAGCCATCAGACAGCACCAGCAGTTAGGAAGCTTGTCATACATTGTGTTTCTGCAGGTCGACAACTTGAATTGTGAAAATCAGGTGCTAGAAGGAGACCTGTTGCCAAAAGATAAATACCCCCTTAAAGAGTTGGTTTTGAAAAGAAAACAGGGGATGAGAAAGGAGGAAGGTGAACCGCCTAGCCGGAGAAAAGATCCTGCAACTGGTGGAGGACTCTAGTGATCAGAGAGACAGTTGGAGAAAAATGAAGTTAAATAACATGGTCCTCAGCTGCTGATGCCAAAGTTAGGTAGTTCTGTGCAGTGGTACAGCACAAAGTAACACAACTTTCTGCCCAAGTATCCTGCACTAGCAAAAACCTCACTGCAGGAAGAGCAGTTGAGACCTCACAAATGTAATGCCAAAGAGCAAATAATGTCTTTGTAAGATATCAAGAAGGGTAAAAGCTCTAATCTTTGTGGTTTTTAAATAAACTCTGGCATCCAGATCCATTACCAATTGTCATTCACTCTATCTCTCTATGACACCAAACACCACAGCAGACCCACTGCACTTTCGCTGAGGACAATTCCCAGTTGCAGTGAAGGAGGCCTGATGTTACACAGTTTAGGGCTTGATGTTGGAGTGGGTGCCTTGCTGGCTGTCCATTCCTTCCCTTCAGTTCAGACTATAAAGTGACAAATTCCAGACCAAGTATTATCATGGAAGAAATGGAGGAATGTTTTATGTGCTCAAAGAAGTACAGCCACAGGAATATATTCTGCCTATGAGGGAAGAACATGCTTTGTTTCTGTCAATTTTTTTGGATATTAACAGTGTAGTTGTCTGCACAGTGAGAAGGCAACCATATATATCACAAAATGCTTAAAACCATCACTCAGATGAAAGATAGTAAATAGCTATTTTTCTCTACCCTGTGATTTGGAATAAAGCAGTTTGATGCTTGCTTTCCCAGCTTCACATCATCTTGTGTTTGGCAGAATATGGCACATGCTTGCTGCACCAAATAGCCACAAGGTGATTCAGAGGGAAGCTCAACAGGCATAAGCACTTTACAGTCTCATGACACAATTGGAAAAAGCTGTATCATTACAGAATCTGAAAGGCTATCTAAAAATTAACAGATGTTATCAATAAACTGTATGACTTTGACTTTAGGATTTTTTATTATTCACAGTCTACCTATAATGTGAGTGTTTATGACTTCAAATCATGTGTTCTGTGTAAGTGTAACATTAACCTTGACATAAACCAAGGAAGGTGTGATCACTAGTTTTAAGGGCAACATTGGCACTCATTTCTTCACTAGGTGGAAATGAGAGGGATAATACATTAATATATTACATATTAATATAACATTAATGCATTTCTTACAAAGTACTGGATGCACATGTCTATATCTGTTTGTCTTGCATTGCAGTGAGATGTAATCAACAGTCTCAAATGTACACTAAGATCCTATATTCAGAAGCAATTACTAAGACTTCCTCATTGCAAATGACAGACTAACATTACTGCTCTACTGTGAAACTAGAGTACAATATATGTGACATTCTGAAGTGGTATTTGGTTGTTTTCTAGTCACTTTAGTGGAACTGGAATGACAATAATGCTGCTTCATCATCATCATCATCATCATCATCATCATCATCATCGTTGTCACTGTCGTCATTGTCATTATCAAAAGATTCGCTAATAAGGTTTTCCTTCCAAATATCTTGATTTGTGATAAGTACCTCTTCTTGTACTAAAAAATACTAAATAAATGGTTGTTTACGGTTTTGGAGTCTTGAATGACAACAATTAGTTAATTCAGAACCCTTAATTTTATTTCTTTTTTTTATTGTGGAGGAAAACTGTTGTCCATCATCCATTCAAGTTCAAGAATTACATATTACAAGATTAAGTGCATGTAGATGGGTGGTTTTTAAAGGATATTGCAAAGCCAACTGTAAGCAAATTAATGCAAAAACAACAGGAAATTTCCTCATAATCTTGGATAATTCATCCAAGAGCCAAATAATTCTTTAGACAGTAAGCATAACCCATCCATCTCTGTGGGAGAAGTTATGCTAGGACAGGGTTGAGACACTAAAGTGAGAATAAAAGAGCCCTGCAGAAAAGAGAATCAAAGACGATATAACACCTCCATCCACACTTTTCAAAGCAAGGACTTCTTTTAAGTCATAGAGGCAATAATAGCTCTATGGACAATAAAAGCATAAAACAGGTAGTATCTGCTAAGTTGAAAACTGCATCTATACTTGCCTGGGCTTTTTCTGATGAAGGTAACACCACTTGCCTGCAACACCCCTGCCATTTAAGGACAGTGTTGCTGAGCAGGAGGTCTCCCAGGCTTCTTATGGCACACTGACTGGTACAGAGCTTTGAAATTTCTTCCTCTGATACTCCTACATATTCATACAAAGCCTCTCTAGAGTACCTTGACTCTGTGTCTCATTTCATGAAATAAGATTCAGTAGAAACAGAAGTATAAATTGTATGTGTTTAATGTCCTCAGAAATACTGGAATAACCTGCCATTGTATCCTCTGACCCTAAAGTGCACCCTTTGGGAAGCGCTTTCTTAGAAACAGTAGGGCAGAGTAAGTTTCGCCATTTGCTGGTGATGAATGCTTTGGGCTGTAGCACAAACACAGCTGCATGGGTGCACACAAGTAAAAGCCAATCTGTTTTCCCGGCACAAAACTGCTTGCAATTTTACTTACACAGCTGATTCTGGCTGAAGACCCAGTAACAAACAGTTTCATTAAAAAAAAAAATCTTTTATGTAAGGCAAATCTTTTATGTAAATCTTTTATTTAAATCCCTTCAAACACAGTGGAAAAATTCTGTAGAGCTGCTACAGCAGGGGCAGGTGAGACAGAATGCTGTACCCTCTACAATAAAAATATGGTCTCCCAGTCACTGTGTACTTGAAAACCTTGGTTATCCAAACCCTGGCTAACTCCAGCTCCCAAGCTGATGAGGAATCTGATGATAATGAAGATGATGATGATGATAATGATGATGATGATGATGATGATGTTGACAGTGGCAACAGCAATAGTAATGCTTCCAAAAAACAAAAGAAAAACCAAACCAAACAAAAAAATCCTAGAAAACAAGGCAAAACCCTTTTCCCTGCAGTTCTAAGAGTATCTGAGTTTTTCTTGTAGCATTTGCAGACTCAGAAGTTTCATGTTTATCTGAGTCATGAGAATCTGAAATAAATTTTGTATTCAGATAATTAAAGTTACATTGTATAACTGATCCAGTTATAGACCAAAGAAGAGGGAAAAAGAAAAATTGCCTCACTGTGGTGGTGCTGAGAAAAAACTCCTCACCTGTTTATCTTTTATAGCTCTTTTTAAAAATTAAGTCACTTATGAGCAGGGAGCAGAGAAGTACAGTCTATCATGACTGTATTATTTGTATACTGTCTAAATACAGAATTGCTATGCCTTTCTCTTGAACATTTTATTTGAGGAGAGCAGCATACATTTGCTAAGAAACAAAAGAAGCAATTCCTTTTGCAATGACCTTATGCAAAATGCTCAGCTACAGCAAGGATCTGGTTCTAATATGCAAGTTAAATCCCTTTAAGGTATGAATGCAGCATACAAAATGCATTTTAGGCTCAAGTTTTTACAAACCTCTTCCTTGCTCACAGTGTCACACATGGAAGAAAGCAAAGCAAAGCAGAGCAAAGCAAAGCAAAG
>VZDJ01000187.1:4070606-4176343 GCA_008694505.1 Cyanoderma ruficeps | reverse complement strand
AAAAGGAGATATTTTCCAGAGGCAATACAGAGAGAACTTGCATTGTAGCAACATTCTCATGCCTGAAGGGATGGTAGGGTAACTGCTCCGGAACAGGCCTGTCTGTATATGAACAGTGTGGCACACAGTGCAAGGCTCTTCCTATAAGCCTTACTCTGGGGACACTCTGAGATCCATTTCTGCTCTTTTCTGCTATTGCTGGTCACACAGGCCATCCTGCTGAGCTCAGCAGTGCTGCCTGCAGGAGCTGAGGATGTGCTGAGCAAGATGCCATAGTCCTTCAATGTCAGTGATCTTTTCTACTTAAAAGACCAATGAGGAGAAGTGCAGGTCTTCAGCCACCTACAGTCCTTCCACCAGCACCAAAGGAAGATGGTGTGGTCCAATGTTTCTTGAAACTGAAAGGAAATTAGGGGAGGTATATGAAGACTGTACAGATTTGAAAGTTCTGCTGGCATTTTTCAGTGGCAGTGGCCCCTATTTGAGACCAGCAGTCACACTGTCATGTCTCCCCTCCATGTGATTATGCTGCAGTCATTGATAGTATAACAACTCCTCCTCCAAAATATATATGGTTGGTGATTATGTGGGGAGCACATAAGAAAAGTTTTATTTTTTGGACAAGGGATTAATTTTATAGCATTGGTAGTTAAATTAATCTCATTTTTATTAGCAAATCAGCATGATTGAGGTATAACTTGCTGGCAAAATTTTGCAAAATTTAACAAAAAATGCTCGTCTTGACTGCAGTTCTATTTTTAGGAGTACCATTCAGGGTCACATACGCCAAACAGGTTTACACCATGTGTGTATTCTTCCAAGGAGATGTATCTACTTGGCCTTCTTCCATATGAATTCCTCTTCTAGTTTTCAGATGCAGACCAAAGCAGCCATGTCATACATACCCCTCCTTCCTTTTCACTAGTCAAATCCTTCCTGAAGGTGCCACATTGTCTGGGATGGCACATAATGTGGCACTCCGCTCGATCCAAGAGAAGACATCACTAATTGCACCCCTTCTGCTCTGTCCAAGAGAAGACATCACTAATAAGGTGACAATCAGATGATTCAGGGTCTTCCTGACAGCAATACCAGTGTTCCTAGAAAAGAATTAAACCTCTCAATGTGAGCCAAGTTCCAGAATCAAAATGAAAATTGAATAGACCTGTCCATGTTCACCACTTTTGTTTTCCTTTGCTTTAAATGCAGCTTGCTTTGCAAGCAGGAAAAACATGAGGTAAGTATGTATTTTTCTGTTGTACTTGTTTTGTAATACAGTGCTGGCAGGGATTGGAGCTGTGACCTCTGTCAGCTGATGGGAGCAGAGTCCTCCTTCTGAGCCAGTATCTTAACCAACTGAGCTGCTGCCATGCCAGAGTACGCCCTCCACCTGGGGCTGTTAAAGAACAAATGGGAAGCAAACTACCATGTATTTTTTACTGTAGTTCATTTGGAGCAAGAGAAAGCAAATGAAGGCTCTAAGGCCTCTAGCTGAGGACAAAGAATTCCATGTTATAAGTTTCCAAAAGACTTTTTATCTTGAACTCTGCTACTCAAAATAACACTGCAGGCTGGAAGGGAAAAAAAGAAGCACAAATAACCCTCAATCAGCCAAGATACTGTCTTCCTACATTATATTTATCATTCTCCCAGGAACTCCTTTACTTTTTTTATAGGGAGAACAGAGGTTACAAGGGACTCACCTCAAAGATCAAACAACAAAAGTGCTTCTTCCACTTGATTATCGCCTGTGTACAAACTGATACATTCCCAGCTCATCTGGCTTGTGTCTTGCCATTGGTTATTTAACATGATAGAGAGGCAGTATCTCAGCCATCAGATTTTCTTTACTGATAGGCTAGTTCACCTATTTTCAGCAATGCAGCTCTGGGAGAGTCAAGGCATTTGCTGGTGGCAGTGAAAGGCACTTTTTTTTCTGCCGTTATGTGACTTACTGAGTGAGGTCGAAATCCATGCCAGAGCCTGGAGACAATCACTGCCATGCAGACCAAAGATCATCCTTATAATTTCTTGTCAGGACTGTGATAATTATCTGGTTCTAATTCTTGCAAACGAAAATGTCTTCTTGCTGTAGAGTGTTTTGCTAGGCTGTAACCAGTGCTGGTAGTGGCTAACTCTTTCATTATACAGCTCATTTACTAGGTGCTTTCCATAACATTGCCTAAAGGGCTGTTTGCATTAAATCGATTCAGAGAAAGTGGCAAGTAGGACAAGGAACTGAGCTGCTCAACTGAAATATATGGTATGAAGCAGGGACATACCAGAAGGTGACAAATTCACATTTTTGGGGCACTCACTTTTCCCAAGTGCTGCAAAACTGACATCTGAACTCAGATATAGTAGGATGGGACAGCCACATGGCAGAAGCCCACAGCTCTATGCACAAAAGCCCACAGATAGAAACCCACACAAGCCATAGCCAGCAGTGTCTCACTGCAGGAGGTGCTACTAAGAGAGTATGCTGAAATGGAGACCTCTGCCCTCTGTACTCTCACCTGCACCTGCCTGCAATTCCCAAAGTGCATGGAGCCAACCACCTGATGATTGCAGCTTGCGAGGGAGAAGGGGGCACACCTGATAAAGGATCTTTGCCAAAACAAACACACTGCCTCTCTACTCTTTATTTCTTTCATCTTTTCATTTTGTTTATAGTAGTGGGATCATAGTGTCATCTGGCCATGCAGAACAGGGCCCAAGTCAAAGGCCTGAAAGAAAGTGGAGGAATACTGAAACACAGCAAGATCCAATCTCAAGCAAAATGCTGCTTCCCAGGGACAGACAGCAACAGCTGGATGCATGGATATAGCTCAGAGCTACAGGTGGGCAGCCATTGAGGTGAAGATTAATAATGGAGCTAAATGCACAGCTCAGACCATCATGATAGGTCTTAAAAAGGAGCAGACCAAAGAACAGTCTGCATTAGATGTCTGGGAAGACATCTAATTAGATGTAGGGAGACGATCTTACAAAAAGCTGAGCATTGAATGGGTTTGTGTGCTGGAAACATGGCTAAGAGCCACTGAGGCTGACAAAAAGGTTGCTCACAGAAGAGTAGGGGTGATGTTTCCTCAGCCCACTAAGTTAATCCTGTCAGGAATGTAGGTCTGGGATAGAGACATAACGCACCTTCCTGGAAAACCTGTTCTAAAGACAATCTGCAGGAGATTATATCTGTCTTGCCATTTACACCCTTTTTATGAATCTACTAATGTTTGGTCTAGTTTTTGCAGGTAGGACACTGTTACAGTGCCCTCTACATAGCCAATAGAGCAAAAGCATGGGTATCAAAGTGAGAAACTGTGGCTAAAATAGAATCAAGGTTTGATTTATACTCCAGAGGCTGCTACATCGGGAGCAGAATGTCCAGGTTGGTGTCACCTCACTCCATATCTTCTCTCAGAATGTATTCTGAGTCAGAATGAGTCCATGGCCCTTGCGTCAGCAGTTGTGGTGATAAGAAATTGTTAACATAGTTATGAGTTAGTAAAGAACCTTTAGGATGTGTTTAGTAAAGATAAGACACTTTTGTCTCCCATTTTATTTGATTGAGTTTTCCTTCTTATAGCAAAGTGCAGCTGTTTCCTGTACTACAGAAAGAAAAGTTAAAACAGACAATCAATTTAAAAATAGAAACTGCTGTCCTACTGTTTTAGGGGAACTTTGCCCAGAATGTACTATTTTAGTATTGATTTTTTAATATTTTTTGTTGGGATAGGATATGTGATTTTGAAACACTTTATTTTTGTCTCATATATTCAGCAGCGAGGGTAGAGATGAATCATACAACCCACTGGTAATTCTTTGTCTTCAATCACAGGAGCATTTAGTACCTGTGAGGGTTACTACTTTATTCCATATGAAGCAGGATTCAGAATCTGCTAAATGTACAAAGTGCTGAGAAGTTGCCTAGTATGACCCAGCATTATGCAAAAACCTCTTCCAGTTTCTGTGCTTCTTTCTAAGGGGAAGAAAATTGAATTCTAAAGTGTATTTGGTTAATACTGAGAACTGTACAGAGTACAGCTCTAGAAAACAAAATCAGAACATAAACAGCAATGACCCAAGTTTCACAACAGACTGCAAAGAAGGACAAATACCTGATGCATGACAAAATCACAACCACATTTGAAGTTCTCTTTTCCAATAATCAGTTTGCTGGGTCAGAAAAGGCAGTGTTTCGAATTGATCTAGTCTTCTGCCAGGGTAAGATGAGCTCTGGGCAGAAGGAGCTAACTGGGATCAGGCCACTTAGTAGAGCACCAGGGGAAGATGTGTCATATCTCTTATGCAGACCTCAGCCCCAGCTTCCCCAGTAATGGGTGTATGTGGGGCAATGGCTATTCTTTGCCACAGCTCCCCTGCGCTGGATGGTGAGTTGTCTCCTGAGATCTGTGTTGGAATAGCATTGGGTCCCATCACAGAGATGCACCCAGGCATTTTTGACAACAGATACACAGAGATACAACCTTTCCTTAAATATTTTTTAGTATATAGTTGAAATTGCCTTTACTTTTAATCTCCCTGGGCTTTTTTTTTTTATTTTTTTTCACCAAAAAGGGTTTTTTTGTCATTAGAATCAGTTATGATTCATCAGCTATGAACTCTGTCTACAAATCTTCATACACTGAACATCACACCTTGTGCAACAATATGATGTAAAACTGATCTTCTACCTGATTGTCTACTTGCTATTACAAGCCTACACATACACACAGAGAAAGACATTCATTTCTTGCAGATATCACAGTTTAGACAGGGAGGAATTGTCAAAGAAAAGTAAGGAGGAGAAAATACACAGAAACCAGAGGTTGGTTTCTACACCACCAGCTTGATGGTGGTCTGAGTGCAGACTGAGGTCACATCATCAAAGTGAGTTCTCATGTTGCCATCCACAATCTCCTCTGCCAAGGTAACCTGAGGCAATGCATGCATAGGAAAAAAACATATCAGCCCATTGCATACCCATGGAGAATTCAGCTCTTCATGGCCTGATGGGACAAAGAGGAAGGGAGAACATCATTCACCCACTTGTTTGGTATGGCACATGTGTGAAGTTCTATCTGTAAGAAGATCCTAGTTTGAACCACCGGGGAAGAATGTGAGGAGTCAACTTGCCTGCTTTACTTCAGCTGAAGCTTCTTGGACTCCCAGAGCCACAAATAAGGCCCAGGGGAACTCTGTGAGGAACCTTGCAACCATCTCAGTCTATCCAGCCATGCCTGTCAGATTGCTTCCACTGACCACAGTGAATGGGCTAATGACTTCACCTCAGTGACAGCACATCTCTGAGTGTGCTATTTAACAAGATGTAGAAAGTTGTCCATAAGGAGAAAACTGGTTACTTGCTTGTTAAGGACTGAAAAGCACAGATAAGAGTAGAGTGAAGAATCCTGGGGCCCAGGATGTGAAATTTTAATGATCCTGTTCCTACCAGCCAGGCAGAGGAGAGGAGTTTTTCAAAGAGGGACTCCAAAGGACATCTTTATGTCAGCAAGATGAAACTAGCCATTTCAAAGTGAATGCCAGCTTGCTGTGTAGACATAGTTACTAGGCTGAATGATTTTCTGGGCCATGCAGGTTCTCTGGAAAGGCAGTGCAAAACAGAAAAGGTGTTGGTGCCTAAAGCAGGGAAAACCACAGCTTTGGCCCTGCAGATAAGCCCTCAGCTGATGACTACTGCTCCAAACACCTACACAAGTGAGCTCAGCCTTGGGAGATGGATGGGTGGTTGGGCACCCAGGGAGGCACCCATGGACACCTTCCCCAACAGGGGATACAGAACTGAGCCCTTCAGGCCAGGCAAAGTCAATACAATGGACTGTTTGGGCAGATTTTACTGGTGCTCTTGATATCTGTGGTTTCGCTCTGTACTTCTATTTTATTTATTCCATCACTATCACAGGGAGAAGATGAGGTTGTCTTACAGCCCTCAATCTTAGAATCTCACAGAAGTCAATATTCCTTTCCTTCCATGTCTGTCATGTTTGCCAGCTTCCCTACCTTCACCCTTTGTTTCTGTGGCTTCAGCAAGATAAGTGACTGGACCCCAAAAGAAGGGTTTGGGATAAACAACTTCATTACATCAGAACTGATGTTTGCTCAGGATTTATGAAGGCTTTTATCAGGGCTGTTAGAGAAGTAGAAGTGAGATGCATTGGTCTTGTCATAGATTAAAATGTGTAGGTAGGAAATGAAGAGCATGCAAGACCAGCCATTTTTCAGCAAGAAAGCAGGGTGCTGTCAGGAGAAGCAATGGGCCACTGTGCCTCAGCCTGCTTTGTAATGATCTAGAAGAGGGAAGGGGCTAGTTAGATGGCAGATTCCTTGATGATACACCATGATTTAGATTAGTGAGGCATGGAGAGCCTTATAAACAATATCAGAAAGCCCCTAGTGAAAATGACTATTTAGCCACACAACTCTAGTTAAATTTCAGTTCAGGAAAGGGCACTGAAAACTGGCAGTACACAATGAAAGAATCAACTGACGCAAGCTGAATATATTGGTAGGTTCTGAGTTAGTCAAAACCACTGTGCCGGCCCAGCCAGAGAAGGATAAAAAAAAAGTAGCTTTCCCTGTGGAGAGTGCATTTTGGAGAAAGAGGGAAAGGATTATCTGTCTCAGACAAATCAGGAACAGAATAGTAAACAATCTGAAAATTTGGGTGGAAATCCAATAGGCTCATCTTCTTCTTGAAGCTTTCATTGAGGTCTGGTCCCTTCACCTTGTCTGCTTACATTATACAGTTCTGGCCTCTTCCAACATCTTCTGCCACTGCTACAGCTATATGTTGGCTACATATAGTTGCCCTTTTTTTCCCTTTCTTTCTTTTAGTATACATAAATTCTGCCTTAATTTTAGTACCTTATTAGTAAGGAATGTCTTGAGGTTTTTTGAGGACTTTGCCTCCATAGTTCATGCTTACCAGCTATAGCTGTAACATAAAATAAACTGAGAGTCCTTATTTTCCAATAACTTTTGACTTTAAGGCCAAGACAAAATACTATTTAGCATCTGTGCAATGGGACTGTCCATATCACAATCTAATGGTCTACTTCAGACACTGTCTTGCAAACTTCATATTTCTGATATACAGGAAATAATTTATTATTGCCCTTGGTATCCTTGGGTATTTGCTCTTGAAATTTCCTTTTATCTGGCTTCCACTCTGGCAGGTAAGACACAAGCAGAAGATTAGTTTCCACTCCATTAGCATTACATGAACTAGATTTCCATTTCTTAAACGATATTTTTGGTATGAATATATCCCTACTCTTTGCCATTTCACCAGAATGCTTTCTGTTTCCTCTTTTGCCTTCTGAGTGATATGTCCTTCCTGTGAATCTCTGTGTCAATCAAAGGCTGCTACTACTACAGATGTGTGCTGTTGCCTAACGTGTGTGTTTCAATGTGAGTTATAAGTAATATGCAAAAATGTGTTACATGCAAAATCCATTTTCTCCCATCTCAAAACCAGTTCCAAAATACTGTGGAAAAGGTGCTGCAGTGCATAGTCAGATACACTAAATTTCCTGAAACATCCATCACCTGCTGCAGACAAGTGCTTTTGTAGATCTTTCCCCTTGAGAAATCTCTGCTGCCTAGGATCCCAAGGAAACCAAATACTAAGAAACCAAATACTTAGGCATCAGGCTATGTGCCGGGCAGAATTGGCTCATCACATAAGGATGAGCTCCAGATCTAGGCGTTCATCCAGGAACAGTCACAGAGATTCTGCTGGAGCAAAGTATAGGATGCAAGGAAGGGTGTCTTGCCATCTATGCATACAAGGGATGTTGAGACACATGAGCAGGCAGAGGGGCTGAAGCAGACACTTGGATATCAGGACTGCATTTGCCAGTCATCAGGCTGGAAGTTCCTGCAGCTTCAGTGTTCAGTCCAAGTTCTCCCATGCCCAAAACACCTCTTTTCCCACAGAGATCTTTATGTAGGCAGAGTGTGGAAGTAGAAGGGCAAGTGCTGCAATGTTACTGGCAGCAGCCAGATGAAATGCAAGGCCTGCCTACAATTTATAGGGGTACCAGAGTCAATGAGTATAGTTTCTAGCACAGGTCCTGGGAACAGCTCCTCAAGCCAATTTGTCTCAAGGCATTGAACACTTGCCTTCCTCCATAAATAGTCATCTACATCTTCACAACTGTTAATATGGTATTGTCAAGTACAGCAACCAAGCAGAGAAAGAAATAGGAGAGACCAAGGACTCCTCTCATTTCTGGCTTACAGGAATCGTATTCTCAGGTATAGTTCAACCCAATCTGCTGACACTTGCAGAAGACATAGACAGCTATCCCATGATTTTATCAGGACCATTTTTAGGTTCCAGAGCATATTTAGAAGTTTTTGTTGGACCAAAAGAAACATGGCACTAAAAACCTAGTTACTTTCTACTCTAAGTAAAGTAGCTCTCCCAGTGATCTGCTTCTTTGATGGGTATGACAGCAAACACCATCATTTTGTTTTCATCAGTAAGTCATCACCACTGTCTTAATATCCTTCAGAGCGCAACGTTCCAATGGGATGGAAAAAAATTGTGAGTGACTCTTCCTGATATTAAAAAGCAGAGCCAGGAATTCAAAACAGTTTTATTTTTCTGATGCTCAAAGACTAAGAAGCAGACAATTCTCATCTGCTTTTTCAGACCAATCTGCATAATAAATGCCAAGTTTGTTGTAAACTCCCCAGTTTACATCACATACAGAGAAGTCCAGGTGGGTAAACAAATTCCAGAAATTCATATTCATAAATAGGCTTCCAAGATAGTTTGTGATGGATTCAGTATCAGCCCTGAAAAATACTGCAATTTCTCAACAGAGGAAGTAATTCAACTTGCCGTTCTTCTGTATTGTATTTATTACAAATACAGAAGGGGTGATTACCTGTGCCTTACACATATGTCTTTGTACTGACTACTGTATGCATTCCAAAGGTATTCATCCCTTTCTGAAACCTTTGGACACAGCAAATTTTCTCTTGCCTCAGGTCACCATAATGCTGGTATTGCCTTTAGATACTGTACACTCCCCTGTTTTGAGAGCCACAACAATGTGCTGGACCAGTGATAGTGCTTTGCAAAGGAAATGTGCTAATTTTGAACGGAAGCTGTAGTGGCAAATATATTTTTCATCTTAAAAGGGGCAAGGAATTGCTTATTGTCATTTTACGGTGTAGAATGCAGCTGAGAAAAGTTTCCATGAGACTCCAAAGTCAGAAACAGTAGAGGTCTAAGTGGGGAGTGGTAGCTGATGGTTTCCTGTTGTGGACCAGGTTTTATGAACCTCACATGCTCCATTAAATCATGTACATCAGGGTGTACTCTCCACACCAGGCTGTGACCATTGGCAGTCTGCCTTTGGGCCTAAAGCTAAAGGAGGCAAAGACTTGTTTTTGTGACCCCATGCCCAGAGAGAACAAACAGAGCATTTCCCCTTCAGCTGGAGTAGCAAAGCAGAAGGAAATGAAGAGGGGCAGATGCAGTTGCCTTTCTGAGAGGTATGAGGAACTAAAAGCACAAATACGAAGCAGCCAGGCCCCCTTGGGATTATGCCCTTGGACTGCACACCCCTGCATTTTGCATATGCTTCCAGAGGAACTACTGAGGAGATGCTCAATTCTCCCATCATCCAAACACTGCTCTGAAAATCAGGAGGCCTCTGAGGAGATTATGTTGAATGTTTCATGTTTGAAGAGGCCTCTTAATTTTGGGTGTTAACTGTTGCAACTCCATCTTCCATCACAGGCTTTGGAGCCCAGCCACCATGCAGGCCCCACGTGCCTTAGCCTCCTGTGGAAATGGAAGGGATACCTCACACCTCAAAGGGTTGGATCAGTGCCAGTGGTCTGTACCCAGTGCCTTACTACAGTCTTGCAGTGGTAATATTATGCAACTGGGTTTCAGGTAAGTGCTTTTCCTTCATTTTCCCATGGTTCCTATGGAAACCAATCCCACAGCCCTTGCCGAGTGAATGCAGAAACCACAGCAGGGTTCAGAAGTGGGAGATATGCCCATTTTCTGTGTTGGCCAAATGTTTACTCCACTTACATTATGATAGCTTCAAGACACACAGTCAAAATGCTACATGCTTTGGGACATCCTGCTTATTCCACTGGGGTTGTCTATGCTTTATTGGGCTGCATTTTTTCAAGAAATAATTTGTTACATCTGCCAATTTTTGCATGTGAAACTAATTTATGTACATGACAATGTTCAGCTCAGCTCTGTAGTTCAGCAGAACATGGTGATAGAGATCTCCTGGCACAAGATCCCTGTAGTTCCCACATGCATTAATTTATTCATAGGAAATGCAAAGATGGAGTTTTGTAAGAATAAAAAGTGATTCTTAAGTATTTAGTCACCACTGAATATTTATAACTGATGGAAAAAAAGCTTAATTAAAAAGGTAGGTTGTAACCTTTAATGATGATAGATTAGGGATGTCAGAAATCTTTGACCACAAGCAGAGATTTTCTGTGAAATGCTGCTTGCACAATACACCTGACAAAGAAGTCAGCAAACTGCAGGGAAGAGGGATGATGCCTGGGCACTCTGTTCCTTACAAGTCCTTACAGGACTTTGGCAACAGCCTAGTCACTTCCCTCTGCGCCCACATCTGACTGCATCCCTCACACCCATCTCCCACTTGGCTTTCTCTGTTGTGTGGCTCAAACTCTGCTGCGGCAGAACACTTTTGGGGTAGAGGCAAGCTGAGTGAAACACACTTTGTGCACAGTGAACAGGAGGTACCCAGTGTAGCTTTCTATGAAAACTGTGTTCAACACAGAGAGGGAGTAAATTGTAAAATTCAGCTTTGTCAAGCTTCAGACAACACAGGCCGCAAGAGACTTCCTGCTCGCTCCTATTCAACAAGGACACTCAGTCAGCATCTGATCCAGCAGCTGTTTGAAGCTGCTGAAAAGGCCCTTGCTGTCTTTGTGAAATAGCTGACTCATGCCTGAGTACAGACTGGTGGAAAGTGGTCCCCTGAAGAGGATCCTGTTCCTTCAACAGAAGGATTTTCTGTGTAGAAGATGGGAGAGCTAACTAAGTCAAGCCCTTTACTTCCCAAAGAGTGATTTTGGTTAACACAATTATAATTAACTAGAGATAGACCAGAGCAGAAAGAGAATAGTAGCTTCAACGAATGAAAAATATTTTTGCTCCTTTTTCTGGAAACATTTCAGTGCAATACAGCCTGTTGTTCAAGACAATACACTTCCTATAAAACACCAAGACTGTGACAGAGATGTAATGAGATTGTTCTCCTCATTCCAGCATCATGATCGCTCTACCAAAGGGTATCCTGGTTGTTTTATCCTGGTTGTTTCTGGGGCAGAAGAGTAGTTGCAAAGCGGATAACATCCTCAAAATGTGAGAGAGGAAAGGCTGTCCTAAAGTGTAATGAGGGCAGATTTTCTTCACAGGCTCTATTTTGTAATGTGCTCCTGAGGCATGTCGTTTGTCAGAGCAGAACCTTTTTAAAGCAGAAGGGAGGACAGTGAAACACAAATCCTAGAAGAGTGGGAGCATTCTACAAACCACACTGCATAGACCTAAAATCACTGGAGAGACAGAGACAAAAACCTCTCTTCATGAATTGCTGAAGTACAGCGTGGGGATTAATTTAGAAATATAAAGTTTCAAAGTGACAGACTCAATCACAAAACATCTGTCTGAAGAAATAATACATCTGCCATTTGTCTGTTATTCCTCATAGTGAGTTGAGGCCAGGACCCATGCACTAGGCTGGTCCCAGAAGAGTCTCATCACTGCTCCTAGCATTTGTGTGGCCAGCTGAGGCCATGTCTCCTGCAGTGTTCAAGAAGTACATACAAATGTGTAGTCCCCCTGACACAAAGGGCATCCAGGAACAAAGACAGAATGGTCTCCAAGCAGAAAGCAAATGCAAAAATTATGTTTTCTCATTTAGCAGTGAGGTCTCCAGGAAAAGTGGGCTCCTGTGAGGAGCTTGTGACAATTTTATGACAAGTTGCTGCTCTGCTTACTTCAACCAACCTTCCATGTCACACCAAACAGGTAGCCTTACTACTGCTCCGTGTCACCTGGAGCGTGTCACCTGGACAACCCCAGGTGGCAGTCACTGGCTGAAAAATACCTGTAAGCTGAAACACCTCTGTTGCTTATCTGCAGCTGTTGCACAGCCTCTACTGAGCTAATGGAGCTCTAGGAGAAGCGGGAGGGGAGACTAAAAGTCATCCTGCAAAACTAATTTTGGGACCATATCATACACTCAGCCAGAGGAAACAGGCAGATTTAGGGCTTCACCTTTTGAAGAAGTCTGCAGGTACCTAGCATCTCTGTTTGGAAATCAAACTCTTTTTTAGTGCTCTCTCTTCAAGACAAACTCATTAAATCTTCCTTCAGTGACCAACATGTCCAGGTTTTGGTTTCTCCTGTGCTCAGCTTCCCCTTCTTGTCTGTTGGCTTTTGCCAAAAGCAATCACCTCCACACATCTGCTCCCTTGGCTGCCTCCCTAATTACCATTTAACTCCTTCTTCCTGGAGCTACATTCAGAGACCCTTGTCATTCTCCATTTGCCTACTTGTAATGTCTGAATCTCCACTGCCTAACCCCACCTTAATCTCCTGTTTCCAAGTCTGTGAAAAAGGCAGCTCAGGGTTTCTTTTGTCTAGGCCTACCCACAAGAAGTCTATTCTCTCTCACTTCATGGTCCTCCTAAATAGCAGCTGCAGCTCTACTTCTTGCAATGCGTCAAAGTGACTTGTGCATGAATCACCTCTCGTCCTCTTTTCCTAATGTGTGTTGGCAAATCTACCTTGTCCTTTGGGGTGGGGGGGACAATACTTCTGGAAGACCTACAAGTGCTTTGCACAGGCTAAGCATTAAGTGAAATGCATGTGGGTGTTCTATGGAATAATAATTGGGAGTGTAATATGGAATAATAATATGGAATAAGGTGAGGATTGACATTTCCAGATTTCCCTAAATCAGGAATGATCCTGAGCTGTGGATTTCAAAGCTCCCACAAGCTGTGTCTGTCTACCTGCCAGGCTACTGAACTATTTTATAACACCATGTTTATGCAATTAATGGAGAAAATACAATTTCCATTTGTACTACACCAATAATGTTATCAATTCTCACTGCAGTAGTTTTTTTTGATTCTAATAGTAAAGATTTTTTTCCCACTAATATGGAATATACCCACCTTTGTAGAATGCCACAGTAAGCTTGCCTATCTTTTGCTTGTTCATTCCCTTGGGAACTGAGCTGTGCCTAATGTTTCAATTACCTTTCTGCTGCTGTGGAGATGATTGAATTTGGAGTTTCAAGGGACTGCAAAAATACCAGATAGCTAGACAGAAAACCAATACCTCAGGAGCCAACAATTTACTTGGCATATCTTATAGCACTTAAACAACTTAACTCCGGGCAATTAATGGCTGTAATGGTATTTTTATTAGACAAGTAAGGGAAAAGGAAGAAAATGACATGAATGTTTAATGAAGACAGTAATAGAAACCACATGAAAATGCTGAATTCTCTTTTCTACTCAGCAAATACTAAGTGGCTCTTATCAACCACATGTATATGTGATATGTGAGCTCATTTAATCAATAGGCTTTACTGCATTTCTTAGCCTAAAGAAGTTATTTCTCTAAAATAAGGAGATCTAATTAATCTAAATATACCAAGTATAAGAATGCAATGCATTTGTTTGCTGAAATAATCCATCTAGATCAAAGGCTAATTGGTACTTTGAATACTGGAATGACAGTGCTTGCATTAAAAAATAAATTATATGAACAGTGAAATAAAAAGACAACTTTAATTTCAGAGAATGATTTCTGCTTCTCACTGATTGGTTCACCACGACTATTGCCTCTGTGAAAGTAATGTTAATTTCAGGTCCTCAAAGCAATGTCCTTGCTCTTATGATTTGTGTGATAGCTGGCTGATTTTCTGTCTTGAACAAAAATATAAAGTAGAATAAGGAAGACCAGATGTCCAACAGCTCATAGAAGTGTTTTCTTCTTGCAGTCAGGTACATGAGACCAATTTGTATATCCTGAGGTTTAAATTCTAAGCACCTATCCATACCATGCCTGAGGAAAATATACACGTTCTTAGTCCCATCATCTTTTTTGTGGATAGGGCACACAACATTATACATTCAGAGCCCAATTCATACCAACTAAAAAAGAGTGGTCACTGTTCTTATTTTTGTAATTCAGAGAGGGAGTGCTCATGATTTAGTTTGTCTTGGTACTCTCTTCTCAGATATGTGTCTAACACTTCAGTTCTCAGGTGCTAAACAACCCAGACCACAGCTTCCTGAGGTCCAGCATCAGAACAATGCCAGCAAACCAAAAGCATAAATCTATGTGCTAGCCAGAACAGGTGGTTCACTTTAGCTCACTCTGGCTACAGAAAGAGAGAACCAAGAAGCCTTCTGGCACTAAAAAGAAACCAAACCAAACAAAGCCATTTAACTCAGGCAAATTATCTATGACATTCATGGATTGGCAGGGTGACTTCTCATGCATCGTGCCTCTGCGGCACTTTGATTGTAGGGGACTTTTTTTAAACTTTGATAATAGGGGACCTAATTTCGAATTTTCCCTACTGTCAGAAAAAAACTGTCAGGTACCATTCAGCAGCTTTGGTTGACCAAAATGACAAATAGTCAGATTTGGAGTGCTAGTGCCCTTCAGCTATATGAAGCCTTCACTGTGACCATTGCTGCCTTGGAGTTGCCAGCCTAAACACTGAAGCTCATCTGCTCTCCTTTCAGGAGAAAGCATTGTGTTATAACATCAAAAGGAATATTTGGGTCTAAAGATGCAAAGAGGCAGTAGCACAAACTGAATGACACAACCCAATTTGCTCTTTCTTTATTCAATGGCAAACCAAAGAAATCAAGCGTTTCAGTTTGAAAATCCTCTTAGAGGGCCAAGCTCTAAGATTTGCAGAAACTTGTTTTACTGTGTTATATATTCTCATTAACTCTCTCACTGAAGACTGGCTGGTATACATGGAGGTGGTCACTCACATCTTCAGAAAGTTATTATTACTTTTGAAGATGAGAAAATGTATTAGGAGAGAAGATATAGCAGAAGAAGTCCTCACATTTGACCAAGAGGAAAGTAAGGAATGAAATGTGCTTTGCAGAGAGCCCCGATCAACCTCACTGGTCAGGAGTTTATCAAGTCTCTGTCAGGCTGTGCAGCTCCCCCCAAATGCAAAGAAGCATAGAGCAAAACATCAGCATTTTTCCCTTTGCCACAGGGCAGTCTTATTTATCACAGGACCTTCCCAAAGCTGAAGACAGCTACAAAAGTGTCAGGCAGCAGCTAATGAGTGGAGGGTTAGGTGAGGGAATTGTTAATGAATCGTGGGGATCAGAGCCTCAGATATACAATTAAAATCTGTATCACAGGATAAAAGTGATTCTGTTACCAGTACTAGGTTTATATGATACAATATATATTCAGCTCCTTAAATGACATAATATCTGGCAATACTGCTGTGCTACTTAGAAGATTTTTTCCAGCCTTAATGGAAATATTGATGAGTAAACAAATCTTTTATTCTTACTTCTGCTTTTGAAGCTAGTATTTTAAAGTACATTAGCACAATTCACACACACTCTCCCCCCAAGCAGACAGATGGCTTTAAAATATGGGCAGTTCAGTTGACTGTGATGAGAAAAAGATCTAGTTTCTGCAAAAAATATGTACCTGTATGACTCACTTATTAGCTGCAAAGAAAGGGTCTCTGCTAAAGTTAATGAGCCTTTCTCCATGTTAATATCTGCTTCACTGATTGCAGTCCAAGAGACTACCTACTACGGTAACTAACTTCATTTGCTTTTTTGTATTTTTTTATATAACACACTGTATTAAATAATTTAAAATAGCACAATCTAATAGGCTTATGAACAAAGAGGATGGCTTAAAAAATGGTTATCTGTTCAACAGTTCAGCAAACATGCTAAAGCAACCCTTTCCAACAGCCAGGGAGGGGGGGCACAGCCTGTCCATGCAGCTCCTCAATTATGCAAATGGAGCTGAAAGCAGCAGCTCCTCCAAAAGGGCTGAGTCTTGTTAAATTGTTTGCATATAGCTAAGGGGGAGGAGGAGGTGGGGGGGGCTTGTCAACCAACACCTTAAATCCACACTCTGAAAGTTACCTGGCTAGGGCTCACAGGAATCTGTGCAGGCTCACATTTTTTATGCTCAGTTCTGTTTCATGGTAAATTTTTTATGGAAGTTTGAGCTGTAGCAGGACAGACATTTTGCATACAAGACAAGTGGATAAAATACACTTTCCCACAATAAAAAATGAATGTTACCAGCTCTGAAAAGCCTCCATTCAAAATGTACAGCATTGGAAAAGTGAAATTTAACAGCAAATGATGGTTCATTTTGACCATATGACTCATGGGGACAGACTGTGTGTGTTCTGTGCTCACCAGAATTGCTAAGGACATCACTTAGGGGCTGGTAGGAAATGCTGAGCTTATCTGTGGGCTAAACCACCAGCTGGCCTTGACCTCGCAGGCATTCCTTCAAGGGATGGCTCCTGTTGGGGCAGTGTTACCTCCTGTATAAAGAAATTCCCTTACCAAGACGATGGAGAAAAGCAATTTTAATGGATGCTCCCTGAGTAATTTCTAACTGTGAAATTAACATGGCTCGTTCTTTTGATGAAACAAGGTCCTCTAAATCTCAAATGTTTACAAATGAAAATTAATTCAATTTCTTTCCTCTATTTCTCCAAAATCACATTTTGGAGGTTTCCCTCTACCTTCTCTTCCCAGTCCATGACTGATTATTTAGATTGCAAAACTTCTGTAGGAGGGATTTTCTCTAACAACAGGTGTCAGCTGTGCCTAACATAACAGAGGTATTGTTTCATTAGTGCCTAGGTACTCCTAGGTGCTAATGAAAATAATTCATAGTAGCACAGTTAACCAATTCCATGGGATATCTCTATTGTACTAAAATATCTAAGCTACAAAAGTAAAATCTCAGTCAGGAAAGAGCCACATAAGTGCCAGGTGTAAAACCCATGCAATGCTATTATGATCTCTTATGCTGCTTATTCAGCTATCATTTTAGGACCACAAAATAGGGACATTCCCAAGCACTCAATAATATGATGTTCTGCACCCTTACACAGTCAATTCCACCCAGCTTAAGTTCCCAGATGTATTAACACATCTGTTTTGAAGATGCTGTCACCACACAAAGTGCATGCAATGGGAAGGAGATAAATGGGGTTCTACTCCAACCAAATTTTTATCTTCCTGGAAAGAGACAAGTTTAGAACCAGTTTTTGATTTTCTCCTGAGTGATTGACAGCAAAAATTGCACATCCCATCAATATGTGAAAAGTCAGTAAAAATCTGTTAAAAAAATACCAGTGATTTTCTTCATACAAATGGTTCTACCCACAGGAGAATAAATGAAGCTTGGCTCCTACCAGTGCTGTTAGCAGTACAAATCTACTAGCACTGAGCAGAGGCTAATCTCACAGGAATCATCATCTCTCCCCTTTCTTTTGCCCATGTTTTCCTTTTGTTCTTTCTTTTTTTTTTTTTTTTNNNTTTTACTTGCCATCCTCCAAAACCCTAGGCCTTTGCCAAATCTAGGTGAAAGCAGCTAGTACAAACAACATTGGAGAGAGGTCGTAACAGACAGAAAAAATGACACTGCAGGTGGAACAGGAGCATTGCAAAACTATCCCTCATCTTTGTGTACATAACAGGCACAGCTTTCATTATGCCCTGAGGAAGAGGACTGGAAAAGACTAAAGTAGATTGCTCCTCTTTCTGTGAACAGGGACAACTGGTGCTGAGCCAGCAGGTGCTCCCGCACAGAGGTCAGGGGTGCGTCTGCCCCACCGAGCAGCAAACTCCCTGCTCTCACCATAGCATGAGTAACTAGTTTTAAGAAACCACAACCCCAGGCAAGACTGCCTTTTGATGTTACGGCCACACACTACAGGAAACCCAGATCTAGTACTGTCTCTGTCTGTGGCTGGGGGCTGGATGAGATGGCTCCTGCCCAGACTTTTTTCTGTCCCTACATCCTATTGCAGCAACAGGAGAAAGGGAAGAACTGAAGAACTACCATGCATCCAAGATCTCCCATTGCTTCACTTGGACAGAGAATGGACTTAGCAAGCCATTTATTTTTGTGCGTGAGCAAGAAGTTACATGTGCATTTTGAGAACTCTACCTTCAGTGTTTTTACAGCTTCTGTAGACCCTGCATCCATCTCCTTTCATAGTACTCCACCATCATTGTAGTATTCCCACTGGTTTCTCCATGCTCCCAAAAGCATCCTGGTACTTAGTGCACAAAAATATATGNATATACATATACATATACATATACATATACATATACATATACATATACATATACATATACATATACATATACATATACATATACATATACATATACATATACATATACATGCACATGCACATGCACATGCACATGCACATGCACATCAAATCAGAATACTTACATTTTAAAAAATATTTTGTGTTTGTTCATTTGTTTGCTTTTGTTTTGGGGTGGTTTTTTGTTTGTTTTTAAAATAATGTTATATTTAACTTGGGGGTTTTTTCCTCTTTTCTAACCCCAGGTACTGAATTCAGGAGAAAAACTATGTTTTTATGAATGGAAAGATATCCTTGAAGTTGTAGGGAGAGAAGGTTTAAAATGTCAAGTTACTACCAGATACCAAAAAGAAAGTCATAGAAACATAAAATATGTAGATTTTTTAAAATCTCATTGCTTTGAATGATCTGCTGAATTTTTGGCAGGTAACTCATGATCTTTGAAATACTCATCAATTAACTCCCAGTGGTTCACTTTCTTATTAGAAGTAGACTGTGGAAAGGGAACAGTTAAGGAATGGAAAATCATCAGCTGAGTAATAAAGAGCAAATGCGTATTTTGCCTTGTGAACCTTCATACTCTTCTGAGCTCTCTAAGTGCTTCCATCTTCTTTTGGAACTCTCTTTATTTTCTGCAGGTCCTTCACAAAGCATCCCAGATGTTTCTGACAACATGAAGAGCCATGAGGCAGGGGGCATGACTGTAGATAACCAAAGTGAGGAAAGAGGCAAGATACATTATTATTCTTGATAGAATAGGGATGCAGAGGGTCCTGGAGCCCAGGTGCAAGAGAGTGACCACCCCTCTGGGCTCACCTTAAGTACCCAGGGGCATCTCTGGGGCAGAAAAGGGCTCGGGACCAATTGCCAGTAAGGTATATTTAAAAGACAATGGATGTAGGTGGCACCTAGTTACCTTGACAAATCCTAGGGTTTTTTTCCCCAGAATCTTCTAGCTTTGCAGGGTGATTGACACCAGGGAAATTCAAGACGCACACCACCAGGGGGGTTTAGAATNGGGGGTAGGGACAAACCATTACAAACATGTATCAAATTGTACAGTACATTGGAAAACCCAAATCACGCACTGCTACAGGAGTTTACATAGAGAGCTGAGCCACAGTCACAAGTCTGGAGATTTAGGTATGTATGCCACCACAAGTCACACAACAAACATAAACGTGGGCCTTGTTTCAGTCTACTTGATTCAGAGGTATACCATGATTCTAATCAAATTTAAAAAAAAAACCCAAACCACCAACAAAAACCTCTTGTCGTTTCCTGTGGGTGGCAATGTACCCAGAAAACATACTCCTCTGCTGCAGTCACAGTTGTGTTTTTAGAACTGTTGAAGCCCACTCATTATCCATGAAAATATCTTGGAGCAGGGGGAAGGGGAGAACTAGCAGTGGTGAGTCAGCAGAAATAATGTCTACAATAATGTCTACATGATGATAGTGCCTCCTAATTTCCTCCCTCCTCCCCAGGTAAAATGGGAGGTTGTTAAAAGCCCAGAAAAATCTCCAAATGTATGCCTCACCCAGTTTTAGGAGGATCTTTAGCCTGGTCAGAAACAAAGCCTTTACTTTCTTGCACAGAAGACAGCAAGGAAAGATGAAGATGGAGGTACCAAGAGACTTACAACATATCTGAAGAAAAGTCTCATGAAGCATTGCTCTCCTAAGGAGAATTCCTACTCTGAGAGAGATTCTCATTTTTCATCCATCAGCAACAGTGTCTCTCAAACGAGGCTAAAATCAATCAAGGCTTTCTGCATTCTCACATTCTGGTTGGAGGTAATATTTTCCTCTCCTTCTCTCAATTGCCTTCTTTTCTTTCACTTCCTCCCCAAAAGTCTCTAACAATTAAAGAGTGTCATAGGAAGATCTTTTGGATGCTGCCTTCTTTGATAAGAAGGTGGATGGACCACAGTAAAGACCAGAATGGCCACCAGAAAGGCAGAGTAATGGAGAGAACTAAACTATTAGAAAAATGGTGATCCTAAAGTATCACTAATAGCAAGGCTATGGAAGTCAAAGAGCCCATGGAGTGAAGGATATACTCACAAGAAACCTGAATGAGCTAATAGTGCAATGAAGCACCTCCCCCAAGTGAAGGAAACCTTTGAGGGACACTGGGGAAGAGTGCAGAAGAAATGGGTTATAATGTTTTATTCCCTGACAAATCTCATGCTGTACACTTCTCCTCTGTAATAGGATGTGCAACTACTGTGACCCTACTCTTCACCTGCTTAGATAGGAAATTTCACCCATAGAGAATCAATCATGTCTTCTAAGCAGATGAATACAGCAGAAGCTTTCAGCAGAGAGAAAACAGAAGAATAAATTTCTATCTTCTAGAATCCTGTGGTCATCTGCAAACAAGTCTGGGGACAAAAGCATAGCTTTCACTTTAAACAAACTCCTTTTTCATTGGAGAACAAGACAAGATTGTGAGGATAGGCTGACAAAGGTACTGGGCACGATTGATGAGCATATCCAGGGGTCCTGTTCCTCCATTTCTGTGCATTTCAGCCTCCCACATGGCTGTAAAGGGAAGAGTGGCAAAATCCTGGAGAAACCAGGAGACTAAAAAAACTTTTGGGAGCTACTGTGCAAGGCACCCACTGGCACACAGCAACACATACTCCGTGTGAGCTGCCACTGGTGCCACCTACACGTGACAGTAGGAGCTGCTGAACCCAGTGGGTGGATATGGAGAAGCAGGTCTCTTTCCTCCACTACAGCTGGATCTTTCAAGGCCAGGTCTTTCCAGATATGTGTGCTCATCATGTGAAGAAACAGAGCCAAGGGGTTTAGTCAGATCCAAGGTAACATTACAGCTGTCTACTCTTTTTCCCCTTTGACTTACGTCTGTTTTGTCTGATCACAAATTGCATACTGTGAATCAGCAGGCAGCCTCTGTGCCATCCTTCAGGGGACACAAATATTCAAAAAAAAAAAAAAAAGAGAGAGAGATGATTGAGGAAAGAGGGGAGAATCACTACCCCTTCTTAAGGTAGGAGATCTTTTTTTTACACTTCAATTCAGAAAACACCATTGTTTTTCCAGAATCTCATTACAACAGTCTTGGACACCATATTCACTCTACAGGGAAGGAGGACTATATGACTGGAATAACAATAAAAACCACTAATGATCTCACTCCTGCATCACTGACATTAGAATGGCCACATTCAGAGCCAGTATCACTCTTCTTGTCATCCAAAGCCCTATCCCATTGCTAGGTGATTTTTTCAATATCTCTGAAAGATTTTCAAGTTCTGAACTTGGGGAAAAATAATTTTTTGGCAAGAAAAGCAATCCAGTGTGTGTCACATAGTACTAACATGTCCATGTCTTCACTTCTCAAAATCTTAAAGGCATTTTTTAATATATTATTCCAAGGTGAGCCTGTTGAGACAATGTGTCCCTTGCCTGTCCTCCCATCATGACCCAGGTGCATGTTCAGAGTTGGTGAAAAAATGAGAACTTACATTTGGGAAACACCCCAAGTACAGTTGTAAGATTTAGCCAGAATGAGATGGAGATAATAGTAAAAGAGAACATTTCCCCTTCAGTTTTCTCCACAGTCCCAGGATTAAGGGCTAGATACTGCTACACCTTTACTGTAGTTTCAGTATTTCCAGTGCACGTCCTGACATCCTGACCCTTCTCTAGCATATCTTTGCTAGAGATCTAGAGGGTCTGACTTGTAGTGAACAGATCCAAACCTTCATTCAAAAGTCCCTGAGCCATGATTTGTAAATCACTGTAAACTTAGAACTTGTGCCAAGAAAGTATCATTATCCTACACATAGGTTGTGATTATCTTTTCTAGGCACCAGTTATGTGCTCTGTGTGAGACAGGATTGAGGACTGGGGGGGCTCTACGTGCTACCAAGTGCAGCTGACATCACTACATATGCATACAGTAGAGTGTCTGGATATTTCTAATTTACAATAATACTCTGGATATCATAGCACTGTATATCTTTGTTGGGCTATAGTGACTTAAGTTTAGCTGAAATATAAATAAATATGATGATTCTGATACAGACACATCAGGAGAGTGAAAGACATTTGGAGTTACAGTTAGTAAGTATAAATGTTGACTTAAGCCATAATTCTGCTTCCAGAATCTGAATTTGCAAAAATCTCAACTTCGACTTTTAATAATACTGAGATAACTTACATTAAGATTCTTTCTGTTTTACACAGACACTCCTTCCCTTAACTGATAAACAACCACTACAGACAGATCGAGGAGTATGCAGGGCTATATGCACTACAGACAGATCGAGGAGTATGCACACTGTGATGAGACTGTGTTACTAAACTCCAGTGTGGATTTTAAGATTAATCAAAAAGTTTTAGCTCTTTGAAAAACATTGAGAATAAATGTTATCTGACATGAGATCTCCTCCCTATACTTTGTAAGCAGAATATAATTATCATCATAATTTTAACAATCACTTTCTTTTGATCAATAGGATGTTCCATTTGAAGGCTATATTACCATATTAAAAATCACAGCTAGATGTATCGGTTCTCAGCTTTTCCTAGCTGGCAGAAAGAAAACGCTGGTTATAAGGCATTACCTGCAAGTTTATAGGTTATTTCAGAGCCTGAGTACTTGTTTTTGCATTAACAAAAACCTTAGGTGAGTGTGAAGAGAGGAGTAAAGCCAAAGTAAGGAGACAAGTCATTCAAATAACCACTGCTGCTTTTGCTAAAGAAAACACAAGCCCATGATGGTAAGCAATGAAATGCAGCCTGCACAGATAATGACTGCAGAAAGGATGTCCTTGTAGCAAAATGCCTCCCTACAGCTTTCTGCGCAAACCCTATGCCTGGCAGCACATACCTACTGCTTGCTTGGTCTCAGCTTTGCTCTGGTTTGCACATTGTGAGGTAATGAAAAGAGGTGATACCTGATGCAAATGACAATACAAAGCTCAGGATCATGAGAAATCAGTCATTAACATTCAAGTAGGCAACATGTACTAACCCATTTTCTCCAAGGTATGGCTAAGCATCTTTCATTGGTTTGCTTTAGCATGGGATTATTTTTAATGCACATACATCTTGGGGGCTAAATCTGTTTTATTTCAATTACCATTATAATTTAATACAGTCAAATATTTTTTCATGGGGTTCTAAAAAGAATGCAGAGTTATCATAGAGCAATGTAATCACCACTGGAAGTGTTTGCCTGGCCAGATCATGTGCAAGGTAAAGTTATAACCTTCACAGAGTATGCACTTTCTGGAATAGCTTTCACACCAGTACAGAGGAATTTACAGCTTCTACAAAGCCCTAAAAAATGCACAACTACTTACAGCTCCTATGTTGACAAAACAATTAGTGGTGCAACTCGTTTTTAAATGAGCTTATCCATCCAATTACAACAGTCAAGCACCACCTGCGTTAGCAGTTGCTGATTCCTCTCTCAAAAGCAAAAATGCTGTGAAGGCCAGAGCAAAGGTACGCATACTGATAAGACTTTTCTAAAGCTGAACATATTTATATAGGTTAGAGCATCATCAGCTGCCAGAGACTGTGTTATCCTCCACCCCATCCTGCTCCAAATAAGCATGGATGGAAATTATTCTAGCCCCAAATCAGTGGGCAGGATCCTCTAAAATCTAGTAATGGGAATAATCAGTGTCCCTAAGCCTCCTCAACTTGCAGTCACATTAGGAAACAGAACCACATACCCCTGTGAAAGAAGTGAAACACAGTAGATTGTTGGGAGTACAGTGCTACATAAACCATTTTCCCCAGAGATGCCAGGAGAGAATGGAAAACAGCACGGTGCTGACATGGCTTAGTCAGACATAACATATGTTTCTCCGTACAATAAAATAAGATTCTTGAATTCTGCAGGGACAATAGAAGGCAGCGGAAAGGGCAGCAAAGAATCTTAGCTCTGAACTGCTCCTTAAAATTATAATTATGATCATGTAAATTTATAAAATAAATTAAGCCTTAGAAAGATACAGCAGCTGTCAGGCATATAGGTGCTCATACTCCTTTCACAGAAGGTGTGTGAAGGTGTTGCAAGACAGTGCAACTTGCAGAGCATGCGGAGCAAAGATGTCAAAGCACCACAGTTTTGATAGGGATCCTTGCATCAGCCTCCCCCTGCACAAAAGGAGAATGAGGGCACTCCACTGACACACAACAATCCCATGAGAGAAGGAGACAATCATCTGTCAGAATTTCAAGTCTAATTCTAAGTAGCATCCCCACTGCCATGGGCTCACAGTGCCATTCAGAGATTTTGGACAGGAGGAAAATTTGAAATAGAATTGTGGATAGTAGTTTTAATTTGTGGCTGTCATATGTTTCCAGCTTTTCTAATTAAAAATATCTCTCTCCAAGTCACTTTTGATATATTTGAAGATTGTGGTGGATAATGCAGCTCTCACTCTGGGTACTCAGGCTGATAATGATACTACTCAGAGATGTCAGCTGAATAAACAAAATGGAGTGCATGTACCTCCTAATATTCTCATCATAACCCTTTGGCCAGCACAAGCAGGAATGAGTCTAGTAACAACAAATCATGGTTATTTGCCAACCTCTAACTACAACATGAAGATTTTGTCCCCAGTGAGGCTGCTATGAGAAAACTGCTGGAGAAAAAGAGCTCATTTTGGCCATAACCCATTACCCCACAGCCATTGGGGCACGTGCAAGTCCACACTGTGTCTCCAGGTGTGGGCATCTGCCCATGACCCTGTGTAGCTAACCATTCACTAGTGTTAGTGTGAATCGGTCATGTCCCAGGCTGCATCAGACACAGGCAGCCAGGAGGGGCAATTGTCCTGCTCTGCTCTGCACTGGGGTGGCCTCACTGCAAGTGCTGGGGGCAGTTCTCAGTGCCACAACATAAGAAGGACAAAAAGCTTTTAGCGAGCAACAAAAAGAGGACAGTGAAGATGGTGAAGGGCCTCAAGGGGAAGACATACAGGCAGCTGAGGTCACTTTGTTCAGGGTGGAGAAGAGGAAACTGAGAAGAGACCGCATTGCTGTCTTCAGCTTCCTTGTGAGGAGAAGCGATGGGGCAGGCACTGATCTCTTCTATGTGGTCACCAGTTACAGGACCCAAGGGAAGGAAATGAACTTTGCCAAGTTTAGGCTGAATATTAGGAAAACTTTCTTCATCCAGAGGGTGGTTGGGCGCTGAAACAGGCTCCCCAGGGACGTGGTTATAGCACCAAGCCTGACAGAGTTCAAGAAGTGAACTTCCTTTCCCTATTAATGACTGACCCATGCTAATATGTGGAAAATTATAGAAATCCCTTATCGGGGGCTGCTGTTGCTGGCTAGCTAGCCCCGGGAAATCTATATGTCAGAGTTTGGAGGGTCTGAATCCCTGGCTGAAGCGTGGTGATGGCTTGAGAAATGAGAGTGGCTCTCCACGGGGTTTCAGATGGTTTATTTCTCTAGGTACACCTCTCCAGGGTGGTGGAAGGCAGAGACAGTCCTAGAGGCCACGTGCGAGTGAGGGAAAAATCCCCCTGTCCCCAGGTTAAGTACCTGGGGCAGGCCTCCAGACAGGAAAGGGCCGGGACCACTGGCCAGTACAGTATTATAAAGACAATAGGTGTAGGTGGCACCTAATTACCTGGGCAAATCAGGGGTTTCATCCTCAGAATCTTTTGACTCTAGCAGGGTGACTGACAGAGGGAAGTTCAAGGTTGCACCACTGGAGGGTTTAGGGTGGGGGGATTGGGACAGACTACTACAAACATACAAAGCAATTGGAAAAACCCGAATTTTGCACCGCTACAGAAAATCACACTGGCAAAGGCCAATGTCCACAAAGGAGACAGAAAAGTCCTGCAAGAATCAAATTTATTCAAATAAATGGAGAGTCCAATGGGGCATACCCCTGTGGAGTCTGTCCAGATTTTTGGAGCATGCAACCTCCTTTTTATCCCTCAATCCCAACCACAGGTTGCCCCCTTCCTTTCTCAATTGTCTGAGGTACCCAGATTGCCCTTTTAACATGTACCTCCCATATCATATATTGTATGATCATTAAAAATTAGCTTAAAGCCCACCCTGGCAGAAAAGTGGCCACTCGTAAGCCTATTAAGCCTGTACACTCTTCCCTAAAGCTCAGAAGTTGAAACCCTGTTGGATTCTATAACAAGATTGTGCAGTTTGGTGTTTGTAAAGACCCTCACACTCATTCTTCCAGAACACAATTGGTTCTTTCAGGCTACCTAGTTACAGAGTTTGTTTGTAAAGACATATACACCTGTTCTCCTACCAATCCCTCCTCTTATTATTTCTCAATAGTTGTCATTATACACTTTAATTACCATTAACTTGACTTTTTTACTCTTGGCATAGTATAAAAATTAAAGCTGTTACTGCACAAAGAAAAAAGAATAACATTTGTTTGATCCATGGCCCACCAGGTAACCGCAAAAATACATCCACTCCCGACCTTTCCATGTCTGGAACAGTACATGCGCTAACTTCCTTACTTCTTTTGTTATTTAACACTTTTCTGCTGTCATCTATTTGCAAACAAGATTAACTCCTTTACTTTCATGCTATCCTCCACACCAGATGTGGCATGTAAATATGCAGAAACAACTTAGCATAAAGGGAAAAGTGGCAGCTTGTATTAGCCCCCCAGTCACTGGAGATCCAAAGTGGAGGGAGGCCCTTGTAGATGCTCTGTGGCTACTGATCTGGTCCACTTTTGCAGAGAGTTAGCCACAATCTTTTTCCCATCTTTTTCCTCCATCTGAGAAGTCTAAATCTCTGGAGCCGTACTGACCAGAATATAAGGGATCCATCCGTGTTCAGCTGTCCTGACTGCGGTTTTTATGGTCAATAACAATTGGTATGGCCCATGCCACTTTGCCATCAGAAGTGCTTCTTTCCACTTCTTAACTAGGACTCAATCTCCTGCTTGCATGTTATGAACAGCAAAGTCCAAAAGCAGGGTCTGTGCTAATTTGGCTTCCTGATGAAGAAATTTCATGAGAGACAGTATTCTGGCCACCTACAGTTTTAAATATACATCTCTTGTCTCCAGCTCCCCAGCTGGGCTGACATTAACAGGGTAAAGAACCTCCAACAAAAATTCAAAGGAAGAAATTTTTATATCTTCTCTGTTTCTGGTTTATATTCTGGCTAAAGCTAGTGGCAAAAACCATATCCATGGCATCTTAGTTTCTACCAACAGCTTCAAAAGGTGTTTCTTCATTTCTCCACTCATTCTTTCTATTTGGCCCAAACTCTAAGAGTGCCAGTGGATGTGGAGGTCCCATTATATTCCTAAAGCTGACATAACACTTTGAAGAATTTTCCTGTAAAATAAGTTCCCCTATTGCTTTCACAATCCCATATCTTGGAATTATTTGATCCAAAACTATATTAATAACTCATCCAGTAGCTGCTGAAGCAACTGGAAACACTTCTGGCCATCCTGCTAGCTCATATTATTAACAGAAGTTATTTAAGTCTTCCCACTTGGGGCATTTCAGTAAAATCCTCTTGGCAGCATCAAAATGGGCATACAGCCTAAGGTCTCTTTCCCTGACAGCTTTCTTTGTAACCTCCCTATTGGCTTTGGCACATACCAAGCAACATTCTGTAGCTCACTTTGCCAGAGGAAAAAGACCCAAGGCAGCATACACCTTGAAGAAGGCTTCCAAGAGCCTCAATGACTCCCTTCATGGAGTTGTTTTAATATTTGTAAAAACCTCCAATTGTTTACCATCCTTTGTAAACCATTTGTCCCCTCTTTGCTCTGCTCCACTATTTTTAATTATCTCTTACTCCTCTGGTGGAAAAGACAGTCTCTCCAGCAACTGTTGAGCCACTGGGAGCAAAAGGAGGACCTTAGAGACTTCTACAAAAAGTGCTGCTTTCTGAGCTTCTTCATCTCCCAGTCAGTTAGCTATTGCCTCCTCTGAGTGTCTTGCCTGATGTCCCCTGACATGTATTATTGCCACCTCTTTTGCTAAATTAATTGCCTCCAATAGGTGAGTCATTAAACCGTCATGAGCTGTTTTTTCCTCTGCAATGTATTACACCTCTTTCGCTCCAGTTTTCCAAACACATGTACCACTCCATATGAATCCTTTGAATTTTTAAATATATTACCACCTTTCTGTGACACAATTTGCAGGCTCTTACTAAGGCCTACAATTCATGTGGATGGTAGCTTCCCTCCTTCATGCAATTCCTTTCCTTTCACTATAGCATATGCTGTAACTAATTTTCCATCTATTTCTCTTGAAGATCCATCAATAAACATCTTTTGGCCAAGTGGTATCCCATAAATCTTCTCTAGCTTGGGTCTGGAGATCTATTACTTGAATACAGCCATGAGTTTCCTTCAGGTGTTTTGGGACTGGTTAAACTGGAGGCTGGGTTAAACCCTTCTCCAGGCTAAAAGGGTTAAACTCTTCCCTGTTTCTCAAATCTAAATCCTCCTGCTCCATTAAACAAGTTTCATACTGTAATAACCTAATGGTGGTCATCCATTTAGAAGTTTTGGTTAACAAAACCTTAACTTGATGGGATACTTTAACAGTAAGAGATCCTTCTGCTGGTAATTTTCATGTCTCAGTTACCTATAAAGCTGTGGCTGCACAACATTGGAAAAAATGGGACCACCCCTTTGCCACTGTGTCCTTTGAAAAAATTAACCACCTGTCTTCGAATACTCCCATGTTCTCGCACTAGAATACCTTTGCCACAGCTGTGTTAAACATCTACATGCTGGAGCCTTGATTAACCTTCTTTTTAAAGCTTTGGAGCTCTGCTTTCGTCCTGGTGTCTATATCACAACATTGGGGCTGTCTCCTGTTAAAAGGTCATGCAGGGATCTGGCTAAGAGAGAAAAGTCCTCAATCCAAGTTCTGCAACCACCTATTAATCCTAAAAGTTGTCACAGACCCTTTTTAGTCCTGACTAATGGTACTTCTAAAATTCCTTGGACTATCTCTAGGTCAATACATTGCAAGCCTTCAGTCAAAGTATGTCCCAAATATTTAATATTTTTCTCCATTTTTGTGCTTTCTTTTCAGATACTCTAAGCCCCTTTTTAGCTAGAAAATTAAACAACTTCACAGTGGCTTCTTCTACCACTTCCTCTTGTTCTCCTGATAGAAGCAAGACATCCACATATTGCAGTAACCTAATCCCATAGGGCAGAGTAAATTCTTTCAATATTTTTTGGAGGCTAGTCCAAATAAAACCACATATCTCAGCTGAAGGTCTGCCCATGTCAATTGCTGCTTTCCCATTTTTTCTTCTTTGTCTTTGAGTTCCCACTTCAAAACAAAATACTGTTTATTATATTCTGTAAGTCAGCATTCCTAGAAAGCATCCTTTAAATGAAGTACTAAATAGTAGTGATATCAGGAGGGAACCTGGTTCAAGGTGGTATAAGGATTTGGGAGCATGGGATGCCTTGGTTTAAAATTCTCATTTATTATTCTTAGGTCCTGCACCTATTCTATAGGTTCTATCTGTTACTTTTAACTATCAGGATAGGAATATTATAGGGACACATGCATGCCTCCCAAAAGACCTGTCTTTAGCGACAGCTCAAGAATCCCTTTCTTCCATCTCTTGAAATAGGGCATTGCTTCTTAGAGACCACTTGTCTAGGTTGTTTCAAAATAATCCAAAGAGTCTCCATATCTAATTTTCCATATTTCCCTGGAACTGCCCACACTTCTGGGTTCACCTCAGCTTAAGTCTAATCAGAGAATTTATACAGTGTTATGGAAGTATTAGCCTCTGTATCAACTTTTATAATACTGATTTGCATTCCCAGTTTAGCGATTAATTCTCTTCCCGATAGGTTACAATCATAATTTGGTACAGGTAAAAATTCATGCATCTCCTATTTATCTCCCACATCCACTAGGAGTGGTTGAACGACACGCACTCGCTCATTTTGCCCATCTACCCCTTGAATAACCAGAGACCATTTTGACAATTGTCCCCACTTTGGCATAAGATTCAAAGTAGACCAAGAGGCTCTTATGTCTACTAGGAAGTGTATTTCCTCTTGATCCAGACCCAGTTTGTGTGTTATTAAGGGCTCCCATGTGGTGGGTCCTTGGTATAATGGGAGCCCCTGACATCCCTAACAATCTGTTTCCATCAGCCAGTGGACTTCCTCCTCAAAGAGCCCAGTTATCTCTGGGGGCATTCCCTCTTCCAGTGTCCTTCTTTCTTACAAACAGGACATTAACTCCTTCTCAATGCTCTCTTGGCCTACCCTCTACCACAGGGGAAGACATATTCCTGTTAAATCCTGGTGATTGGCCCCTTCCCTTTTGTCCTGGGTATTGCTGCACTGCACTTTTCACTCTAGGGCCTGTAAATACTGTGCCTTCACCTTTAACTTTTTCTCATCCCTTCCTACATACACTTGCTCTGCCTTTCTAACCAACTCACTCAGGGGCCCATCCTGCCACTCCCCATATTTCTGTCTTCTTATATCAGGCCAGGATTTGGTGACAAACTTTACCTTCAGCGATGTAACAAAGACTGGTCCCTCAGCATCCAACCCTCCTTCTTTCCTCAAGGCATCCCTAGTCCTTTCTAGATGACGAGAAACACTCTTGATTTTCTTTGCTGTAAGAACATAGCATTGTTAGCTCTAGGAGCCACTGTTTCAATTGTTTTAATTAAATAGCCACTGTCATCTCAAATGTAGACCAGTCTGGCTTAATTATTCAGGTCCCACTGAGGATCTGCCTGGGGAATTGTGTCAACCACTATAAGCAAATTTGGTCCAGCCCTTCCCATGGCCTCTAGGTGTTCATTCTCCCACAGCTGGTGAGCTTTCTGCAAATCATCCTTTTTTCCTGTATCCTGAAAAAAATGGCTAAAAGGAAACCCCAATCTTTTCAAGTATAATCTGCATTTCCCAAATATTCCCGTATCTTTTACCCCACCCCTATGGAGACATCCATATGTAGGGGTAATTCCTTTTTCAACCCTGAGTGGTAACTGGCACAATTAAAAACCCAAATCCTTCACTCTGACCCCCTAGTGAAATCTGACATAAGGACATCTGATGGATTCCTGTCTCCAGTGTCCTAGAGGCACTTGGTGTCTTATACTGGGCTACCTCTCTAGTTCTGGAGACAGATATGATATCCTGTCTTTTTGCCTTGAGGGGAACTGTAGGAACTGTGTTTCCTTGTTTTCCCTATCCTGGAAGCTGGAGATACAGGGGATCTGCAGCTGGCCCTGGATCTTTGTAGATTGTGAAGACGAAGTGGGGGAAGGTACTGGAAAACTTCCCAACCCCCACTCTTATTCTTTTCTTCATTTCCTTCCCTTCCTTCTTCTTTTTTCTTACTACATGGACTCCTGCTGTATTTAGCTTACCCATATTTTTCCATTTTCCTTTTCAACCAATCCTTTCCCAGTATAATTTAAATACAATGAAGAATTTTGTCAAAGACTAACATCATCTGTCCCAAAAGGGGGCCATTTAAATCCTCTTGGCAGATCATATTCTGGACAGATAAAATAACAATATTCTACAATTATTTCCTTAGTTGCCTCTGAGGGAATGCACAAACTATCTCAGAACCTCAGGGTTCTCCCCAAGGAACGATCTGAGGGTATTCCATGATTGTAATCGCTATTGTTGAGATAGTTCCTCATCTTTTCTTCACTGCCTTCCCTGGGCATCCTTTCATGCTTACTTCCTGAAATTCCCTCTGTACTCTGTGGTGAGATTTCCAGTGGTCCCTCCCCGTGGACCCCTTCACAGACCCCTTTGTTCTGTCACTCTCTGGTACTCTCAAAGACTCAATCAGTCATTCAGTGCTGGCTGCCACTGAAGGGAGTGGTCATCTAATAATGGGTGAAGTGTGCCAGGAATTTCGTTTGCTGTCTGCCATCCCTGAAAGGTGAAAGCTTTCCTGTATGAGTCCCCAGCTGAGCAGAAAATCACACTGCCAAAGGCCAGTGTCCTCAAAGAACACAATACAAGAATCAGTTTTATTCAAATAAATGGAGAGTCCAGTAGGGCATACCCCTGTGGAGTTTGTCCAGATTTTTGGAGCATGCAGCCTCCTTTTTATCCTTAAATCCCAACCACAGGTTGCCCTCTTCCTTTCTCAATTGTCTGAGGTACCCAGACTGCCCAATACATATTCCCCCTTTAACATGTACCCCCCCCTCATATCATATATTGTATGATCATTAAAATTAGTTTAAAGCCCACCCTGGCAGAAAAGTGGCCGCTCATAAGCCTATTAAGCCTGCACACTCTTCCCTAAAGCTTAAAAGTTGAGACCCTGTTGGATTCTGTAACGAAATTGTGCAGTTTGGTGTTTGTAAAGACCCTCACATTCATTCTTCCAAAACATGATTGGTTCTTTCAGGCTACCAATTTACAGAGTTTGTTTGTGAAGGCCACCCACACCAATTCCCCTATTACTAACCAGGCAGGAACTGGAATGAATTTCCCTCATTACCGGGCAGCCTATGTGCCTTCCCTGTATTGAAGACTATCCAGAGGGAAGAGAAAAGGGAATAGTATGGGTAAAAAAAAACCCTAACAGTGGAAGGACTTTTGGGCATCACGGCTGTGATGCGCTTAGCAAAGATGTTTTCTAATAGCCCTGCCCTCTGAATCAAAGAGAGGGAGAGAGATAGCAAGGCAGTTGATGGTATGGGAAAAGAAATATGCAGCCTTTGCCCCATCACCTGTTACTTCTTCATTCAGGGCAGAACATTTACTGTGCACACACAGCCCAGCAAGTGTTGGTAATCAGCACCTAACCTTCACAACTGTGGACTCCATCCCCATGCCCCCAATGGAACACTTGCACTCTCAGCCTTAGAAAAGACTAAAATATCAACAAGCACTCCCCTACTCCCTTCCTTGGACGCAGTGCCACCCCTCAGAAGACATAGTCTAGGAACAAATAATTATGGCAAGCAGAGTATAGACAAAAGATAACTGGGGGATGGAAGAAAGCTAAATCAAGAGATAACTACACCAAATTGCTGGAATACGTTTGCAAAATACATGGCAGCATAATGCATTATTTGAATAATACTGATAGCATTATTATACACTAAATCACAATCCATATGCATTGGGGAGAGAGTCAAGGTAACAGCAAATTTACCTGCTTAATAGTTTATAACAGGTTAGAATAATAAATTATCCATTTTTTAGCAGCAATCAGTCCTTCTGTCAACCTTGAAATGGTTTTACAGAGAACGAATTCTCCTTTACAGAAAATGCAAATATTACTGAGTTATTGCATAGTATGACAGTTTCTCTACCTTACTAATAAGTTTCATCAGGATAAAAACAAATAGTTTGTGCAAAGATTACTCCTAAGAACAGCAAAGGTCAAGCAAGTTGCTAGGCCCTGCTTCATCTTCTTCGTGCCGCTCAGTTGTGAGTGAATGGTAAAAGTACAAAAGGCTGCCCTGCCATGGTATAACTCCATAATGTGGCCTAAGTGCCTTCCTCCATCTCTCTCAGAACAGAGGGCCCACCTCAGCATCAAAAGGAATAACCAAGATCTCTCCAGAAGAATATTGTTTTACAAAGTTTAAGATAAAGTTCCAAATTATTCTTTCACTATCTTTTTAGTGGTTTGCTGGTTCTAAAAGCTGCCTCTCTTGTGCTGGGCTGCTCCATGCATGTTGTACACCTCTTTTCTGCCAACAACCCCACCCTGCTCTCTCCTCGGTGCTGGAGGAGGTCCACCAGAGGAGCACAAGCAGGCAGTGCAAGAGAAGGCAGCATACCCACTGAGCCACCTTCCAGCTCCAGGTGAGCCTCTGGAAGGCCCATCTTTCCCTGTGGGCAGACAGGGCACAGGCTCGTGGATATTCAAGGGGGTTATACAAGCTACTCTGGTACCGTGGCCACTTCCCTTTCCTAAGCCAGCTAGCACTGTCAATAAACACAAATAACAATCATGAGAATGTTCAAATGCAAATCTATTATCTTCTCTCCACGTTTTAGATCCCTGTCAAGCTGAGGGCAGGGTGCCTTCTAAGAGGAAACCTTGTCATAACTAAATTTTAAAGTTTCCATCACCTAGTCTAAACTTTTCCAGAGATGTGCTTCCAGTTCTGCTGGCAGAGCTGCAGTTGACAATCTCTGAGACACTGAGCCATCCTACTAGCATTCCCTGGAGCATGCAGCCAGCCCTGGTGCAGCTCCCACTCCATTCATGGCAAGGCAGCTCTCTGCTTCAGAGTGAACAGAATTGTCCAGTGGAGAACCCACCCAGCACAGTCAGGACACCAATGCCACCTGTATACTGGCCAACTCCCACTGCAGTTCTAACCCAGGACTTGAGCAACCTCTTCTGAATTTTCATTTGCTACATTTCACATTGCAGCATATTGTATGAACAACTGATATTTCTGAATCACTGAAAAGTGAAAGAAGAGGAATTCTTGTTTTCCAGAGGGACAGCAGAGCCTTCAAGGCACTGGTGAACTCTGCTGTTGGAAGAAAGAGTGATTTAAAACACAGTACTTCCCTTTGATGATTACTGTCTTAGACATCACATTAATCAGAGCTTAGTGGATGGCTGATGTGCAACCATACACACTTTTACTTAAAAGCAGAAAAATCAAGGACATTTAACAGCTCCAGATACCGTATTTTTAAACTTCAAAAGTAATAAACTATTTATGAAGTGCCACTGAGGGGAGTATCCAGCCTATATTCGTTTGAACAGTTTGCCTTTTAAAAAAAATTGCCAATTCTTCTTCTTAGGTGCATAACAATTTACTGCAATGCTAATGTGCATGCAGACCTCAAGCAGAATCACAAGCCATTGCTAGCTTCTTTTTCAACTAATGACAGTGGAAATAGATTTTCATTCACCCAACAAAAAACGTGGGCAAAACCTCCACAACCAAATAAAAACAAAACACCCCCCTCCCCTTCATGTAGCCTGAAGCAGACAATTTCCATGAGTGAGAAAATTCTGAAAATGTTTGGGCAACATAACCTACCAAGCAGTTCCTCTGGTCAATCTGGGCTCAGGCGCCACTGTTACCATAACTACCATGAAAGAAAAGACATTATCTGAGAAGATGACCCATTTTCCCCAAGGGACTGTCCAGGCTGGGAAAATACCTCACAAGCTTTCACCAGAGATTCTGTACCATAAGGAAGCTGATCAGAGGGTAGCACTTTCTACACAAAAAAATATTAAAACCTATTTGGTGGAAAACTGTTTCTCAACTATTCACACAAACGTCTAAGGAAGAATCTTAGATTGAGATGCTCTGGCGAACAGCCATCTCTGTCTGAGGAAGTAAGATCCCAAAATAGTCCTGCACAAAGCTGCAGCTGTTAATTGCTGCTGCAGCCCTGAACACCAACATGGGTTTGCCCAGATGTGCAGACATCTAACAATTCATATTCTGTACCCTACTAGTACTCTTTCATTTTCTGTGCAGTTCCTGGACTGTTTTCTCTCCCAGGAAATGGCTCTTTTGTCCTAAGTGAAGCTGTTCTCTCAGCCTTTTCAAATATTGAACATCTACTGTTCCTTTTCACTTCCATCTTCAAGAAAATAATCTTGCAATGTTTTTGGCTTTTTCTTATTCAGTGGAACCCAATTGAATTAAGAAGCAGAATAAAAATTTCAAGCCCTATAAAACCTGCAAGATTCCAGAAAAAAAAAAAAAGGTAGAAAACTAGCATTGTTAAACAAATGGGACATAAAAGCACATTCTTCTGCAAATGTGGACCTCTAGTAAGTATGGTGTCCTAAGTGTGAGTCTTTGTAATCTATTAGCTCAGTTACTTTCAAGAGGAAAAAACATGTCTGTTTCAGGAGGGTTATTGGAAAAAGAAAGGAAAAAAAAGGTGAAACTAATGAGAACAGTTTACCTACTTAAAATGAAGTGCCTCAGATAGATATTCAGCATTTTTTCTGTAACTAGAAGAGAGCTATTAATTTTTTCAAACCCAAATGTTTCAATGCATAAAAGAGAATTGGTTTAAAACACCACCAAAAGTCATTTTAAAGGCTTCCAGAACTACAGGTTTTAAAGATGCTTCACACTGCATTGCTAGAAGCAAATAAAGGAAAAGCATTTCTGCCATGAAAACAATAGATATATATATTGATTGATTGATTTCTTCTGGAAGTATATTGATAAATGATAAAATTGTTGAACACAAATAGCACCTGGGTGCCTGAACTATATGGCCTTCCTGGAGACAGAATCCTAAACCTTATTTCTGCTTTTGAAAGACAGATAACAATAGCAAGGAGCTATTCTGGCTAACTACCAGAGTAAAACCTAGAATAAAAATGTAGCATAGAGGAGCACAGGCATGGGAATAGAGCACAGGACTTGAAAATACAAGCATAGAATATAACCAGATCTATAACAGGGTTACTAACACTCACCAAGATAAGCTACTGGTCAGCAAATGAATGCAACCTTACCATCTGAGTAATGTCAGCCTCAGATACAACAAAGACAGCAAATAAGAGGTATTCAATATAAAGAAGTCACCATAAATGGTGAAATCAGATATGGACTGGAAAAACTAACTGAATATAATTCGAAATATAAGTGTTAGCATCATTTAACAGACTAATAATCATTATTTGACTGGACTATAAGACTTCTCTAGACTTAGGTAAATTTTTATTCTCTGTTCCTTTGGACCATCTAAATGTCACAAATTAGTGCAATAAATTGCAGGATAATTTGGCAAGTTACTGGGCAATTTGGATGAAACGATTTGGTGGAAAATTTGTGCAAATTACACTGTTTAAATGTAGTTTAACAGTCTGAATCCATTGAAATCTTCAGCTTCAGTGTGAGTGCAATCCATGCAGCTCCAGTTAGAATTTCACTCAGCTCAGAGACCCTGAAATTTCACTGTAAGCAGCAGACTCAGTGTAACTTCAGTAAGTATACCTTGGATAGCAGCCATGCTAGTCACCTCCTAAGTCCTCTGGGAACAGCACTGAAAGATCATCCAGCAATTTTCTTGGTCTTGCAGCTAACTACAGCAAATAGGAAATTAACTGGACTTCAAAGGTCTTCCTCAGCTTTTCTTCCATTACACATTAACAGGGGCATTATGCAAAGGATACAGAGTCATGGGATGTGCCCTATACACAAAAGGTTTCCTGGCATCACTGACCAGTAAGCATACCTACAGAACAAAGCTTAAAGCCTTGAGTGGTACTTATATCTTCTCAAAGCTCCTGCAGGAGTCATGCAGAACCTGAAAAACCCGCATGTGAGGAATCAGATCTCTTCCACACAGAATGTTCTGCCACCTAGAAACCAACAGTTTCCTATATACATCCAGAGTAAATGAAGTCCCAGAGAAAAGAAGCAGTTCTGTAACTCAAGTAATTTAGTGACTTTTTATGAGAATAGGATCAGAAGCAACACAAGAGTAAAGTTGATGAAGAAACACAAAATTTGTGATTCACAACATAAAAAAGAAAATATCTTGTTTCCAAGTGACAGATTTACCTAAAAGATGGGATTTGAACAGAAACCAGAGCAGTTTGAACAATTTGATTTCAACCTACACCATTAGTGAGTAGCAGATAATTCCAGACATAGAACCATAAAACAATGAAAAGGAGGCAGATCACTGATACATGGCTTCCTGCTGAACATCACAGCAAGAAACCTTCTGACAGAATAAGGTGCTACAGACACTCTTGCTGAACTCAGCTGCATCATGTATTGACCACGTGCTGTGCCAATCAAATGAAGCCAGTAGGGTGGTCCACTGGCAGGATTCAGGGAAGAATTCAACTGCAGGCAGTCAAAACAGTGACTGGCCCTCAAAAGATGACTTATGGCTTGGGTCTCTCCATGGTCTCTGCATTGAATCTTCCTTGAACTTCAACACTGCAAGAGCAGAGGACATGTTTGTTGGAAAGGTACGGTCAAGGGAACTGAAGTGAAGCATTCCAGTAGAACAGTTTCTACCAGCTGAAACTGTTCCTGCCAAGGTGTTTTTGTCTCCATACTCAATTTACTCTGTAAATAGTGGACAGCCCAGAGCTCACTGAGCTCACTTGCATGGCAGCAGGCTGCACAACAGGATGTCCTCTTGAGCAGAGACAATAACCTCTCCAGGTTATTCTTTGAGGCTGAGAGATTCCTTGGCACATTCTTGGTGAGTGATTAGCAGCATGCTAAACTTGGGAATTTTAGCAAAGTGATATAAAGAGATGATTGTGTTCATACAATCCTTTAGACATAAACTGTTGACCAAATCTAAGTCCAGAATTGAACCCAGGTGCACCTAAACTCATTTCTGGGAAGTTTAGAAAGCAATGGGGCTCTTTCTGAACCTTACGACTCAATGGCGGGATTTCCCTGAATGTTTTGTCTGGCCCTGTCTCTATGAAATCAATAATCAAGTGTACCATGCCATCAAAACTTGTTAAACCACTGCCACTTCACCATTAAACTTCGTTAGCTTACTACTTTATATCAGTGAAGTGTATTGTTGTTTCTCTCTTACGAGTGAAGTGCATTACTCCATTCTCACCAGTCACTTCTGAAGGACCACTTAGACAGATGCCAGAGATAATCTGAATTTGACTCACCCCATTTGAGAAAAATGCTGGTGTTTGCTAGTTCTTTCAGGAAAAAGCACTTTGACACAAAAGACTCCTGTTGTATAATTCTAGTGCTGCCTTAAAGGCTTCAGCTGGCATTCTTTCTACAGGGAGGACCCTGGAAAATCAGGGTCTCCTGACCTATCCAGACAGCTAAAGCTACAATTTTAATTACTAATCTATGTGCATTACAAATGCACTCTGTGACTAATGTGATAATACTATAATGCCTCATTCCACTTCAACTGTACAGGTGTCAGGGGACTTGAAATGGGTATGGTAATACCAGAATTCAGAAGGTAACCACTAGCAACACAAAAGCAGAACGAAGTTATGTAATATGTCCTCACACTACCCTCCCCCATCATGTACTTTCAACAGGAGAGGAAGTTTGTGTGTGGAGGGGAGTAGGGCAGCAGAGGCAATTCCAAGGCAATTCCAGAGTTAGTCTGAGATCTCAGTCACTCCAGGTTTGGAATAAATGAATGGGGTATCTATCACGCAGAGAGAAAACTAGAAACGATGCTCTGCAAGGTACTTGACAGAGATAACTGATGTCTGAGATGCCTGGTTAAAAGACAGCTCTGAGCCCAAAGTGTTTATCCTATATTAGCACCACCACAAATCTAGACTACCTTCTCTGGGCCTTCCCAAGAGGTCTGAACTCAGACAGAGATGCCCTGTCATATCCTGTTACAGGAATTATTTCACCCTAGGTGCTTGCTTGAATACATCTGTTTAACTATAGCCCTAGTTAAGTTGTTTACTCCCTCTATACTTTTTCCTTCACCAGTTCAGAAAGAAGGCAAAGGCTTCATAATGTTTAAGATCAATACAAAATTGAAAGAAAATACATGCAGGATAGTAAAAAAACTAGGAAACAGAATCTGAGTTACAGAACAGAGAGAGAAAAAAATAAAGAGCAAGTTTGTTACCTACAGGCCATAAGCTTCATACTAATTTTCATTTCCATTGTCACTAAGGTCACTACTAAATTATTTGCCATTATTGGAAAATGTATTCATAAGCCTTTCTTTGAGATCTAAACCACATGGAAAGTATCTTTTTACCATCTCCTCTGTGCTGCAAAACCCACCTTTATTTATTCAGATTAGCTATATAACATGAGTATGATAGTTTATATGTATGCAATGGTATATCCTAGAGGAAGACACAGGGAGATTAAAAAAAAAAAACAAAAAAAAGAGGACCACTAACAGATTTAATACGAATTCAGAGCTCACACAAAATAGAGAAAGAGCCTGGGCCTGGGTGCTATACCAACATTATCTCTTAGAACGGCTCATCCTCCAGGCTCATTAGTTTTGCCACAGCACTTGGTCATGGGCTGTGGTGAATCTGTCTCTATTCACCTAACAGAAATACATAACATCTGAGACTCCACCCATGTAAGACAAACAACTGGCAGGAACTGAGCAGCAGTCTGACATCTTTTATAAATCTTGACCTCACTTAGCCCTTTTTATAAGAGTTAAAAGATAACCCTCTTCATCTTTTTCACTCTGCATGGCTGATGCTTCTACCTGTGTTGTGCTGGATGCATCCTTACAAAAGATCTGGCTATGAGAAGGATGTGGCTGGTGGAACTGGTCCTGCCCATCACATTGACATTGTCCCAGGAAGAGATGAGGTGCATTGGTGGGTGAACAAGGACACTGCTGCTGAGCTTTCAGGCTATGGCTGCCATGCTGGCTGCAGGCAGTCACATGCATCAAGACTGCAAAGGAAGAAGGCCACGAATGCAGAGGAGCAGGAGCAGCACCAGCCTCTATGGTGCCAGTCCAGTTGCCCAGAGAGAATTGCACCATGCTGATCACACCATTTCCGGCTTCAGCTGGAACTCTCACAAATGTCTAGGCATGAAGGCAAACCCACAGGGAAAGCAGGACTAGTCCTTACACAAGAACTTTTCCCAAAAATACCACATGCACCTCTGCTTCCCATGAATGTCATTGTTCACAATGGAGTGGATTCAAGTAAAATGCTTTGAAATTTAGTGAGATCTGGTATGGAATAATGATTCTATTTCAGTTAAAAGTTCTTGTCTATTTTTCTTGTGTCTTCAGCTGACGTCACTGAGGATACAGAGACAGGCAGAACAGGATCTGTGGTTTGCTATCAGCAAGAGTGTGTGCAAAGCTGTAAACTGGCACTCTTTTCACTTCCTAAAGTAGATTATTTGCCTTCCTTCCCTGCCTGCCCAAAGGCACTTGCCCATCTCTAATTTGCAACTGCTACCTCAGCTTTTGTACCCTGAGCAGAAAATACAGATTTGGTGTTCCCACCTATTAGTCCACACTGGCAGGATTGCCCCAAGGATCAATGAAGGTGCAGGGGTCTCCTGCTGCCACTTATTTCCACCATAACCAGGAATCAGGTGAGCTCATGACGACTCTGCTTTCCACCCTGTGTCCTGCAAAGGGAGTGGTCAGTGTCACACTGCAGTCTGGTGCAGTGGGATGACATGTTGCCCTCAAGCAGACCTGAGACTGATCCACCCCCTGCCTGCACCCTGATATGTTCCCATCCTGCCTGCTACAAGTTATAGGGTAGATATGCATGAAGAGAGGGAAATTATGACCAGAGCCAAAAAAGGGATATTACATTTCACTCACAAACTCATGAAATATTAATAAAAGCTTAGGGCAGTTATAGACCCTAATTTACCTAGTGGATTATGATCATAGTGGCAATATTCCTATTATGTACCATGGGATTCCAACATTTGGTTTAAAAAGGGAACAGAGGGTGAAAAAAGTGCAAAACTAGTTGTGTAGCTCAAAGCCAAAGCAGTGCATCCCAGACTTATTCAGACAGCCACTACATTTCCTGGGTTACAGGAGAGAACTGGAGAAAGAGCATCAGTGCTTTTACCTAGGCAATTCAAATTTAAAAGTTAAGTGAAATAGGAGAAAATTTTCCAGCAACATGGTGTTTCTCTCCACACAGTGGGTGAGGAAGTTTCTGAACCTATCAACACATAGTATCAGCACTGCAACTAGAAGAGAAATTTATTTTGCTGGACATTTTAAAAATATTTAGGAAACCCTGTAACCCTAAATTGAACATGGTATTTGAGCAGCACCAATTTTGCTTCATCATGTTGTAACAAATTAAATTGAAACGTATACAGCCAAACTGAGACAGAATGAGTAGCAGCAACTGTCCGAGATTACCAAAAATTATATGCTTAGAGACAAAATTGTTTTCCATGTGACTGACAAGAGGCTGAGAGAGAGGTTATTAGGGGAAATGGATTTGTGCTTGCAAAAAGGCAATAGATGTCTGCCAGGTCTTGGAAGCCATGCACTGCTAGAAGCAATAATGTCTGGGCAAAGTATTGAAAAGTCTGTATAATAATACAGTCAATGGAAGCAGCATGAAAAGCAGCAGATGTAGAAGTCAGCCATGAACAAGAAAGGCAAATCAGCAATAAAGACAGAGATGCCACTAGCCTCCCTGCTACTGAAAATTACTCTGCATGGACAGCACAGGAGATGCTAAGGCCAGAGCTTTCTTCCTGGAAATGTTGAAATTGATAATAATATCTGATTTTGTTAAAAAAAAAGGTCTAGGAATTGAACAATTAAAGTAAGGTCCTATTTTATCCAGAAATTAGGAAACAGAGACACCCATACCACTAATTGTTGTAGGAAGCTATTTCCCAGAGTCATGAAGGAAAACAGAGCCGCAGTACATAACTATCTACGATCACAGAAAAAGGTATAATGATGAGAATATAGGGAACAAAAAATGTTGTATCTGTAATCTGATGAAATTACTGAAATATTCATGAAAGACATTACTGTTTTATGAACACTGTGCTTTGCTAAAAGATCCATATGTAACTCATCCAGAAGCTGGGAGAATGGAGACAGAGGACACCCAGCTGCTATCACGCCGAGTGCCAAGAAAGTCTTTTGTTTTTCTTTCTCTTTTCTTTAACAATGACTCCTACCAGATTTTCTGGTGCTGGCTGCTCTCATGTGCATGGAGTTGGCCCCACTGGGAGCTAGTCAGAGTGATGGCTGACAGCACAAAACCTCCCTTGAGTGCAATGCAATGCCACCTTTTGTTGAATTGTTCAGGCACATAAATAGGCCAAGGTCTGCCATTCTGCATGAGGGCAAGGCAGAAGGACAGAATGAAAACCAATTGGAGGAGGAATCAAATCCTAGGAAAAACCTACTACTACTACACATAGGCCCCTTTGGCCCAGCATAAGAACACAGGAGGAATGGTGTTGGCAAGTCCTAAGGGCAGTGACCTGGACAAGAGGTTGACAAACTTGTAGTTCAGTTCAGCAGGATTTGCTGCCTCTTTACTCTGCTACTTTTGTTTTCCTTCTCTTAGCCACTCATTTTTTGTAAATTTATAAAAATATTAAAATATAAAAATATAAATATATTAAAAATGTACATATACAAATATATACATACATATACTATAGCAAAAAGGCTTTAGATATTTCTGATCCAGGCAGTGCTGCATCAGGGACCAGCCCATTTAAAGCTCCAAGGTCAGGTGAACTTGCAGAACTGGTGCACAGCCCAGAAAACTGGTGGAACTGGGCCTAGGGCATCCATCAAAGGGGACTGATGAGTCACATGCTAGGGCTTGGCTTTGCTGATCTAGTTAAAATCAATAGCTTTTGCACAAGCAGTTTTCTGTAACTAGTGAATTGCCTGGAATGCTGCTGAAAAGTTCCAGAATTCTGAGGGGCAGTTTAATTACAAACTCCTATGATGATGAGAGATCTCAGGGAAGAGGTTCCTGCTATGAACAGCACAGGCATAATGAGTCAAATTCTTCAACAGACTCAAACCAACTCAGTGGTCCTTATCTGTACAGACACTGCCAGTTTCCAGACAAGGTCAGATGCATTGATTGCCATGTTTCTTGCTTCCTGAGTGTCTTGATTCCAAGTAGGATAGTTTGTTTGGGTTTTTTTCTAGTAGCTGGTATAGTGCTGTGGTTTGCATTTACTGTAAGAATAATATTGATAAGACACTGATGTTTTAGCTGTTGTTACAGAGTGCTTACTCTAAGTCAAAAACTTCTCCAGTTTTATGTGCTCTGTCAGTGAGTAGATGCACAAGAGGTTGAGAGCGGGCATGGCCAGGACAGATGACCTGAACTGACCAAAGGGATATTCCATATCACAGAACTTTATGCTCATGATATAAACTGAGGGAAGTTGGCCAGAGGGCATCCATCCATTACTGCTCAGGGATAGACTGGGCAGTCCTAAGTGGGTCCTGAGCAATTTTATTGTGTATCATTTGTCTAAAACTGAGGTTTATTCCTCTTTACCTTTTTGCTTTTATGCCTTTTCTCTACTATTGTTGTTGTTTTTGTTGTTGTCATAGAGCGACCTTATTTTACTTATTATAAACTGTTCTTATCTCAACCCATGGTGTTTGCCATTTTCTGATTCTCCTCTGCATCCCACCATAGGGAAGAGTGAACAAATGGCTGCATGGTACTTAGTTTCCATCTGGGGTTAACTACAGTATTGAGAATGCACTGAAATAGGCTGACAGGAATCTTATCTTGTTTAGTCTAGGTCTGTTTACCTAAATAATAGAGAAAGGGCTAGAGTACAGAAATTTCTTCTCCAATTCCACCAACTATCCTGTCATCCTCCCTAGAGTGGCTGCTTCTCCACATCTCAAACCCTTTCTTAATCCTCATCCCTTGGTGCTGCAGACAATTAACAGGCTGTAATTGTGATGGGCTGTGAAAACACCATTTTCAGTGGTGCATTCAAAACCTGTATCTGCAAATTGGCTGGTGCATGGGCATGAGAATCAAGTGTATTTTTAAAATTGTCTCATATCTAATGAATGGATTTTCTCAGGCTTAAAACATAATTAGTCCCAGACCTCCCTCTGGCAAGTGGTGGATACTTACTTTAATATGTATTTGATCTGTGAACAAAATCCTTACTTTAAGGAAGATTTTTTCATTCTTATTGTTAATTGTTGACAATGTACAACTGATGCTTCTCTCCAGAATCTGTTAGATTTGTCTGCTACATCTGTGCCTTATATGAAAGTGGTCCAGAAAGCTACAGCCTGAACTATGGCAAATGGCTATTATTTAGATGCATTTAAGATTTTCTACATCAGGCTGAACAAATACAAAGAGAGAGAGTTCTATGTTTGGTAAAGCTATTGCATGTTGTTATTAAGGAGCAAAACGCAATCAAAAATGCACACCTCTTCACTCCACATTATGTATAGCTACCACAGGGTTTTTCAAGAAGCTGTTCAAAATGAAACAGGTAGTAGGCAATGAGGCATTATTTTCTACCTGTAGGGCAGACAGCAGTTATCCAGTTTAATCACCACCATGAGGCTGGGATAACTTTCCTAGCCAGCACCTCCACTTCAAAAGCATACTGCACAGTATCTCTTCTGGAACCTGCCCATTTCAGCTAAAAGCTCCAGCTGAGAAAGAAGTAATCATTCTGGGTAAGATGCTTTCAGAGAAGCCGATGAGGATGATGCGATACTGCAGACCACCTAGATGGGATCAAAGAGTGGCTGTGAGCTGTTGTTCCACCTCTCTAGCCAGAAAGGATAGGCAGGGACAGGCTGCCTCAATGAGGTTTTTACCTTGTTCTTCTGCTTCTACCTAGCACAACAGACCCTTCATCCTTGCAAAGAGCCTTCTTTCTATAAGACTGATCATAACCACTTGGGTGTCCCTGGGGCAGAGGGGACTACCCCAAGCCACTCACTTACCTCTGCTTTGTGGACTAGCCAAGGCTCAACCCTTGCTGCAGCTCTGAACACAGACTTACAGGACTTCTAGGCGACAGGATCTCTTTAGTGAACCTGGACATGTAAATCATGGCTGAGACATGGTCTCATAAAATGATCCATTAAAGCTACACAGACTTCTTCAGAAAAGGAGTATAAACACACTGGTTTCTCTCTCTGTGTGTATACTGATGCAAACACACAGCATAAATGTGAAAATAACTCTGTTGCTGCAACTGCTCAGTCCTTCAGCTTCCTCTCATAAGAGAAATGTCCTTCACCTTTTTTCCACCTGTTTTCTTGGCACGTGAACTGCCAAAAAATGAATTCTTTTCCTTTGTCCAATGTGACAGTGTCCCTCCCAGCCTGGTAATCGCAATGCATTTGCATCAGTGCCAGAAATATGTCTACTCTGCAGGTGTATTCAACAAAGACGTAAAAGGCACTAGTCTCTTTAATATGACCTTGGCTTTCCATAAACTAAAGTATTTCTCTTCCTCTACTGTAGCAGAAAACATAATTTCTTAACCATCTCTTGATAAATATCTAGCAAAGAATGATCAATATAGGGTGTCTTGAGAAAAATCCATTCTCAAAAGCCTTTAGTGTCTGAATTTGTCTCTTCCTAGACACTTGGTATAATGTAGAGGCATATTTGCAAGGAAACAGTAAACTATTGACTTGCTGGTGAGTGTATAAAGTAACTGAAGTGATTAAAATTATATAGCACTTAATAATTTTTAGAGAAGCTTCTCTGTTGGGAGGCAGCACATGTCAAAGTTTTATAGGATGAATTTGTAATGGAAAAGAAGTCAAGTTTGCATAATACCATATTACCAATTTTATTTCTGTCAGGATACCAGTATATTTCTCACACAGTAGCAACACTACTCACAAATCACAACTCAAAACTATTATGCCTGGTTTCCCTGAACTGATGCTAAACAAAGAAAAAAAGCACAGAGAAAAGGAAAGCCCAGAAAGCTACAGATATATTCCTGAGAAGTTTCTACATCAAAAATTCAAGAATAAAAGTGTTCCTTCGAGGGCTTTACCCTGCTTCCACAGTAAGACGAACTTAAGCCTATACATAACAGCATCTCCAGGGAAGTTTCACAATAACTGTAAATCCTCTTCTGTAAACCTAATGGTCTGACTGCTGAATTTACTGCAAACTCCAGAGACATTGTAATCCTTGGCAGTGTATCTAGAACATGCCTCATATAAACACATAAGAGCCAAGGACCAGGCTTGCACCAGGTTTCTTCCTGACTTTCTTTCTCCTTCCCTGCAGTTAAAGAGAACACAGAACCCCAGTCACATGCAGAATAGCCTCTCATCTATACTCTATGGCACCACTCTATCCTCTACATACTGCAGCACTCACGTATCCTGTCTTACTACTTTCTTTTGGGGCCAAGAGCAAACAGGGACATGGCTTCCTTAGTAACACCTGCTCAGTGTCAGGGTGCTCAGTGCTGTATGTGACATATATCAGATATCACTGGAAAAGCATGCACAAATGTCATCTGCAAACAGGCACCCCCACAAACAGCTGTTTGACAGGGAGAGCTGTTTGACTCTGGATGTGCTGGGATAAGACATTCCCACCACTGCTGCGCACCATAAGCAGCCATGCTGTTGGCAGAGGATGGCAGTACTTGTCTCGGGCTCATTTTGCTGCTTTGCATATTAAATTACCCTTGAGGGTAGCGTGTGCTAAAAAACACCATCCTGCACTGGAGTGGGGAAGGCAGTAATGACTGACAGCCAACTGCTCTCAGAGCAGTGAGATCTGAACACGGGTTTGCTGTATCATCATAATTCCCAGCCCATGAGCAGACACAGAGTGTGAAATATGTACCATGCCATGCTCTTGCTACCAGGGCAGAGATGAAACTTGGTGAAGCAACAAAACTTGTTGGATTTGGGCTGTATGCCAGATGATACAGAGAAATTGGAACTNGGAAGGGAAGACACAAGATTCATAAATGCTCATGGTCTAAAGTAATGGCAAAAGTCAGGGGGTCCACAAAAGCTTCCAGAATTCTATTAGTAAATTACACTCTTGGCATGGAAATTTGTATAAGTTAGTCCCTGATATCATCTATGAACATGTGGCAGTGAAATTTGGATAAAGGAGTATAGTGAAAGGAAAGAAAGAGACATAAATTAAAGAGGAGAGAGAATGAAAGGTAAAGAGAAAGGGAGATCACCAGTCCTGGCTTCAGTGGCAAACCAGCTGGAGCGCGCTGGGGGTGCCCATACACCTGGGCTTGGTGGGAGTACACATTATTTCCCCATCCTTTTTATTTTCTATTCAAATTTGTTATCATGCAGAGTCCATTCCTCTAGACTTTACTGGAAAAGGGTTGGAGGGCTTCAGGGGTCTTGGGTGGTCCATGCCCACTTCTCAGCCTCATCCCTAAATTTGTGATGTGCTGCATTGTGCTCGTTTCCAGGAGCCAGAACAAGGATATTTGTCCCAGAAATGTGCTGCCCTACCTCCTTATGGCCTCTGCTCCAGACACATCCTGTTCCTTCCCAGTTTATTATTACCAACAATTCTTGGCTGTTATCACCAACAATCTATGGTTGGCTCCACAGCTACCTGGGTACTGATGTTTGAGGCACACACATAAGCCCTCTTGTCTTCTAGGATTCTACACTCAGGAGCTAGCATTTTTCTTGCCCTCCTGGCAGCATCAGAAAGCTGTATGCACTCTTAGCTGTGTACCCCTGAAGTCAGTTCTGTGCTCAGCGGGACAGCCTTAAAAGGGGGCATAATCTGGAACAAGCTAGAGTGAAGGCCCTAGGGGGCAAACTCACCCTGGTCAGCTTCATTGTGTTTTTTTCTCTCCCACTTTGAAACAAATCAGCCATCCTATAAACAGTAATTAAATTAAAGATTGTTTGCACTGTTGCTCATCTGCTGCCCCAGTTTGCCTGTTCTGGATATGCTTCTTCAAAATTAGCATAGATTTATCAAGCAGGAGTTTGTTGAGCTTTGACAGAGTGACTGCCCTCTCCTGACTGGGAATCCCTTAGTCCTGCCAGCAGGCAGGCCAAGCTGGCTGCAGAAAGCTTGCTGCTTGTATCACCCTGCTACCATAAAGTAACCTGACAGGGAAAGAAAAGCACTGGAGTGCACTTACTAACTCATTCAGAAAAAAGTGGTCATGGATTTATAATAAGTTATTTAACTTTTTTGTTTTGTTGGTTTTTTGTTGTTTTTTTTTTTTTATTACTTGTCCAACTGTTGGAGCTGAAGGAGTCATTTGGTTTCTTGCTATGTTTTTACTGTGCAAATACTTCAAACACTTTACATCACAAAAATAAACAAATGTCTCCAGCTGTTCTCCCATTCAGATTCTAAATTCTGGTCCAAAGAGTACCCATCATTTCCCTTTTTTTGACTCTAATTTCTTTTCTACTCATCATACAATCAGTATTTCTATGAACAGAAGGACTGTTGCCAGCAAGTGGAGCCAACACTGATTAGTCCAGAATCTTGTTCAGGCAGCTACCAGCAGAATAACAAAAGCCCACCCTGGAAAAGGAATAACAAAATTATTAATCTCACAAGTTTGGTCCTTGCCCTCAAACTTCCACCTGCAGTAACCAGCAGGTCAGGTATTTTTCAGTTCACTGCAGAGTTCCAGGAAGGAAAGGGTTATTTTGCTTATGAAGAAGTTTACTAGAAAATTGAGCCTCTCCACACTTGCTCTTGCAACTGCTAGAGCAAAGCAGAGTGATGTGGGAGTCATTGGAAAATTTAGGTTGGTAAAGGCCTCTAAGATACAGAGTAGCCCTGAGCAGCCCACTTTCTGCTGTGGACAGCTGCGTGCTCTATCCCACTTCCACTAGGGTCAAGGGCACCCAGACCCCTCTATGCACCGATGGTAGAGGCTGCCTGCCCTGCTGGGTGCCCTCATTCATCTCCGGACCATCAAGTGGTTAAGCAAGGCCTAGCATGAGGCAGCCAAATTCAGTTACAGGCCTCAGCTATGGCTGAGGTCAGGGTTGCAGCAGCTTGAGATCAGTGGGTTTACTGGGACATCCAGCTGTCCCACTCAGCTTCCCAGCATCCTAGGGGTGTGGGAGAAGCCCATGCCTCTCCCATCAGCAGAGCCCCAAAGCAATTTGCAGCTGATTACTTTGTTCCACCCCTGTTAGTTTACAGCTGACAGCTGACACAGGGAAGATGCAGATGACTTGAGAAATCAGCTCCCCTCCTGACTCACGTGGAGGAAAGATGCCACAGTGACAGCCAGTTGCAGATATGAGAGAAATCAAAAATTAAAAATAAATAAATAAATACACCCCAGCACCGCAGGGTGATATTCTAATGATATGAAATGGATGTGTCACAAATAGAATACACCCACTTAAAATGAATATCTTTTAAAGAAATGAATGTTCTTTGCAGAAGATGAAAGGCTGCACAGCGTAACACATGGGAAGGCAAATAAATGAGTAATGGTTCCAAGGAAGGTAACCACTCCAATGTGAAAAGCATTTCCCATTCCCTGCACTGCAGCTGTACAACTCCTTAATACAGAGCATATGTATATGCACATTTTAATTTCTTTGCCAGGCCTCTAGGAAGACTGAGTCTTTGAAGCCAGATTATGACACGCAGCACCACCCAGTACCAAACTGAGTCCACAAGAACAGCTCTGTGAGCAAGTCCCATGTCCAGACACCCATAATTCCTCATAAAACTGGACAAATGAGTGAGGCTTGGGTAACAAAATTTAGATCTTTGAGTTAAGAGATATTAGTTATTGTCTGATTTAAACAGGTCCTACCAGCCACCTTTAAGACCTAAGCCATATCAGCAAACTGTATGCTGAAAGGAGGCAAAAAAAGATTCAGGACTAACAACAGACAAGATTACGCATAAGCTCCTAGTGCAACATGATATTTAACAAGCAAATGGGTTTTCATGTGTATGAATGAGGGAATAGGATTTAACACTGAGGTCTTTCCAGCTTTCTAAACAGAACTGATGAGTTCAATGTCAGAATCCCATAAATTGTTCACTTGTCTATGCTTTTAAAGGGATGTTAAAAATAGATTTCCTTATACTTGCAAAGAGATCTTAAAAAAAAATTGAAGAGACTTTCATGAGAAAAGAAATTGTGGTTTCAGGACAGTTTTATTGTATAAGTGATTCAAGGAGCCTGAGCTGCTATCTTATCACAAAAAAAAATTCAGAAGAGAGAGGGGTGACTTGATTACAGAGTACAGGCAGATTCACTGAGAGAAAATCACAAATATTAAAGAGATTTTTAAAGTGGGTAAAAAAGCGATGCATAAACTCACTGTCTGGAAGTTAATGGCAGACAAATTAGAAACAAGGAACAATTTGTTACAGCAAGGATGATTAACCATTTGGACAAGCCATTTCTGAAAGCAGTGGATTCTTTTCTTCTGCTCAAATTCAGAAAGACTATTTTCTTGGCAGGGAAGCTTATTCCACAAGGTTATGGTCCTATATACAGCAGTAATAGATGAAAGCATATCATCTCTATTGCAGCAGTTTGGGCTGGATGTGTCTTCTGGCCTTCATATCTGTCTTTCTCTGGAATGAGGTAAAAAAATACCTGACCCAACAATTATTTCAAAGACCATTTTGAAGGTAAGGGTCAGATTTGTGAGATACTTTTTAGTCTGACAGTGGCCCTTAGTTGGGCTATTAATGACAATCCAGCACATTAAAACCATATCTCCAATCTCAAAATAATTTTCTTTTTCATTCCTAAAGAAATTTGATTGGATCAACATGAAATTGATGCAATGCCCCAACTGAAGCCATTGTTAGCTAGAGTGGATGTCATTTTCTAAGCCCTTCTCTAGTGACTTGCTGTGCCAGGAACATTATTCTTAGAGTTTTTCTGAAGAGTGGAAAAACTGCAATAAAAATGTGTATATTCTAGACAGAATCAACAATTTTCAGTGACAGAAATCCTACAAACAAAAGAATAGAAAATGCAGTACATTTATAGCGACACAAGGCATCAGCTTGTCTACTAACTATCTGTTGCATATAAAGCAGTTTATATAAGGGTTGATAAGAAATTAAGTCAAACCTGGCATCTAAATAAACTCAGTTTTTGACAATGTCATACACAATAGTACAATCCCTATCCAACTTGAAGTTCACATTAGCAACTGTTTACTTCCTAAATGCATGTTGTTTTTGTACCAGCCAGCAAGACAACCTCAGCAGTTACACCAATACAAAGGGAAAACTGCTAGTAGCAGAAAACACAAGTCACCTAAGCAGATTATTTGCTTGGTCATCCAAGAGCTTCTGCAGTGAAAATACTGGAATGGTCGTCCCCAGATTCTGAAGGAAACAAGCATTTGTTTCTGGGAAATCCTTATACCATGGCTATGCTGGACGCCCTTTACAAGAGCACATGTATGTTGTGCATGCACACGAGGCAACTCTTTCTGCTCCTGCAGCCTACCAAGGGTGGCACCCAAATGCAGTGACAGGGCTGTCTCTAGTGGCAGAGCAATCAGCAACAATTACTGATCATACTATCCCCCTACTTTTTTCTAGGTTGTAATGTTCTATGGCGTCTTCAATTTGGTAATCCAAACATAGCCAGCAAAACTCTTTGGGATCAGCACACTGCACCTGTTAAAAGGATGGCTGTGAGAGGCTCTGCCACGCCCAGACTCTCTGGGACTGACCATCTCAGCACAAAATTGGAAGGAAACTTGTTACTCCTGAATCCTGCCACTTTGTTTGTCTGGACAAGAGTAACTTAATTTCTAGCAACCCAGTGTACATGTTTCTGTGGAAACAAGGACCGGCAGAATTCACACTCGTAGCCACTGGTTTGCTCCAGTCTCCATGGAAACAATCACTGCATAGGAGAAAAAACCCAATGATTGCAAACTAATGAGTTACTGGAAGCTTTTCTCTGCTTTAATTTTTCTTTTGTCATCCTTATTGTTATAAAATAAAGAAGGCATGTATGATGATGTCTCAAATTCATGATATGATGAAGGTCAGAGTCAGAAAACATGGAATGAAGCCCCCAAGACCTTAGGCAGCCCAGCCCCAGACCCCTGAGAAACATCTAGCGTGCAAATGGTCAGCTTGCATTCTGTAGAGAGAGAAAGGTGGGAGGCAGACCCACCCAGCTTGCACAGATATGCTCGTTATCTCCAAACACAACCCATCCCAGACTCCCAGGCTACCAGAACTAATGAAGGCAATGCTCCTCAAGAGACTGACCATCACTCTTGCATGCTGATGAGTCAGCCCTGTGGTGCTAAGGGTCTTGGCCGAGGGAGGACACATCCATGTGGTGATGCCAAGGCACACATATGACTTTCCCAGCCCCTTCGGCTTCGTAAGCTTTCTTCAAAGAGAAAACCAGTTATTTTGCCCTTCTTTTGCTTTTTGCCTCTTACAGAGGTTGATGAGTCTCACAACATGATTCCCACACAACTGCCTCATTTTCTGTGACATGACCTCCAAAGAAATACCATCATGGAAACATGAAAAAGATCTACCCTGCTAAAATCAGCTGAGGATTTTCACACAGTCTACATGTTAGCCGAAGTTTTCATACATTTTTCCCTTTTCTTCTGAGGACCTTCACAGTGACCATCAGTAATTGCTTTTACTCACTCTGTCTTCTTTCATCCCTAGGGTCACTAGCATCTTTGGCCCACATATATTTTCACATGAAAAACTCACATGAGCACCTTTTATTTCTGTCAGCAACCAAGATTGTTGGTTATTGTTTCACCTCATTTTGCCTTCTACAGCCATTCTCATATCCCACTTCCTTCTAATAACACAGCCAGAGACATCCCACCAAGCAGCGATGCACCGTGCCAGACAAAGCCTGCACTATACTGACATGGCTCTTCCTGTGACTCACCAAACACACAAAGACATGTCACCGTGTCCTCAGGATGTCAAAGCCTATCCAGTTCCTGTCTTTGTGGGTACAATGGCAGCATGTTTTAGCCAGCATGTCCTTGGGCAAAAGGATTGGAAATGGTGTTGATGTACATAAAAGGGAACTGACAGTCAGGACAAGATGAAATGCAACTGGCATTGCAACATGGGAAGACTGGCAGCATAGTGAGGGGTCTGTAGCCCAATAGAGATGGAATCTTGTACCCACGCAGGCACAGTATGTGGAGGCTGGTTAAACACTGGAAAGCTGAATCCATGACTCATGTCCTAAATCCTTTACTTGACCTTGACCTGTAAAGGTCAATCCCAGCAAGCATCCTTTCAGGAATACTCCTTGCCCCAGTTTCTCCATTTGTTCCTTTGCCTTCAGGACAATGGATAATGCATAGCTATGGTGTGGTAGTGTGAATGCTCATTCCTCTGGTAGATATTTAAGAGCAGCAATCCAACAAAGTGCTCCACTGCCTATTCCTGCCACACAGTTATGTGGTGAGACATTCTCTTCTGAAAGGTGCACACACTTGGCTCTTCAGGGGCAAAAACATTTCGTGTTGAAGCAGAATTAACTGAGGGTATTCAGGTGGCTGTTTCACACCCCCACAATAATCCTGTGAACAAATCTTTCTGCTCAGGCAATCTAAATAAATAAAACTCACTGCTAATAATTACCTGACCTTAAACACATGGCAGGAAATAACTGACCCATTTCCATGAGGAGCTTAAATTGTCTTTGGCACTTTAGACAAGCAAAATGAAAGAGCCTAACATTCATACTTCTTCTTAATTGTTCCACGGCTGCCAGAAAATCAGACCTAGTCCATTTTCAATGGGATTTAGGGACTTAGGGCAGGAAGATATCTAGTATTCCCACTAGACTACGCTAGATTGCAAATTTTTTTTTGGTTTTTTTTTTGTATTACAGCAGTGCCCAGGACCCAAAAGCTAAATAATGACACATATTCTTATTCCTGTTCGCCTCCCATCCCAGCATAGTGCTCTTTTCCCTAGAGAGTTCTCTTCTGATCAGTAGTTATGAGACAGAAATGAGACAAATCTGGTGCAAAAAATTTGCTAACAGGGTAAACAAAAGCAAGAGGAACAATAAAATTGCATGTCAGAAATATGCTCTTTCAGGGCATAGCTGTATTTTATCCTTTGGATAAAAATATTTTCTGTGCATTCAGATTGGAAAGCCAAGGAAAAACAAAAAGAGAGTAGGTTTAAGTATTCAATTACAATTAAATGCTGAAATATTGATTTTTCTTTATTCCTTTTAATAGACCAGAAGGCATACTTGTCTAACATCAGCTGTCATAAATACAAAACAGAAAACTCAAAGTTCAATATCTGGATGGTTACAAATTCTGGGAATGTTAACAGCATTGTGGTCATATGTAACAGCTGTTTGTGGGTGGTTAGGAGTGCCGCGACCTTCCTTGGAAGCATCCTGAAAAGGATGTCCTGGGGGGCACATGCAAACCACTGGAGTGATTTAGCTCTTTTGTGAAAGCAGCTCAATTTGGGCGACATGGAAGGACAGAACCTTCTGGTGGAGTTCTCCAGGAGCTTCACATCTCCAGCAGATCCGGGAACAAAAACAAGAGGCAGAGGCAAAGCAGGGACTTTTATACAGGGGAGGCAGGGGGCAGGGTTATACAACTTGGCCAATCAGGTTAGAGATTGAAAAATGGACCAACCAGGGCAAGGATCCAACATGGACCAATTAACTGGGGTGATAAGGAGGAGGGCGGGAAAGAATCAATGGTGTACAGCCAATTAGCATGACACTGATAAGCTTTACGTGGGGGGCAGGGAGGCGTACCTTATCACTATAGGAGAGAGCAGCCTCCTAAGGTTTCTTCCCTCGGTGGGTGTACCTAGGGGCTGCTTTCTCTCCACTCTCCACGGGGAGTGTCTTCCCCACAATCAGGCTCGACAGCCTCCCGAGGCTTGACTCCCTCCACAGTTGTAAAAACAAGGACCTAACAAACACCTCACAAGACTTTGAGGTTGTTCCTGTCAATCTTTATGTGACTGTCTCTTCCACTTAAGATAGAGCAACTGTCCCTCCTTCTCTGGGACGCATCCAGAGTTACAAAGAAGCTCATTCAAGAAAAGGTTTAAAATATTCTATGAAAACCAGATTCAGAGACAGACACCCTATAATGTCCAAATCAATGTTAATGCAAAACAAAGATCAAGTAAGTGAAGGCGTAATAAATATTTACAGAACAGATGGGAAAGGTTTATGAGAATGTTACAAAGAATTAGTATCTGGCTGCAGAGACACAAAGATACTGAGCAATTAATTACCTAGCTGAAGATGCTTCTTCTACTGTATAAAAGTAAAAGTATCAGAAATACAAAGAACTTCATAAATCCCTATTCACAGACTTCGGGTTAGCTGTTACATCCTGGCATTACATCTAACGCTGCAGCAAACTTGAAGTGGATTGGGACAAGAGATCTGCAGGATGACAGTATCTACAAGGTAGTAACTCTACATGTTGATATTTCCACTTAAGATATGAGTACTCTTTTTATAAATGACAAGTGAACTGTGATACTGACAAGGCTTAAACAGCATATGGAAATTTATCTCCAAATCACATGTCACATCAGAGGTTTGGCAAGTCACTCCACTCTCAAAAGTAAAATCTATGAAAACACAATCTGCATGACACTGGCAATGTCAGTTTTGCTTTCTCTTTCACCCTGACTGAACATAGATAATGGAAGACACTCAGGTGGAAAATTCACATGACCCACATTCTGCACTGCCTGCAAAGCTGTGCTCAAATCTCATTTTTCTAATGTAGCTGTTGATCAGAGGAGGGCTGGGATGCTGTGAGAAGTCTGGACTGCACAAGTACCTCGACAAATGCTACCTCATTTGCTTTTAGCATATTAGCCTGCAGGATCATTTTCCTAAGGTGCACACAGTAGAAATCAGCATGTCTGCTTCTTTTGGCAACTGTGTACTGCCCAGGTGGAGGATTGCCAATACTTTCCAGAACACAGAGGGAAATCCAGGCAGGAGCATGGAAAGTATTGTAGCCCAGGCACAGGGTGGTGTCTGACTCTCAAGGAAGGAAGCAGGGGACCCATGTCTGACCTCTGCAAGACTCCAGAAACACTGCCTTCAACAAGATCATCTTTTGGCATCTCAGTACTGCCAACCATCCAGATTCCTCTATGCCATGAGAAAATATGTCCATTAAACCCTTATGATCACTGTGGAATTGAACATGAGAGAAGCGAAAACACAAAATCACAGTTCTCAGCCTAGCCTCTAAAATGGCTATGCCTTTTTATGCCTCTGCCAAAGCATGTGTAATGTGTTCAGTTCCAAAGTCAGATGTAAGTGATATGCAAGTAGCCATGACTCAGCCTGGATGCTTGGACATGGAATTTACTTCCCTTCCATGTACCCTCCCAAGCTACTGGAACAAGCACCCTTTCTTTTTTACAGTTCCCACTTCCTCCCCATTGTCACCCCAGTTTCAAATTTCCCTCCAGTACAAAGAAATCAGAGTGAAAATTAATGGCCATAGATACCATAACAAGTATTTGTCCTCATGAATCCAGTTACCAAGTAATTTTTTTTTGTTGTTAAGTCTTGTGTGAACTGCACAGCTCTTTACATGTAAGACTAAAATAATATTTTTACAATAGCTGCCACATTTGTACCTGTTGGAAACACTTTAATCTGATCAGAGGGCAGGAGTTATAATTACAGTCTGTGGGTAATTTTAATCTTCTATTCCTATACTTGTAAAGCACATAATTTCTATTTATCTCAACCTGATTGCTTCAAATCTTTTAATTATGATTTCCCAAACAAAATTAAAGACATTTTGTTCCTCTTTACCTTTCTCCTCCCACCACTGTGAGAACCACTATTCCTCCTATGTCCTTGAGACTTCCTGCCATGCCTGCTTCCCCCCCAGCTAATGAGGGTGGTAATGCCACATTTCTGTCCTCCTTTTCTGGGCAGGGACCCAATAACCTGCCATGCTACACTTAGCCCTTCTTCCAAGATCAACTCTTCTCTTTCTGTCTTGTCTCTTCCCTCCAGTACTACTTGCACCCTTTCACTTTTCCATTTTAGGCTCCCCACAGCCCCTCACCCTCCCCGAGCTTGGAGTTGCTGTCTTTTTGCTTTTGGGTGTCCCTTCAACACAGCTGAAAATGGATTTTACACTGGGGATGTAGGTGGTGAAGAGCAACTATTTGACTTGGCTCTGTCTTACAGTCAGCTACAAAGGGTGACTGATTTTAAATAAGGGCAGATTTGTGGGCACCTTTCCATCCAATTCTTCCTGAGGAAACTGTAAAAACACCCCCAAACTTCACAGTTTGCAATAAAATTATTCAGGCTGGTAATACTGAACCAGTTCCCATCAAACTGGTGAGCTTATGCAGCATGATGCAGCAGCTTATGGAGATTTGAGACAACAGAAGTACAGAGGACACCTTAGTTTGCTGCTTCACATTGGTTAATCAATCTTACTTTTTGGTTAGGCTAGTTGTCCTCAAATAGAAGCTGCATTACATTTCTAGACCTGAGATAACATCAATGCCTCATCACTGCACAGGGTAGGCAAACTCCAAAATGCTTCCAATTTTACATGAAGAGGCACAGGCATCTTAAAAGGGCACTGGTCTGGTGAACAAAGATAGGATGAAGGAGATAAAAGAGAGATGGAAGGCATGCAGATGTAATCTGTGATCATTATTCAGCTGACACCAAATATCTCTAATGTAATCACTACTTTCCTGCACAGACTACATAAAACATGCAACTTACAACATAAATGGACTGCACACATATGTTTATGGAAACTCCTGGTCTGGCTACACAAAATGTGTACTTTTTGTGCAGAAAAATATCTCACTCAGGTGTACCTCTGCTGAGTAAGGAAGAGTGATATGTTTCCCATACCTTAGAAACACCATGGGAGTAAAACTCAGCAGGGACCCATGAGCAGAGAGGATGAATTCTGTATCACGGGTGGAGGAGAGGCTGGATAGTGGTATCTTACATGACAAGAACTCACTTTAAGGTCCCCATGGTGGCAGCTGCAAGCTACTGCCTCTGAGATCCTGATTCATATTCTTGACAAACTACATGTATGCACAGAGCAGCTGGTACCACTACCATAAACAGCAGCTCAGAGTTCCTGCTTGACACTCTGCCTGGCTGCGTTGCGGCAATTTACCAACCAGAGACACAGCTGCAAGGCACTTTAATCTCCACCCTGAAAGGTAACAACAAAACACTGACCCACCTACTTCTTTCCCTGCAGCATACTGGAAAAGTTGTTGCCCTTGTGGGAAGCAGCAATAGAATTACCTTTCAGTGTTTCTTACGCTGTGGTAGGTACAGCCGGTTTGCACGTTTTTTGGACTCAATCTTTCTAAAACCTCACCATGTTGAAAATGATCTTATTTTTTCCTTTTTCAAATCCCTATCATTACTTATTTCCTGATATTCTTTTCCTTTACCATATTGAAGTGCTTCTAAGAATGTAAGGTCCAATGTTCCATTGTCCCCTTTTGTAAAACATCATGTTGTTTTACATCATGATTTACATCAGATTCAGGTATTGTTTTTAGGAAATACACAAATTGTTTGGAAAATTACTTCTGATTTGGGTGTACAACAACAGGAATGGGCAAAAGATCTCCCCTCTCTATCTTCTTTCAGATTGAGATGTAAAGGGGATTTTGCTGTAGGAGAAACTTCAGAAAAAGCTTATCCATCCCTGATCAAACCAGTCTTCTCACCCTCCACACTACTTTCACTGAGGGCTGACATATTTTTGAAAAGAGAGGATTGAGTATGCTGGTATTACCAAGCCACTCAAAACATTGCAAAATTTTTGCACCTCTATTCCTGTCTCAGGGTTACAACTTCGAGATATTTTTCAGGATTTTATGCCTAATAAAATGTTGCTGTCTCTCACCAGATTCTGTCACTTTAAATTACTCAGGAAGACTAAAAAATGTGTCTTTTCTTTCTTCAAAGAAGTCACTAAAAATCACTTAGTTCATATTTAAAATAAGCTCTCTTTTGCTCACCCTCCCTCCCACAGACAGCAGAAGAGAAGGATCTCCACGTGTCCTTCCAAAACTCTCATACTGCTAAATTACTCTCATTTCTGATCCTCAGGGTCTCACCCTTTCATGAATATTAACAACGCCCCTGCAAGCAGCCAGCATTCAGGTAAAATGTGCTGCTTGCCAGCAGCCCTGCCTGGAATGCTTCTGCATGACTCGGATTCCAGCAACTCAGGGAAGACATCCATGCATGAATGGGACACATGGCTCAGATCAGGCTGTCAAACAGAATCAGAGAGTGAGACAGAAGAGATTGTTCAGCTCTGTTTTGCTTTCCAGCAAAAAATGATCATACTTATCACATAAAATAGACAAAATTCACTGCTATCCTCTCTCTCACTGTTGGTGGAATGATTAAATGGATGTTAAGTGTTGGTCCATCTGACCCTCCTATTAGTCAGGCAGGTATAGGCTGCCCCTATACCTGTCTGACTAATCCCACAGGCATGCATCTGTGCATGCCACTTGCTGGCACTCTTCTCACTGCATTGCATGAATTGTCATATCTGCTGCCTCCTTGCCCCTTTGCTTTTTTAAAACAGAACCACAAAATCACAGCATATGTAGGGTTCAAAAGCACCACCTGCAGGGTCATATAGTCCAGCCTCCCTGCTCAAGCAGGGCCAGCCTATAGCATATTGCAGAGGATTGCATCAAGATGGGCTTTGAATACATCCAGAGAAGAAGACTCTAAAATCTCTCCAGGCAGCCTGTTTCACAGTCCTCTCTCACCCCCAAAATAAAGAATAATTTCCTCATATTTAAGGAATTTTATGTCTTTCTGTTTTCTTGCTTGTGCCCATAGCTCCTTGTCTGTTGCTGGACACCACTGGAGAGAGCTTGGGCCCCTTCTCTTGACACCCTCCCTTCAGATATAGGGACATTACCCTCAGGAACATTAATAAGGTGCCCTCTCAGTTGTCTCTCCTCCAGGCTGAACCAGCCCAGCTCCCTCAGATTTTCTTCATAAGAAAGATCCTCCAGTCCTATCATCATCTTCCTAGCCCTGTGTTGGACCCTCTCCAGTAGTTCCTTGACTCTCTTCTCCCGAGGAGCCCAGAACCAGACACAGCACTCCAGATGTGCCTCACCAGGGCTGAGTAGAGGGACAGCATCACCTCCCTCGAACTGCAGGCGATGCTCTTCTCAATGCACCCCAGGATTCCACTGGCCTTCTTGGCCCCCAGGACACACTGCTGGTTCATGGACAGCTTGTTAGCCACCAGGACCCCCAGGTCCTTTTCTGCAGAGCTGATTTCCAGCAGCTCATCCGCCAGCCTGTGCTGGTTGCTCAACCCCCCTGCCTGGGGTTGTTCCTCCGCAGGTGCAGGACCTTGCACTGGCTTCTCTTGAATTTCAGCTTCTTCTCTTCCCATCTCTCCATCCTTTCAAGGAAGGTCCTCCTTGAAAGACTGCACATCCCTTTGGGGCATCAGCCACTGCTCCCAGTTTTATGTCATCAGTAAACTTGGTGAGAAGGCATCTGCCTGTTCATCCAAGTCATTGGTGAGTAAGTTAAATAATATTGGGTCCAGTATTGAACCTTGTGACACCCCACCAGTGACAGGCCTCCAACTTGATCCTGTCCCATTGATGAGGGATCTCTGGATCTTTCATTCAGCCAGTTCTCAATCCACCTCACTCTCCACTCATCCAGTACAGTGGCACAATCTTCCCAGTAATCAAAAATCTACAGCCCACTGGACTATTCACCTGCTTCAGTTTTCAGGAGGTCACAGCCATGCTTTCCTTTTATCCTGTTTCTGTCATGCCTATCCCTGAAATGCTATAGATGATCAGTTTCTGTCCCATTAGCACTTGTAGCCAGTACTGCATCTCCCAACAAATGTCCAACATGACTAAAAATCTCAAGATCCAGAAACTGTTGAATCTGTCAGTTCACTGCAAACATATTAGGAAAAAATTTCTTCACCAGAAATTTGTCAAAATGCTTTGGGAAAGGCTGTCCAGGGAAGTGTTGAGTCACTATCCCCAAAAGTACTTTAAAAATGTGTCGATGTGACACTCAGCAACATGGTTTAGTGGAGTATTTGTCAGCAGTATGTTAATGATTCTACTCAAAAATCTTACTGTTCTTTTCCAACCCATATGATTCTCTAAGTCTATCATTCTGTGATCTGTGTCACTGAGATAATGCCCTGAAATGGTCATTAGCTTGTAAAAGAATAAGAGCCAGCAATTATTAAATTTCAAAAGCTATTTTTTCAGAAGCTGCTGGAGAGCAGTGCCATGGAAAAGGACCAAGTGGTCCTGGTCTGTGGCAAGTTGAATATGAGTCAGCAGTACCCTGCCAGCCAGGAGGACCAGCTGTGTCGGGGTGCATCAGGCACAGCATCTCCAGCTGGCCAAGGGAAGGGATTGTCCTGCTCTCCTCTGCACTGGGGTAACCTCACCTCGAGTTCTGGGAGCAGTTATGGGTGCCACAACATAAAAAAGACATTAAACTGTTAAAGACTATCCAAAGAGGGCAACAAGGATGTTGAAAGGGCTTGAGGTGAAGCCATATGAGGAGCAGCTGAAGTTACTTGGTCTGTTCATCCTGGAGGAGACTGAGGGGAGACCCCGATGTAGTTACAATGTCCTTGTGAGAGGAATGCCTGGATATAATTAAAAGTTCCTTACCCAGTGAGTGGTTGGGCACTGGGTTGGACTCCCTGGGCAAGTAGTCACAGCACCAACCCTGACAGAGTTGGAGAATTGTTTGTATAATGCTCTCAGGAGCATGGTGAGATTCTTGGGGTTGTCTTGTGCAGGGCCAGAAGATGGATTTTGATAATCCTTGTGGGTCCCTTCCAACTCAGGATATGATGAATACTATGATTCTGTGTTTCTGTGAACAGGAGGACTGCTCAGCCATCACCATACAGGGACTCCTGGATCTCAGAAATGAAGGATTAAAGCTGCTGCACACAATGATGCTAGACCATCTGTCTTATTATCCAACCAAACATTTTGCTTGTAACTTTGAAGCCTGAGGTTAAGAAAAACGGGTTTAAGAAGGAGAGGTGTGCAGGAAGAAGGAAAAAACAACACAGCACCCAAGTAAATTGTACCTCGAAAGGAAGATATGAGTAACTGAAATATGGTGAGCAGGGATTTGATGCCATGAATGGCATGGCCTGCAGATGGTGAGGTGGAGAGATGACTAACACTTAGGTGGGCTTTGGTAGGTGGATCCTACAGTAGCTGACATTAGTAATGAACAAGAAATTAGTGGGAGAGACTGAGAAGACTGTATTTTAGAAGTCTACAGAGGAATAAATAAAAATACTTGGGAGAAACGTGTCTTAGAAAAAAATAATTAAGATAATAAAAGAAAATAAGAAAAAACAAAAGCTGGTATTTCAGCTAACTTCATCAGACAAGATATTTACAGCATTAAATTAAATCAATGCCTTGTGTTGTAAGTAGGCTAATTTGAACAGGTCAAGGTCTGAGCACAAGAAAAATACACCTTTCTTAAGGGAACAAGCTACCAGTATAATGTATAACTCCTGAATTTCTACTCTTCAAGCCTCATTTGCACTCACTTTTTGCTGTCTGTGCATTTATAGGTAAATTATGTGGTCAAGCTGTTTGTCACGTCAGTCCTGACTCTCCAGAGGGTGTTGGAAATCTCAACTGGGCTGAAATTTCTTTTCTTGTCGTTCTTTTTCTTGATCCACAAATGGTTGTCCTCTTTTCAGCTGCTTTCTACACATATCATGACTTCTTGTGTTTCTCACTTATGGGTTAATATCAAATGAGAATACAATTTGAATGGGAAACTACACTTGCTGCTAGTAATTTTGGTTTTCCTAAACTCATGACGTTTGTGTTAGAAAGCGTTCAAAGGGCAGACTACCTTGGTAAGGTTGTGGTGTGCTTAAATAATGCACACAGTAACACAGTGATAAGAAGACCAAACCCCATGTCAGAACAAACAACATCTAAACTATCCTTGGCTAATATTTCTCTGGTTTGCCGATATGGAAAGATATCCAGTGAGTCAGAGCCCACCACTTCCTCATGACTCTTGTTTAATGACTGCCTCAATTACAGCATGTAATGATGGCAAAATTATGAAAAAGCTTTTAACACCTAGCCTGTATTTCTGTCCCTAAAATTAAACAAATTACTTTTTGTTCTGCTTTGCTTGGCTACAAAGTTCAATTGATGATCATCCTCTTCAATCTTTTCTATACTTCTGAAGATTTACCAAGTCCTGTTTAACCACTCCTTTGTTATAAATAAAACTCCAGCCTCTCTTCAAAACTCATGGGGTTTTTTAAGTCTTTTAACATTTTCCTCTTGCCCCTCTCCAATTTGTCTGTATCCTCTTAGAGCCTGGTATACAACTTCAAGAATTACTGTAATACAGCCTTACCAACCTCAGAATAATTGTCTTTCCTGTCTCACAGACTATGCTATTAACAAATTCAAGGACAATATCTGGCTTTTTCACAACAATGTATTCTAAAGAACCTAATCCAAGGCCTGACATCTCCTCATCCTTTTTTTATTCTCTTGTTGCAGTTGAGCATTTGATTTCTCTTTCATTACTGAGTTTCAGCTTTCTGATTCAGCCCACTTTTCCAGTTCACTAAGAACAACGTGATGCATATCAGAAAGAAACAAAGACACTGACATAACAGTGGTTTGGTTTGGTTCATTTTTTTTACCAAAATGTGAATCTGTTCTTGAATGACAAATTCCTTACTTAAGTTAGGGAAGCAAGTAAGAGAAACAATGGGATAATTTAAGATATATATTTTTAAAGATAAACATATTTTTATATTCCTTACCTATCACAACTTATTTCAGAGGAAGTTCAAATGTTTGCTCCAAAATCAAACAACATTTCAAAACAGTCAGACTGAGGAAGTAAAAAAAATGATAAGACCTCACTGTTCTTCAGTCAGAAAAAAAAACTTACAAAGAAAATAAAACAGGTGCTCATGGAAGAATATGTTGACCAACCTTACTATCATGTAATGGCCTGCTCTCATAGCAGCTTAAAACATCAAAACAAAACATGTTTTCTCAGGATCATTAATTTCATTACATCATTTAACAATGGTTATTGTTTTCTGCAGTAGTGCACGGTTGTGAGATTGTTGCCTTAGCAACAGAAATCTCTCTTAACTCAAGCTCTCATTCCTTAATAGTAAAGTCATCACTGGACCCAAAGTCATATCAAATCAAAGTACAGTGATGTTATAAAATAGTGTGAGGAAGTTTTTCTGCAAGCCTATGCCAAAATCTCAGGAGTTCAGAAATGGTGCTTCATAACTATACCAGCATGAAGTCCATTCTCTTTCACACATTTTTTTTAATGATTTGCAGCAGCCTGATTGATGAATCATTCAAAGCTCACACAGCCTATAGGGTTTAATATCAAAACTCCATCTCCATTTACCAGGACACCAGGATTGCCAATCCATAGCAAATAAATAACTTCAGTAAATATTAACTTGCATACTTGTTTCCCCTGCATATTCTAAACAAACAAATTTTTGGCAGCAACATAAAAGGAGTCCGGCAGATATACGTGAAAATTGGAGAACATACACTGAGGCTTCAGTGTGAATGGCAAGTCTTTGTTCTACATTTCTAATCTAGAGAATAAAAAGAAATAGGGACATGTGTGGCTCCACATGTGACCACTCCAAATTAACCAGCACACATCAAATCTTGTCTTTAATATCAAGCGCTTGCAACAAGCAGTTTATAACTTGAAAAGCACCTCAGGAGCATGGAAAGTAACCACAAACAATGAAACCTAAATAAAAGAATGGCATCCTTTATAAAAAAAATCAAATAAAAAAAGAAGTTCCTAAAAACTGCTTGCTTAGTTTTCTTTCATCACCCTTTCCTCTCTGAGAAGGCCTGACTCATTCTGCTTAGCAATATGTCCCTTTGAGTAAATATCTATAAATAGTGAAGATGACAAAAATCTCAAAGAAATATTTGGTTTATAAACCGGTTCACATCCGTTGACTTGAGAGACTAAATTTTTTGCATAGAGGGAATAAAAGTAAATGCAGATACTGCCAGCAAGTTATTGTAGTGCCTACTTGGGGAATAAGAGATGAGTTATATCTTCATCAGGTTTTGCAGAAAGAGCTCAATTTGCAGCTTTTGTGCTGACTGAGGCTTGAAAATGCTGGGGCTAAGTTAATGTCCTGTGCCTGTGTGGTGATTCTTCCCTAAGTAATACCACAATGATACAGCTTTTGCACTGATTTTGGCCCAGGGCGTGGAATGATTGACCCCTGATTTGCTTCCAGAATACCATATAGATTTACTTTCAGAAATAAACCAGTGACAATGTTTTTACATCTCATTTTATATGCAATTATATTTTATAAAAATATGTTTCAGGTGTAGTTGGAACCCCAATAAAAATTATGTCAAGCCACCATGTGTTTGGGGACTGTTTCAGGAGTTAAATAACCTGTTAGGATTTGTTTTCCTTAGTTTTCAAAGGATGACCTACAGATAGCATTTTCCTCTCTGCAATCAGTAATTGTCACTCTGCAAGACTTCTCGTGCGGTCCAAATGTCTTCTCCAGCACCTTCTTATGTACATAGTAGGAGTGCCATCAGAGGGTACATAGGCTGTGTGGAAGACCCTTAACTGTACCTCTGAGAAGCCGTACATCCTCAGTGCAATGATAATACCAGCATGCCAGAAATTAAGAAATTCTACTTGCTGAATCCCTAGAGAATAACGGAAAATCTATGTTGAATGAGACCTCTGGGGGTCTTCAATGAAACACCGTCTTTTTGAAAATCTCCACAGTTATATTGTATTCATCAGTCTAGTCCCTGTCCAAGGGCAATCCTGATTTCAGGTGAATTTTTTTTTTTTCCCCATTATTCCTCGTCCGTTCACTCTGTGCCTTTGAGCACATCTTTTTCTTCTCTGTAACCTTCCAATGAGCAATTTAAGATGGGAATAAGTATCATGGAATCATAGGATCATTTAGGTTGAAAAACATTTTTAAAATCATCAAGTCCAACTGTTCATCCAATACTGCCAAGACCACCATTAAACCACGTCCCTCAGTGCTATATCTAAACCTCTTTTAAATACCTCCAGAGACAGTGACTCAACATCTTCTTAGCCAGCCTGTTCCAATGACTGCCAACCCTTCTGTGAAAATATATTTTTCCTAATATGCAACCTAAACATCACCTCATGCAACTAGACACTCATCCTGTCATCCTGTCACTTGTTGCCTGGGGAAAGAGATCTACTCCCACCTGTCTACAATCTCCTTTTAAGTGGTTGTAGAGGACAGTTAGGTCATGTCTGAGCCTTCTTTTCTCCAGACTAAACACCCCAAGTTCTCCACATCGTGTTTGTGCTCCAGATCCTTCATCAACTCCATTGCCCTTCTCTGGACATGCTCCAGCTCTTCAATGTCATTCTTGGAATGACAATCCCAAAACTGGACTCTAGGTGTGACCTCACCAGAGCCAAGTACTGTGCCCTGGTCCTGCTGGCCACACTGTTGCTGAACTGCTGGATTATGTTCAGATAGCTGTCAAACAATACCCCCAAAATTAGACTCCCTCCCAATATTTCACTTCTGGGCTAAACAAATCCATCTTCTCCCAACAGACACCTTGTTCTCTGCCAAACTTCTCAACCTAATCCCTGTCTTCTGCTGGAGTCACTCCAGTTTCTCAGTATTTCACTTGCACTGAAGAGCCCAAATTTTACACAATATTCCAGATGAGGCCTCAAATCTGCTGAACAGAGAGAATAAATACTTTCCTCTATATACTGACTACAATTTTCATAATGTAACAAAATACACGGTTGTCCATAATTGCTACAAGGGAACACTTCTAGTGTTCATCTTGCTGTCCATCATCAGGTTCCTTTTTCGCAAAGGTCCTCTCTATTCAGTTAGAACTCAGCCAAAGTCGTTGCTTGTGGTTATTCTTATTCTAGTCGCTTGAGGAATTCACACTGTCCTTTAGTGAACTTCTTGAGGGCCTGCCACTTCATTTCTCCCAATTACTAAGTTCTTGTAATGAGAACCGTACATCCAGTGTATAAACAATGTGCTTTCATCCCAAATTTGTCACCCACAAAGGACATAAAGAGCATTTTGTCTGTCATCCACGTCATTGATGGAAATACTGGCTCTGGCATTGACTCCAGAGGAGCACCACTCTTTCAAAACCTTAACCTGTGGGTCCCCCTAGAGTGCATCTGCAAACGGACCCTCAGAATCATTCACCTCCAGCAGGACAGGCAGATAGATATAAAGACACTGAAGATGTTGTCAGGTGTTTTCAGGTTAATGAAGGAAATCTGCATATTTCAGTTAAATGGGCTATGACAGAGGTTTTTTGTGTGAGAACCAAAAGCTGTCAGTGGCATGATCTGGCTTTGGCATTGTATTATTTCATAGAGGGTTGACATCTCACCTCAAATGACACATTTATCCTGTGCTGATTCACACTGTTCTCCATGACTGTTTAAGAACAGATTGTGGTCTCACATGAACCTTGCGTGTTTACACAGTCATTGTCTTTACCATGGGTCTCTCCCAGCACTGGTCTCCTCATGAACGAGTCCAGCCTGAGTTCACTACCAGATTGTTGGTGCTCACAGCAGTGCTGCACACAAACACACACAGACAACTGAAATCCTCTAGGAAAGATAGCATACATTTTGTTCTTTCCCAGCTAATGGCACTTCAGACATGGGGCCCCTATGACCTTTTGCTGGTTTGAATGTAAATCAGTGGGAGAAATGAACCCCACATAAACACCTTGAGAGTGTTTTCAGGCTGGAATTACAATTTAATAGAAAGATTACAATAAATGCAATAATACAGGAAAACTAGCTTAGACCCACAAAGTCAGAGTAAAACCTGGCACCCTGTTGGTCAGGATGGTAGTTGCAGTCCAGTTAAGTGGTGGTTGCAGTCCAGTTAAGTGGTGGTTGCAGTCTTGTTGAAGTGATGGTTGCAGTCTTGTCAAACATGGTGGGCCTCTGGAAAATCTGGTCTTCCCATGGAAGTTTGGGTTCTCCTCTGGATCAGTCCAGTGGTGGTGGTGTCCCAAGTCCCCAGAGTGCCCAGACTGTGTATGGTCAGGTTCGGACAGGAAGGTTCAGTGCACTGGGAAACTGTTGCAAGAGACCTACCATTCACATTTCACCAGGAATAATATAGGTGGGAGAAGAATGCATAGTTTGGTTACGTGCCACACTGTAACCCAGGACAGACCCTCAGTCTGTGCTCTGACACTTACACCCACAGAAGTGCACGCTGAAGAGAGAAAGAGATGGTGAAAACAAATAGGAAGAGGGCGTTACATACCAAGGCAGGACAGGCTGCAGTGACCAAGTGCAGGATTCAGCCACACGATGTCTGTGGCCAACAACCTGTTTTACACTCTGTGTTACCCTTCCCACACCATCCATTCACCACACCTGTTCCTCCAGGATCCACCATAATGTATCCACATTTCCTGCTTTGGCTCTTCACTTGAACATCTCATGAACATCACATTCCCACTGGCATCTTGAAAAAATCTCTTACACAACCCTGCAACACTCAAAAATATCCCATACAAAAATTTTCTCTTTTCCTTGAGACACATGGTAACCTCATTTTTTCCCTTCCTATTTCTCCTGTCTAACTTTCTCCAAGAAGTGGTTCCTGCCCACCAACTAGTGAGATGATAGCTGAACTTCAGTACTGTCCGGTACCTCCTACTTGTTAATCTAAGTGAGGGTGATTAGTTTTCCCATCACTTTCCTTTGATTTTATGCTGAATACCAACTTACAAGATATGCATATATAGCCTTCCACATATCCTTCCACTGGCATTTTTAAAATGACACTACATTAGGTCAGGTTATAAAAAGGAAGAAGAAAAGGAAAAAAACAGAGTGGAAACAGTTCACAGATATCAGATGTCTATGCACAGCAGTGTACAATAACTTGCACACCCATACACATCTTTCCAGGTTTGCGACATTCCTTTGGGGCATGCAGGCAACATTTAAGGAAAGCAATACAGAAAATCTTTTCAAGCCTTGACAACAGGGTCTTACTAGAGTTTATCTCATTCTTAAACACCCTTTCTCTAACCCAAGACATCACAAGGCTGTAACCTAAACCCATCAGCAGTGTCAGAGCAAGGTACTACTGTGTCAGTCCTTTTGTTAAATCTCTAGCTTGGATGGTCATGGTAAGGAAGGCTCAGTGTTTAGTGAGGTTCAGGGTCATTCAAGGAGAGGGATAGGCATGTCTGGATGCAGGAACAGCATGCCCCTGTCTCAGCAGGTATGTTCTGTAGGCCTAAAGCAGATAGTCTTCTCAGCTCTTACACGATCCTTAGGGTGTTGTGATAGGTGCTATGTCGCTATTGTACACCACAATGACACAAAGACTCCAACTTCAGAAGGCTGTAAAGGTGATTCTTTTATTCTCAGAAAATGTCTCCCTTTTAATAGTATTTTACACAGACCAATTTGATTGGTGACAAGAAGACAAACCTCTCAATCACATTGGTCAGACCAGAGGAACATCAAAAAGAAGTCCCTCCTAGTGGAAATATGTAAACATTCTTGTGATTACCAAAACATGTCTCTTGTTTACAGAAAATTCCCTAGGAAAGTAATTTCAGAAAACCAAAATATGTCAGGCACGAAACAGGGCTACAGGTGCTGTGATGGAGCAGATACTTGGTGTTCATGCTTTGATGCCCCTTCACACAGCACATTTGTGCAGATGGAGACAGGGAAGAGCAGGCACCCCGGTAGCCCAAGCATATTTCAGAAAAAGTATATTTGAGGCATGTGTTAACCAGAAATCCTATTACTTTGAAGAGATAATGACATGTGCCCTTGCAAAAGGAGACTGACTTGTTAAAGGGAAAGCGAGAAACCTCTTGGTGCATGAAAAGAAAATGAAGAGCTAGAAACAGGTCTTGCTGCTTCATGAAACAATTTTTTTAACAGTTTTTACCTAAAATGACCTATTTATCAGGATGAAGATTATGATACAGTGAAAAGTTGTTGATACCAATTTAATGCAGACCAAGTTGGAAAAAAAGAGTAAAGAAACATGAGAGAACTTTCACAGATTCTTCTTACAATCTAGCCATTTATTTCAAAGTATAATTTTCATGGAAGCATCATTAAATATTCTTCCTGACAACGGCTTTTCAGAGATAGTCTGCTGACAAACTCCAGCATCCTTCTACAAGAAACACAGCTCAAACACTGACCTTAATTCATGTCTATGTTATTTCTTCAGTCCTTTTCAGTGCTGTTGACTACATCTGCCTTAAGTTAGTGGAAAAGTATCAATGCCTTTCTCACAAAAAAGAATTAAAAAGTCAGACATTTCTTTCACCTCTTACAGCGTTTTAACCATTCTGAAAAAGAAGCATGATAATACACCATCACATCATTCAGAGCAAGAAAGAATTGTTTCAAAGCAAACACAAACCCCTCAAAGGAGGCATTGAAGCAGTTTTCCTGGTAAGTTATGACATGACTTTTATCCCAGAGTAAAAGTGGAGACACTTCACAATAAAGCTGGAAGCACAAAACATCTCTAAGACTATCTAAAGACAGATCTCCTTGAAAATCACACTGCAGAGATTAAAACTCCCATCACAAATGCAAATCTATATTTATCTTGTCAGAATAAGGTGGAATGCTACTGATTCTTCTGAAGCATGATGCAGACAGAAGCCACTTAACCCTCACAGATTCCTCCTGCATGGCACATCCACATTTGTGCTGTTCATAGAAGAGGAAACAAAGTACAAAATTGTTTGTTGACCAAAGACCTCACAGAGAAAGAATGGTGATGCTTTTCTCAGGTTATCTCAGCACAGTGGCAGCTAACATCAACAGGCTTGTACTGTCTATTGCTAAACGTGGAACTCTGTGAAACTTTGCAGTGCTTTGGAGAGGTGTGATGACTGTGATGTGAAAATGGTTTAAAAGGAATGCTGTTTTTTTTTACCCATGAGCAGTTTCAGGCAACAGAATACACTGAGAAATTATCTACAGCACTGCAACAGCTCAAGTTTCCCACTTAGGATGAAGGTGAGAAGCATTCAATGGCTATTTTTCTCTTTAAACTAATTCTGTGCTAAACTGAAGACTTTTAGAAGAGCTCAGGAGAAATGAAAAAGAAGGGAGTAGAAAACCAGTGAGGGAGCCGTAGAGAGGGCTGGGAATCTGCTGTGTGAGCATCTCTGTCCATATACATATATTTAGGTATTGTACAAATATTTGCTTCAGCAGGGAAGAGGTATAGTTGTTCCACTGTGGAAAGCACAATCGTCAAGGCATGGAGAGGTCACTCTTTGGTAGGATGGGAGAGGCACCCAGAACATTTTCTCACAGTCCTAAAGGAAATCACTAGTCTAAAGTGGGCCAGCTTTAAAGCCAGATGACACAACTGTAGGACAAACAGGCTGTGGCAGGGATATTTGGTCAAAAGCAAGTCATAAGTTGACGACAGTTAGTTTTTTTTCAGAAAACAGCACTCCCTTTTATGCCCAAGAATTGTAGACCAAGCACTGGTAAAACAACTAAGACAGGAGGGCTGGCAGAAGACAGGTACACAGGGACCTGGCATTAATAATCCAGCCTCTTTGGAAACTAAACGTTTTTGTAACACAAAATGTTGGATATACCAAACACTATGAGCAGCATCCAGGAAAACATGTGTCATATTCTTCTGGCATTGTCCTGAGCCTTTGCATAGGTTGCTGCATCACTGATTTTCCTATGACTATTGTTTCCCTGTCAGTCTGCAACAATACCTGGCAGTAGGATAAGAACAGATAAGATGGGAAGAAACTTTCCTTTTCATCTTTCTCAACAAATCTGGATGCTCTCCAGATCATACAGCTATGCTATAATCTGCCAAATGGATGAAATTTTCAGCCTTGATCTTCCCCTATAGAATCAATCTCCAAAGTTTACTGCTGCCTAGAAAGCACACTCTTTGCTCAGGTGGCAGGGATCCCTTCTCTCCCACTGCACTGTCTTACATACCTTTGTATGCAGCCTAAGAGATCAGAACAGAACCACAGTAGGAAACATAAATTTTACTCTGACACACAGAAACAGATAAAATGTTTGTGCCTCAGCCCTCATACCATTTGGGTAGTGCAGACAGTCGTGTGATGAAGAGCTTGTCTCACTTTTTGATAATCTGCTGAGACTGGCAGCCTGTGCCATGGCCACCCTAGTGCCATAGCCAAGTGGAGTCACTGCTCTTACTGCAACATGACAAACTAGGCTTCCAGCACAGCATCCACCCTGGACAGAAAAGACAACTACCTAATACAGACAAACTACCCAGTTCCACCAGGAACTCCCACATAGATTCTTCAGCAGTACAAGGCACACAACTTCAGGGTTGCTTGCTCACAGCCATTTCTTCCCCCATTTTCTTAATTTCATTCATACAACTGTCTTTGACCTGTGAAAGGTAGATTGTGAACACAATGGCAGTGCGATATTTCCATCTGCTTTTACCATCCAAGTTTGTGAGGGTTATACTTCTTTCCACCAAAGCAGAGGAAGGTGAAAAGAGGAAGGGTACTGGTAAGGAAGATAGGGCTGGGGACAGAAAAAGGAGGTGAGGATTCTAGTGGGGGAGTTTATTCAGCACTTAAAAGCTAGGTGGAGTCCTTCCAGAAATATGATTCATTAGAAAGCATCTTATCTGAGCGCTTATTACAAAACTTGTCCCTCTGGTGCAACAATTCACTAACAGCACTCAGAAAAAGGAAAAATATTTCCAAACTTGAAATTAGTACCAACACTGAACAATCCCCATCCTGCTGCTGAAATTTTACACTGAAAAAAGATAAGTAGTGTTGGATCCCATCCTGCCTTCCAAATCTGCTCAGCTACTACAACTTTGTGCTTAGAGGTGTAAGCCATACACTAGCAGCAGACACAGACTCGCAGTAGAAAAGCAGGCTGCCAGCCTAGGAAGAGAAGGCATCAGCCATTAGCCACTGCCCTCTACCACTGAGAATGGGTACTTACCTTCTCTTTTTTACACCCATGGCACCCGTTGGGTTCCCAGGAGGAGAGTCTTCCTGCCTGCCGAAAAGAGCTCCACAGTCAGGCTGGAAGAGCCAAAGTGAAACCACTGCCTCTGACTATTCCTGGGACCCTTTCACACTACCAGGGGAAAGCAGGAACATGAGAACAGCTTCAAGTTCTAGTACAGGACCTTTTAAGAGGAAGCAGAGGTTTCCACCAAGGTAATGGCCTTTAATATTTAGCTCAGCTGAGCCTGCGATTTGATGAAGGATGGGTAAGGTTCTTAGCACATGAAGCACTCTTAGTTCACTGATGAGCAACTTGTCATTAGTGAATACACAATGCCCTGTCTTCTGAAAATTAATTGCCAGATGTAAGACACAGAGGAGGGGGAATTTCAGACACTTCAGAAACATGCATAGGTACATCAATGTATGATAATATTGCTAGGTCGGCAGACTTGGCTTTGTCCTTCAAAAGTCTGCATAACCATGCCAAATCCTTTCAGGAGCCAATGGTACACATTCTCCTGGCATTTTGCCAGACCTGCCTTCAATCTCCAGGGCTCACTGAACTTCCTGTTGGTTGTTCATGTCCTGTGTATCTTTGAGCATTGGAATGAGCAGTGTAAGGCATGTCAGTTGCCACCCTGGGCTCCTCAGAGTGACTGGTAGACATCTCACTGAGAAAAGTCTTCCAGAGAGGGGTAGTTGCTTTTCATGCCTTTTCAGGCCTTGCTAAATGTTATTATGCAGTTTTTCAACAGGAGGAGAGACTGTAGCTATTCGGTTTGAATGATGACAGCCTCCTTAAAACCTTTGCTGTCAAAACCCACTTTCACCCCCCAAACACTAATTATACATAAAAGATGGTGAGTCTACATGTCCCATACATGTAGTTGATATTTCTTTGCCATGTTGCCTTCTTAGCAGACAAAAGCAGAGAGGAGGAAAATACACAAGAAAATTCTCTCAAGGTACCTGGTGTTCCCAGCACCTGGAAGACAGTAAAGGGCATTTTTCAGCAGAATAACACCAGTTCAAGTGCTGCCCTGCAGCACAGTCTGGAAAAGTGGGAGGAGACAGGTATCACTTTTATGTCTCTAAATACAGTGGTTCTCTCTGCCAGAAAGATCTGGTACTGGGTGTGGTTGACCTATCCAACACACTCTGACCAAATTTTACTGTACATTGCTGAAACATGTATCAGGTTGTTGCTGATGGTGAGAAATGTCTTTTGAACTGCAGAATTACATATGCAAACACGGTGGTTTCTGAGTAATTTTTCACAAGAGCTCCTACAAGAAACTCAGAGTGCAGCTAAGAACTCAAAAATTTCTTCTTTGGGACAAAGGCCTGCGGCCCCTTCCCCCACTCTCAGCAATACACACACACAAAAACATCATTTTACCAGTGCTTTTTTCACATGAAAGGAGAGCTGAGACTGTTTACTGTTGTGAATCACTCAACATCTTACTCATTAGCAAATATATTCCCTCCAACTGTCTTTTTGTTTTGCAATATTGCACACATCTCCAGCCACTCCTTATTTTCTTCACTTCTAAATAAACAATAGCTTTTGTAGACAGGAAGAGAATAACAGTAGTTAAGTGATTACCTTTATTTATACAGAAGCTATATTCTTACTTAATGTAAAAGTATAACCCATTTTTCTCAAAATCTATTTCAAATCTACTTCAAATCCTCAAATGCTTTAGTTACAGTTTGCCACATGCATACATTCATTACTTCTCAGAGGCATTTTTGAAAGCTAATCCTTTAACCTATATCTCTAATGAGCAAAAACAAATGCCTGTTGTTTCCTTGTATTTGTCTTTAATTATGTATGAAGGGAACATATAAAATCACATGGTAAAATTTACCAGCCTGTATCCACAGAAATTGCCTGGATTCTAACAGTTACACTCTGTTTGCCATCAACAAATGACAATTTTATCAAACAAGTCCTGCATCCTCCCCCTGTCAACCCCACTGCCAACAAAAGATGCAGCTGGATCAATAAGGAGAGGAAAAAAAAAAGAGTTCATGACTTCCTCCATAATGTGTCCACACTATCTGGGGGAAGGCAGAGCATAAAACATGAGATATTTTGGTCAAGAAAAGCTGGACAACTTGACCCTGGGTGCAGCAAATCCTCATTTTATGTTTCAGCATCCCTCCTGCTGAAATCTAAAAATGGAATTCATTTTGCCAGAAATGCTATTGGCCTAGAAAGATCATTGTGCTTTCTCAGTTATTTTAATTGACAGAGTGATCTGAATTTCACAGGGTGCAATTAAACAATCCTACATGGTTAGTATGGGGCTCTCCAGCAGCCACATCGTGATCATCAACACCCCCTTCAACCTTGCTGGTAATGAACATGGCAGAAGGTCAGTGTGCTCTCTCCCTCTCTTTCTGTGTCAGGTTTTAATGCTCCTTCTCTTAGGAAGGAGTTAATCACCAGGGCTTTGGATCAGGATATAGCATAACATGACACATGTGACAGCAACATTCAGTCTGCAAGGGGCAGAAAGTGCTCAGGGCTCTGGAGCTGCAGAAATAGGCAATGGAGCTGAGCAGGATTCTTTCTTGTTGACATTACAGGAGGCTGGAAGCAGTCCTGGCATTCTCTACAGCTGTGGAGGAATTGATGATGAAGCAAATTACATACACAGAGCATTGTCAAGAGCTGTGCATGCTCCTGCTCAAATGATTCTTTACAATCTCACCAGAAAAGGTGCAGCAGATTAACCAGCTGTAGGCAGCATGTGATGTCTGCAAGTTCATAACCCCAACCAATTAAAAACAGCACTTCTGCAGAAAGTTTCCAAAGGCAGGCCTCCTCAGTGAAGTTGATCTCCAGCTTCTTACCCTGGCCATTTATTTCAGGGACCTTCTAACAAGCATAGGAGGATTACTTCTGCAGTTCTGGAAAGCACATTTTGCCATTCTCATTGGAGCTGCAGAAGGGCAATCTGTGCTGAGTCTTCAAAAAGAGTCACACAGACAAATCACAGAAGTTTGTTTGGGGAGGTGGTGGAGGAGCAGGCTAGCAGCAGAAAGTAACTGTGAGGTCAGGGCAGGTTTTTAGACTACCCTGTCAACCCTGTCAAATTACTGCTTATGCTTTTTTGAGATGAAACACTGGAGCTATGCCTTAATTGAAATATGGGCACTGTTTCAAATTGGAATTTTTTGTCCAATTAAACTGAGGAGTAAAGTGAACAAACTAAATTTGAATGCAGGTGAAAATTTGGCCATTCTAGCACTTTGTATGATGGGATCCACCCCACACGACCCAGACAGGGTCAGAAAACTGCCCTACCTTGTCCTTACTTTCTTGGATACTCAACCACATAAGCAGACTCTGTGGTACTGTCATGATGACAAGCTCCCACACCATGACAGAAAGGTGTTGCTGCTCTGTCAGGCTTGGTTACAGCTTGCCAAGGACTGATATTGCTGGGCTGCACCTATTATTTTGGTAGTTACCCATTTTTGGCAGGACAAAACTGGACCTGTTCTGCACCTCTGCACATCAATTACAGAAAGGTGAGGGCAGCTCTCCTTTGCTGCAGGTTACCCACCTCACCCTCCCAGGGCCTGCTAACAATTATTCACTGACCTCCTACAAAATCTGCAGTGGAAGGACATCTTATTTATTTTCTTTTGTCTCTCTCAGAAAAGTGTGTTCTTTCAAGATTTTCTGATTACAGACTTTCTCACCTTTAATTGCTCTTTATTCCTCCTGTGGACTCTCCAGTTTGTTTCTAATTTCCTAAAGAAGACTTCATCAGTGCTGAGTACGGGACAATAATTGCCTTCTCTGCTGCAGAGAGCTAATCTGCTGTTAACTGCACTAAGTACTGCTGACATACTAGGAGGAGGAATGCTGTTCTTTGCCACCAGTTTCATTCTCATCAATTGTGAGCCCACAGAGATGGAGTCAGAGGAGAAACATGACAGACAGTAAAAAAAGGGTAGCTATAGAGGATGGGTGCAGAGCTCTGGGAGGTGATTAAAAGGGACTGATTTTATAAAAATGGGAGACAGACAATTCCAGCTCCTAAAAAGCTGTGCCTGCCAGAATAAAGGGCAGTGAGAAGCTGTCCTGCTTAATGTACCAGAGAGGCAGAAAGGAAAAGACAGATAAAGCCACACTCCCCTGTTTAAGTAGTTCTCCATTTATCAGGATGTCACACCTACCTATTTTGGTGCTTGTTGCTGGAAGTTTGGGAGCTTTTAACATTCTTCTCTGAAGCCACTTATTTGGACATCATACTGCTGCCACCCACAATATCCACACAGAATAAGAAGAATTCCAGTAGGAGATCCCTGGAATTCCATTTTGCGTGTTGCATTTTACAATGCAAGAACATATCACAAAGAAAAAGCGAAATGCCTTCCTGCAAGATGTGATACTTGCTGAGAAACAGGAAAAAAAAAAGCAGCTGATTCAAATTAGATAGGCAGGAGAGAGAGTTTTCAAAAAAATAACAACCCACATCTTGTTTAAAGTTAAATCTGTGCCAAAAGAGGATGGAGAGAGGGGTGAAAGTCCCATGAACATTCAGAGAAAGAAAGGAAGAGTACAAGAAGACAAAGAAAGAATCAGCTTTGGACACAGGTATTCATGAGAGAAAAAAAGTCCCAAGCACTACCAGGCAATTTAAATCTCTAGCAAAGATGATAAATTCCAGGCACTGAGCACATTTGGGTACTTGGGCAATTCTGCTGTATACCTACTTGGAAAATTAATTTCTTTGATTCTCCAGACATTTAAATGTTAAAGCATGAATTCCTCACTCCCAAAAGCAAAGGACTGCTAGTATTGAGAAGCTGTTGCTTATGTCCTTAGCTTATGTCAAAAAAACCCAAAACATTTCCTTTCCTTGGGGATGTAATCTGTGAGTAACAAGGTTGAGGAGTGTTTAACTGAGTCCTACCTGTGAATCTCTTATACTCTTGGTTTGTGTGGGAGTCTCACAATCACGTCAGCTCCATTTTTAGGGTTTCTATATCTTGTGCATGTCACGCTGTTGCTCAATAATTGTCAGTGTGCAGTTTTGTCAGGAAATAATACTGTTTATTCTCTGAGAGACTCTGAATGTTGTTCTTCATATTTTATAAGCCACTCTGAGTCACTAGTACCTAAGGGACAAAGGCAAAAGGAATAACATAAGGGAAAAATAAAGACAGTTGCTTGGCATCACATTTACTTAGTAGAAGGAATTATTCTTGGAAATTTAAAGCTACATTCTTTATTTTGTGAACCCAGTAAAAGTTTTTCTTCAGGGCTGTTGAGAAAAACAGAAAAGAAGATTTTCAAATATATAATTAAATTCTCTTCTGTAACAGGGTGTAGTTCAATGCCAAACAAAAAACAACAGAGCAGGTGCTGGAGAAGCATTGTAAAGTCTTGAAAATATTAATATACACAACTATACTTGGCCATAAACTACCAGCTATAAAGACTAGTGTAGCATGACAGGTGTAATGTGAGGACAAGGACTGAATATCTTCTGTGGTATTCCAGATAAGGCTTCCCACAGTCACGCTTTTCATAACATTCAGGCATGGGCAAGTAGGTAAATATCTTTCTTTGCAACCAGATGGGAGTGAAGCCCTCCCAGGAGGTTAATACACCCGAACTTAAGGTGCTTAAGGTTCTTTGAGCCCTGGTGAATGTCACATGCCAAACCTGTGACTGAGCACAGCCAAATATCCCTGCTCAACTCTCGTCTCCCTGACATATGCCAACTGTGGTTTTGCCTGATACGGCATCTTTCAGAAGGACTCTGACTGGGACTTCTTAGTGATACTGTTTCTCACATGCTTCACTGGAGAATGAGCTTGTCTTTTGTTAGCACACTTGAGATGAAACATGGCAAAATGTTGTATCAAGATATGCTGTGGAACTCAAGTGGCTTAATATTTCATGTTAACCTCCTATTGAGCCCCAAACTCTTTTGACTCTTAGCATTGTTCCGGAAATGCCTCCCATCTTTGCTCAAAGACAGCTCAAGAGAGACACCAATTCTTATATGGCTTTGCTCCAACATGGTTAAAAACACATATTCCTCTCCTTGAGCCTGAAATTCTGATCTGACATTTAACTATTAGTTCTCTATTACCTTTCTTTTCTACACCGAAAGCTCCCCCCTAGTACTTGTGCTCTAATGGCACTTTAGACAGAGGGAAGGAACACGTGGAAGGGGGGAACAAATGAAATCTCAAACACTTTCCAAGTTTATCTCTGCAGGGACTATTGGACAAGATTATCTGAATTAATTCTTAAATTTATGTTCCTTTTGGAAATAAGCAGACAGAGAGAAAGACAATTCAGTTAAGTTTTGCTTTCTTTTCTAGGGGAATGAACTATTTTGTAATGAAGTGCAGCCACATTTTCTGAATGAGGGCAGATGACAAACAAGTCCCCTGAGCTTAGTCTTTCAAAAATTCATATTTGTAGCGAATCCAAACAACATTTCCTAATACCACCACAAAGTAAAGGTCCAATTTCCACTTTTCGAAACAGTTTTTGCCTCTCTCTCCTCAACCCCCAATTCCCACACCATGTTCTGAAATATTTCTGTTCTGAAATATTTCCTGTGGTCATGGACAAATGCTGTATTCCTATATTGAATTTTCAGCATGGCATTTCCAGCCTTCATTTCTCAATTGCATGTATCTCCAAAGGCAATATTACATCCACCTGCTGTGGCAACCACTGTGTTTTAATATTTCAATAGTTTTATCCATTTTGATCCCCAATTTATTTTCCAGGCTGTAATCCCACACCCTGCAGGTAAGGCCACCATTCCCTATCCACACTTGCACAGCCATACCCTGAAAATACCATTTTTCTTCAAATGGCCTGCTAAATAATCCTGAATACTCCTTTTGTACAGCAGTTTTTTGTGCATGGTTTTGCAGACATTTTGTCTGACATGGTGTCAGCCGTACTTTTCAGGGAGTTTGTATTCTCCTTCAGGTATTAGGAAAGATACTGAATAACCTCAATAGAAATATTTTTTAGAACATGCTGTAAGAACACATCTTTATCATAACTTCCCTTAAAAAGTACTTACGTCAGCTAGCCAGTTCTTATTGCGTGCACATTTCAGTGTCAAATGGCATGTGTTTCTGTATCAAAAAGGCAATGGTATAAGATCAGTATCATTACAGAGAATCATATACCTCCACAGCTGCCTTTATCAATGAGACTTATTATCTGAGGAAATAAAATAAATTCTATTTGACAAGGTATATTTGGCATAAGGCTATTTTGACTGACATTAATTCTATTCCTATGCTTTATTTCTCTACTAATTGAATCCTATATCAATTTTTCCATTATTTTCCTCAGGAGTGATGTTAGTTCCACTGGTCTACACCTTTCCTTGTCATCTTGTCCACCTAGTAATAGTCAACTTCTTGTCTTCAGATATTTTATCAGTTTTCCAACTATTTTAATATATTTTTATAAATTATCAATAAAGTATTTGCTTTTTCAGTGACAGAGGGGAAGTTGCGTCTTTCTTTTGAGATCATGAAAAAGATTATTTAGACTACTGGTTGAAAGCCTCTGTTGATTTACCTCCAGTTTTCATCAGTTAGGCAGTATTCCATGCTTCCTCTTCCAAGTGCAGGAGACAGGAAGAACTGGAATACTTTTACCACTTCTGCTCATCAACATCTTACCATCCTTATGTCAGATCTTGCTGGCCTTTTGTGCCCCAAACTGTCTTGGTCCACCTAAGCATGAAATTTCTTCTGACGACCCTGGCCTTCCTTAAAAACTCTTTCCTCACTTAAAAAAAACCCCATAACACAGTTCTGCACATCTTCCTCCCTCTCCCATCCATTTTGTATTTTATATTTTGTCTTTATCTGCAGCCCCACTCACTGCCATAAGGAAAGACACTTCTACAATGCATTCTGAATTCACAGCTTTGAGGGCCAGCAAATACCTTTTTCTGAGATCATAACACATTGATTAAGAACCTTGTCCCCAGCCTTGAACTCATGTCCTGTATGTTTCTTAAATTAGTTTGCTCTTTCCTGTCTTATTCATTAGCAGGATTATACCTTCTATGCAAAATGATTGCATCTGCTTTTCTCTGTTTTTCTCCCCTCACTCCTCAAAAAATCTAACTCTCCCCTGACACATGCCAAACTGCAGCACCTTCTGCTTCACATCTGTTTTGATAGTGCCTGGCTGTGTCTCCCTTTCCATTCCCAGGCTCTGTGTCAGCCCTACATATGATTCCAGTTTCTTGCTCACACTGTCTGTTGTTTCATTCACACTCTCTGCCGCCCCACAGAGATGCTGTGATGCAGGGAGACATTATTTCTGCATGCAGCAGATCCCACGTGTGGTGTGCTGCTCTGCTCTTCTCACAGAAAACAATAAGGCTGGGAACCTACTGTCCTTGCAAGTGCTTCACAGCTGATGTGAAAAAGCTGTTCCAAAATTGCCTTTGATGAAGTTCAATTTCAGGATGGCTCAATTTCATTTTACTGGCATTGATGCTATTGCTCTATGAAATGAATGAAAATTATTTTAGGAGCTTTCCATGTTTTCCCAAAGTTTAAAAATGAGGTGTGGAATATTGCTGTTTCAGAAAGAGGAGGTTTGGGAGACACTGTGCAAGAACTTGACAAATGGCACCTAAAGATAGCCTGTGAAGATATAAATATCCCATTTGGAGGTTTTCTCTTTAAAAGATTCCCAACATTGACTTACAGACATATCTCCCAAGGCTTTGATTGCTGCTGTGGAGACACATTGTGGTGATGAAACCAATATAAAATATGTATGCATAATTTTGAAATCTAGATTTTAAACTCCCTAGGATAGAAAATCCATGTTCTCGGAGGATTCCGCATTGAGCCCCATGACTCATCTGAACTCTTGGATGGCTGTGAGTCTAGCTGTCAGTTTTGTAAGGTCTATGGACACACTTTCACATTCATGAAAGTTCATGCCCAAATACATAATGAAAGGACAGTAGACTGTCATATCAGGTTATTTGAGAGATCATGTAAATAATTAAAAATAAAAAATATGTATTTCTTGCTTTCTAGGAAATTACACATTTTCCAAAAGCCTTTGTTCACCTTTAAAATTCACACTTCCAAGATCCTGTTTCTAGCAAGTGGTTTTTACTAATTTCTTATTCCTAGATCATGTAATCTCTGCATACACAAGCCTGCCTAGTTCTGGTAACAGCCGACTGTGGTTAATCTCAGTGCAGCTCTTACAGACTCTGCATGGTAAAGGGATCTTCCTGGTAAGAAAAAGCAATACTTCTACTTCCAAAGGGAAAACAAAAACACCAGAGACATGCAGGGTAGTCACTGGAGATCAATACCACATCTCTCTTACAGGCTGGTATCAGAAAACAGCAGGGACAATAGTTTGTAGCAAGAGCCCAAAAACTTCCAGCTGAGACCACCAGAGCATGTAGAGCTGGAACATGGATGAGAGTAACATGATAACCCTGGCAGAGACTTGCAAATACACACTGTATTTAATCCTCTGATGTTATAGGTGAAGCCTGTCCTAGAAGGTGACATCCATCTCCGTACAAACCACTTTCCCAGAGGTCACAGGGAACTTGCAGGGTGCCCTGCTCCCATGATGATGATGCCTTGAGATGGAGCACCACACAGCAACAACTGGCCTGCTTGGGCTTAGCTAGCTGCAGCAACAGGCACAGACGTGGCTGTGCCAGTGCCACACTTGCCCCAAGGAGACCTCAGCCAATTCTAGTTACCCTGTGTGTCTGATGTGCAAGTGCACATCACTGGAGGCACTTCTTTCCCAGGTGCCAAGGAATCTCCCACCACACACATGGACAAGGAGCATGCTGCCTCCAGATGGCTTTGAAGATCTCTGTGCAAAGTAGTACTGTATACCCTGTGCTTCACCTGGAGGGTTTCAGAAGAGACTGAGGAATGTGAAGGGCCAGAATAACAGGTGCTGTTCAACAAAGACCTCTGGCAGATGGTACTTTGGACTGCCTTGCAACAGCTCAGGGATGCACATCCTCATCTGGAGTATATGGAAGAAATTCCAAAGACCCTGATTAAGTGTTTGTAAAAGCAAATACCGGTACCAAAAGGCTCTGGGTCTGCTGCAGAACAAGTAATGAAATCCACTTCTGCCACAGGAGTCATGTTATGGTGAAACCACACCCAGCATCTCAGGCACATCTGCAGAGTTCAGTCTGTTTGGTGACTTCTACAGAATCTCAGACCTCTTTTTCTCTGATTAGAAGAACCTCTTCAGCAAGAATCTCTCAGGTCATTTGTCAAATATATTTAATTCTAGTTAGATCCTGTGGCAGAACTGAGTGAAAAGGTGACCCTATCCCTTGCAGATCTCAGCTTCATTTTAGCTGAGAAGCTATCTCAGCCTCTCTCATGGGGTAGCTGCTATTTCTAACCTGTCCAGTGCTGCATTATGTCAAAGGTCATTATTTATTCAGAAGAACTAGAGGGTAAGATAGCATCCCCGTTCTGTAACAGCAATCAATAGGTGCTTTTTCTATAATGAGGGCATTTTTTTTTCTTTTTAAGGCCTAATATCTGAGCACTTAGAGAATCATTTCTAATGCTGAACCATTAGGGATTGTTAAAAACATCAAAGCACTACTAAATGATCTATTAAAAAATACTATCGTTGCTACTGCTATGATGCTAATCTCTGTATGATCTTGTTATTCTACATAGTAACAAACTCCCAAAGCTAAAGAAAGATAGCAGCATTAAGACCAGGAAAATAGATTTTCATGGAAAATTAGTTACTTGTTTAGTATAGACAGTTTTAATCTCTTTATCTTAACTTTGCAAGCCATTGGCTTTTTTCTCTTAATTGTCTGGAAAACAAGAAAATTACATCTAACATAATCAATTACACACTGCTGCAGATCTCACTTTCCTCTCAAAAAAAGCACCATGAAAATCTGCCACCTTGATTCTTGGCAAGTAAAGTAATAAATCTACTACTACTATTACTACTAATAATAGTATTCAGCAGCAGCAGCTAATAAAAATTACCTTGTATTGGTGGAAAGAGGCAAGAGAGGGAAAAGTAGAGCTTATTCTGGAAAGACAAAATAAACCAAGCTCCACAAAAAAGTCTAATGGGAGAGGGACAAATCTTGTATTTTTGGAACTTGGTGCAAAACTCTTTGACCACCCTGGGGAAACTGAGGCATCCTTGGATCTCCCTGAATGTCATAAGGGTTCTTAAAAACAAATGAACAAGATCAGAGGTCAGACCAGCATTGGAAATACATAAGCATGTGTATACTTTTACTATCCCTTCCTTATAGAGAACATCAAGGAGTGCAATTTAAAAAAAAATTGAATCAGATTAGATTCTGTATCTAATGGAGAGAAGAGACTCCTTGACTACAAAGTCAAGAGAGCAAGGGTTTACCCTCTGTTAATTCAATCTTTTCTACTTCTTAGGTATTTTCCAATAGAAAATATATATTAAAAAGCCCAATGTATATAATGTAGAATGATAATGACGGTTTTCTTAGTGCCATGAGATTTTCTTAGTGCCCAGAGGAAGCTTAGATGTCCTTTACCTATCCTCACAAGAGAGAAACTGCCAATAAATAATGTGAAGGCAGAAAATCCAGAGAACAAAATTTTTCTCTTACCAGGCAGAGCTGGCATCAGAACCCTGGAATAAGGCAGCAAATAGGAGGAGCTGAGGCTGGCGGGTGCTTTTTTGGGTCTGTGAAAGGATTCTGCATATAACTGAGAGTGAAACAAAGCTGTCCAGTCATTATTGCTCCCTTCAGTATACAAACTTGCAAGCCAAAGAGGGTAAGACTGGTTTAGTCTCCAATACATTACAAAAATAAGAAGAGACTGAAACGTGAACATGCATGAGATAGCACTGTGAGGGGGTGCAGGGAGGAGGAGGAGAGAAATAGGCACTGATTTGCAATAGAAAGCTGCCTGTAGCATCGCTTGAACATCGAGAAGATTAGCTCCCCTGGGAACTCCATTCAGAAGGGGCCAGCATGGAAGGGCAATATTCTACACCATGCAACAGCAACATCAACTAGAACTGCTCTCAGGAGAGAAAGAACAAAGCCAGGGTTGCTCTCAATAAAACAAATAAAAACACAAAATTGCAGAACCTTCCAGAACTGCAAATCTTTCCAGATTAAAAAGGGCCAATACCTGTCTGTGGGGAATCTTTATGCAGATGCCCAGGAAGGGAGGCCATGCACCAACAGCAGGGTGCAGAATAGCCAGGGTTTGTGGGGAGCAGCCAGAGCAAGGCTGCTGGTCTGAAAGAGATATTGGTGTGAGATATGTGTAGACAAACATGCAAGGCTGTTGCCTGGCCTTCCACAACAGCTTGCAGGGAGTCGTGGCTGTCCCAAACACAGAGACACAACAAACTGCCTGCTGTTACCTCCCAGCTACAAGACAGCCTAAACAGGTAGCTCAGATCCTGCATGGTGCTTAGGCAACCATAGGTGAAACGAGCCCTACACCTGAAATCTCCCTGCTGCACCCCTAGACCTCTTCCTCTCCAGAGTAAAAGGCATCAGGGACAAATAGAGTGACTGTTTTCCTCCTGGCCCCAGAATGGCAGCCTGGTCCTCGTCCACTCAACTCTGGGATGAAGCCTGCACAAAGACATTTAAATTGGGAATTAAAAGCTGAGATTGTTATCACTATTACCTGGGATGCAACCTATAATGTATTAACTAAAGGAAGAATTACTGTCAGGGAGATGGTCATTAAGATCAGATTTCAACGCTGCATTATCTGTTTCTCAACACTTAGCAATAACTTTCCATTAGTGTATTTTTGTATTTAATTGCAGAATTTATTTTATTACACTACTAATTACACTATTTTTTAATTTATCTTACAAAGGAATATAATAATTTTCTATAATATTCCTCCCACTACATAACCTACTTAGCAAATTTCAACTCCCTGCAACATAATGCATATAAAATTGATTTTAATTTCAAAAGTAGTGAAAGATTTTTATTGCAGACATTTTAAATACCTTTCACATACTGGAAATCCATAATGCATAGTCTGAGATGAAATACAAAACTAGGATGCTCCAGACTGAGCAGTTTTGCATTTAAATTCTTAAAATGCATTATCAAGGGATATAATAATTTTTAAAAAAATTAGAGAGAGAGAGGCTTTTGTTTCTAATGTAATATTTGATCCAATTTTTCATTTAAAAATAAATTGGCCAGGTGCATGATGTATTCTCAAGCATTAATCAGCCAAACATCCAGTGATTTCTAATGTTAAAAAGTACATACTGCACCTGCGGTATGCAGGTTTATAGAGGATAAAAAAAATTGCAGTGCTTTGCTTACTACAGCTGAAGATAAATTCTGAAATGCCAACACTGGAATTCTAATAGCACGTAATTGTTTGAAAATTATCTACTGTGATGGATGAAATGTGTGCTCACACATTTTTACAATGAATATATGGACCAGACAGAGCTAGGAAGAAAAACATATGAAGTATTTAAGAACACAGGCTGACTAGCAGTAAAGTCAAGTAAAATGTTTAGGTTGCTGAAGACCCTGACCTGTATATAGTCCACTAAATATACTACTTTAGCAACAAAATACATGTGTCCCTGTATGGAACCAGTCTGGGGTACAAAGGAGAAGAATCAGGAAATTTATTTTTCAGTATTATTCTTCATATCTGTCAACTCATGTATTTGGTGTCCACAGTTGCTGTTAGAATAAGTGCTCAGTCCAGCCCTACTCCTGGTTCTTTTCCAATTTGAATGAAACCAACATTCTAAAAAAGAACAAGATATGCAGCCTTGTTCCCTCCTTCAGAGAAGGAAGGACATGCAACCTCCAGTCAAAAGTGTGGAAAACACAACTGATGCATTTTTCTACAAGTAACACCTACCAGCATTTTGCCTTGGTAATAATTTAGCCTCACACCCTCAGACATATACAAATAGCTCAGAAAAATGTCTGGACAACCAGTGGATTTTTGAACTGAGCTAAGGTTTCGTATTGTGGGGACTGTCTGCCTCTGAAAAAAGAAACAGAGCAGAACCACTCAACATTTTATTTTTGATGGGCTTACTGTTTTCAAATTTAAAGATGGCCTAACGAAAAAAATTCTGGGCCTGCACTTGGGAATATTTTCAGAAAATTTTGTTTCTTTGACTAGCAAAAGGCTTCAGACAAATGAGTTAAGTGCTTGGTTTGTTTTTTTTCCCCACATCACATTTTTTTCCACTCACAAACTTTCCTTGCTTGCTGCTAAAGGTTCAGATTTCTGGCTTGCCTCCCATGGAAAGCAGCCCCTCAATAGGAAAACAAACCACTGAACTGTCCCAGGTGTACAGAAAATGAGGTGGGCACAGGGAATATTGCTTGTCACATGAAGAATTCACTTTGGTAGGCTGACTTGATAATGTATGTGGACTTCCAAGCCCAGGTGGATGTCCTCTCAGAGTGGCCTTCAAGTAGCCTTTCTCATATTCAAAAATTAATATTAATTAGTGTTCATCCAGGAATATATATTTCTTATCTTCACTTTCACAACTTGGCAACTGGGAAAAAAAAGAAAAGTCAGGGTGACAAAATCTTCTACTCTAAACCTGATCAGTCCCATCACAGATGAGGGGACTTCAAACTGCAGCCTCACAGAAAGTGAAGGTCTTCAGCAGTCGCTGCAGAGTCATTAGGGAGTCATTGGGTGCACTCTGGGTCCAGCTAGGCAGGGTTTCTCTCCCTGCTGATAAGGGAGAAAATCCCTGTTCAAGATCATGCCTCTTCTTCTGGTAGATGCCATCTACTGAACAGCAGGCATCAGAAATCTCATAAAAACAGCCAGCAGGTTGAGCCTAAGAGCAGGATAAGGTTTTGGAAGCTGTAGGGTTTGCTGCATCAGGTTTTTTGGATGGACCACCTGAAGATGCATTTGCTCCTTGATGTCTGGAACTGCTGCCTAAAGTATTGGCAATCCTTGTAACAGCATCACATAAACCCTAACCAAGAGCAGCAACATGAGGACATTACCTGCTGTGCATGACACCAGAGTACTGCATCCCAGACACTTATCCCTATAAAAGCACTGTCCTTCCTGGGGGCTTGGCAGTGCCCTCAGCTGCACCAGTGCAGGCAAGAGGATACTTCCAGCGCTTTATGTTAAAGCTAAGGGACCAACCAGAGAAGTGTGAGTACCTAGGAGAGAAATCCTCTTCCCCTCCAACTCCAAGCCCATGACTTCTAACAAAGTCTTACAAACCATGAGAGACATAGCCATGATATTTCAAGAGTAAGAATATGTAACTAATAACCTTCATCTCCTCCAGTCTCAAAATAGGGGATCAAACACGAGAGTTAGTGATTATTAAGTCATTAGGATATTTCTCTATAAGTCTGCTTTCTCATATTTTCTTAACATTTCCAATTTTTGCTCATGGCTGCTGTACCTTTTTTTTTTTTGGCATAATGTAAAAAAAAATCCTCTTACACCAAAAGCAAGCAAGGAGGAGCTTCTAGCAAAGAGAATTCAGCAATTCATTATGCAGCCATCATTCATACTATCTTTTATTTTCTCTTTGTAAATCCTTACCTTGATTCTATTTTTTTTCCCCCTCAACAGTGTTATAATTAGCTTTGTGTTTGACTTCCTATGGGAAAATCATATAAAGACCACAATTTGTAAAGGAATTACCATAGGCTGATTTTAAGAAAGTATGTCTTTACTGGGACCAATTAAGTCCTTTCAGTTAATCATTATGCAAGTGCCTTAGTGAGCTGGAGAAAGTATACCCCAAAAAGATTATAAAACAATTTCTATACAAGAGATTGGAGGGATTTCATTTTTAACTGTGTCTAGGCTTTTGTAGAACAAACAAAGAAATTAATCCTATGAAACATCTTATTAGTGCATTGAACTTTTTTCCAACAAATTATGTAGCTTCTGCAAGTTTATTGTGCACAGTGTTTGATAAAATCTAGGCTTTGGTGAGTAATACAGTCATGGCAGATTTTTTTTTCCCTAATATATTTCAGAAAGCTAGCAGCTGTGTGAAAACAAAGCCCATATAATTAGAAGTGTTCACATAACAGCAGCTCCTTTCCAGTGTTCCTGAGCCACACACTGACAGTAAAACAGAAACTGCATTTCCCCTGAAAGCCTTTACCGAGGGGCTGATACCTGAGGGGGCCCCCACCCGGCGTGCAGCCCTCCCAGGCTCCACGAGGCAGCTGTGTGGCAGGCAGGAGATGGTGTTCCCAGTGCCACAGGGACCTGGGACACAGCCCGAACCGGGCTCACCCTCCGTCTGCAGGCAGGGACCCACACCTCCCCTCCCTCGCCGACCCCCACGTGGGATGGAACCCACACGGGAGAGACGCCAGCCCCTTGCCCCTCCCGTATCCCTCCTCCCATCCACCCACCCTCTGGGATGACTCACAGCTGAATAGCTCAGGCAGGGTCATTAATAAAGCTAGCTGAAAAATAATTTTAGGTGGGAATCTCTAGAGCTTGCGGTTTAACAGATTTCATGATATGCTTAAAAAAAATAATTAAAATTCCAAATTCTAAAAACCAGTAAAATGTCAGTGGAAACAATTCTTGCAAAGGGCTTCATTTTCACTTGACATTTTTAATTTCTAATATTCAAGTATTTTTAAATTTTATTTTATTATTATTATTTTTACCAAAACGGCTTGCCCAACGTTGGAAGGGACTTCTGCTTTATAAGAAATAAGGAAACCATGGCAACCATAGTGGTTGTTTACATTTGGCTAAGAAACCAATTTTACATTGAACAAAGCAATCCTGGTGGAGGGCTTTCACCCAATTTTTAAAGAAAAAGCCTTCCTTCCTAAGGCCATGTGAAGCACATTGCACACTTAATTGTGTATGGGTCAGCCAGCTAAATGGACAAATAACCTTTGTAAGGAGGGAACAGCAAAACTTACACAAAAATAAGTGTGGAATTTCTTTGCCCTCTGGATATTGAAGGATGAAAGGTGCCTCCTAAACTACAGCTGTTACTCAGCCTCTTCTTTAACCAGCAGTTCCTTGTCGTGTTTTTTACTATGAATGGAAAATAATAAAATAGGGCTTGCTGTATGCAACTGCTGGGTGGTATTTATTTATAGCTCTACTGTGGATAGTGTGACTGGCTGGGCAACGCAGTATTAATCATCTTTCCAGCAAAAAGCTGGAAAGTGTTCTCAAAATAAGATTAGACATTAAGAACTATATTGTATATTTTTGGGGAAATCGTGTGCTGGCCAGGGTGGAGCTGGGGGAGGACTGTGCCCAGCACATCCTAGAGAGAGCATGTGCTGCAGTGGATAGGACACACTCTTCTCAGCCAGCCAGCTCTGCTGGGTGCTGCAGCAGACACAGCAGTGCAGGGAGAACTGAGCATGGCTTTCTTCCTCTGCCCTGCCTTTCTCTTCTAGAGGGAAGACCTTTGCTGGAAACAGCCTTGGACCAAGGGCAAAGCAGCAACTCCTCTCTCCAGGCAACAAGAGGAGAAAAAACTCTGCTCTGTGGAAAGGCTGGATGTGGTGTCAGCTGAGGCACTGGTGTTGCATGGTGACTTGTGGATGGAAGAAAGACCTTACAAAAAATTAAAGCACTAATAAATCTGAAAAAATGTCCTTTGAAGAGCACTTGGAGATAAGCAGCACGCATACAGCTGAAATTGAGAGGAGCTGGACAGAGAAAAGCAGCAGCTCTAACTGCAGCCTGAGAAGTCCAGTGCTTTACAACCACAAAGAGACAGAGCAAAACAGAGCAGTTCAGCAGCGATGGCTGAAACCAGAAGATGATGTACAGCTGGAGCAGGGACAGAAAAAGGTCCCAGGTCCCACCAGGAAACCTGGCCCCTCCTGAAAGCTGGGATGCTTGGTGGGGCTGGTGGCTCTACACAGCTCCACAGGGATGGAGACTCAAGGGTACTAAGCCGTTTTGAAAAACAGAGGGAGTAAGTACTCCTGTACTTCTGCAGCACCTGCCTGTGCTACAGGATGTCTATTAACACTGCAAGAATGCCCTTATTACCACTAGAGGCTGTGAGGTTTGAAGGCAGGCATCAAAACAATGCCCAGTCACTTCAGGCTCCTGACACACTTGGGGTCCGTCTGAGAGCTGCAATCCAATTAACTCATTGACAAAAAGAGAAGATACGGATCAAGACTACCTGGTCAGGCCTCTAACTGCTTGAGTGTGCAACCCTGATTTCTTAACTTGATCTTTAATCAAGTTCAAGCATATTTTAGGGCATGCTTATATCAAGCCTTCAAAGACTGCTGATCTTTCCTGCTTCCTATGTGTACACGTGCCTGTCCTCCCAGGGGAACTCCCACCCCAGGAACCACAGCAGCATGTCTAAGAAAGTGCAGCATCAACGTGAAGCCCCAAATCCCTCTGTCAATCCTTCACCTCATTTACCAGGTGTTGGGTGTTGGCCTACCTGAGCTCCCTCCCTGTCCTTATCCGCAGTATAGGCATATCCGTGTCACTCATCATTGCCCTTGAAAGCCAGCATCCCCACAGCTCATAACCCCCTGTGCACAGTTGAAAAGTCAGGCGAGCTCTTCTATTACCCCAGACAATGTTTCAAAACACAACATTTGCTAGGAGCCTAAAGCAGGACTCAAATTTTCAAGTCAAATCAAATTAAGGGATGTTGTACCTGCAAGACCATGTAAAGCCTGCCCTCTGAGATTGTGATGTGGGTTGGAGGCCCTCAGGTGTCCCCTAGACTGCTACTTAAGATCTTCCCTTTGGTTAATGAACCCCAGCAAATAATCAGACCCCCAAATGATAGGCTTGATTGGCAAGTAAGCATGAAACGAGCGGAAGGGGAGAGCCAACGGAAGGATACAAGCAATAGGAATATAATTATGCAGTGATTCATCTTGGGCATGCTTGCACACTGGGAAGAGGGGGGCAGGAAAATAGGGGGAACCAAGCCTTTTCTTTATTTTATTCTTTTGGACAGTAGTGGAAATCCACAGAAAATAATCTGCAGGAGTGATTTAAAAGAGACAGGTAGATATACTGCAAGGATCAAGGAAAGTGAAGCAGCCCTTTGATTCCACATGAGCAATACAGAGCTGTGCTTCTACAGTGCACAGTGAACACATTACTGAGATCACAGATTTGGGGGCTTAGCAGGCATTTACAATCTTATCCTCTCTCTTTGTAGCTTAACCTTCGTGAAACATAGAAGCTTTCACCAACCTTAAGGAAAAACTGTGGGATGAGAATTTTCATAGGCAGCCCACCAGTAGTCTATAAATATACCTGAGTAGTGGCAGAGGCAGATTTCAAGCACATATAAAAGATTGCTTTTGGGAGATCTTTAAAGCATTGCAGAACAGGTGAACTGCTTTGAAACCTTGAATTGTCATTTTAAATTAAATGCTCATATCTATTGTATTTATCAAGTCAAATTACAGACAGTTGTTACTGGCAGCTGGGGAGAGTGATACAGAGCATACTCCCTGTGAGCTGTGTGTGATTAGCACAGTGGGCTATGAGCGATCAGAACTCAGGAGCAGCAGAGTTGTTCTACAAGTCCATCACTCAGCTCCAGCAACAGGGCTGCAAAGCAGCAGGTTTGCTTTCTCTCAAGAGCCCAAAGCTCACTTCTGAGGCCATCCTTCTCTCATGACATCCTGCTTTCCCCAGTATGGATCACCCTCAAGAGCTTGCATGGACACAGATGCCCTCAAAGCAAAGCTTTTCCTCATCATTTAGCTTTTCCTCATCATTTCCATAACACATACTGTTAGAAATCATGCCAACTTTGGCAGTTCTGCTTAAGCACTCACCGGGATGGCTGGAGGTCCTCACAATGTACAGGTGGCCAAAGAATACTCCCCATTTTGGACAAATGCAGGTAAAATTGACAGCCAGGTCTTACAGCAACATGTGAGAATCATGTGCATGTTGGCCTGTTGCCTAGTGCATGGCTCTCTTACTTTTAAGCTTTCTAAAAAAATCACAGTGAATAGACAGTAAATGAATAAAGGTTGATTTTTTTATGTGTGCGCCAAATTAATTATAAATGAGCAGCAAAATAAATCCAAAAGGCTATCATCCCATCTACCAATCAATAAGTTGAAAGTATAAATAAACTAGAATGATATAAAGTGCCTGTGGCACACACACAAACCCAGTGAGCTAAAAAAGGAAGGAAAACATTTCCAGTCTTCATCTGGAAAGATGCCACAGATTTCATCAGGCTAAGATGAAGGGGAAGAGTTTTTGTAACTACATGATTTTTATAGACTGAACCTCCTCTCAGCAATCTACCTAGGGGGGAAGTATTTTCTCATAGCCACTAAACATCACTGCTAGTCATGTGTATGCACACATACATCAAAACTAATGACCCAAGAAATCTTAATGATTTCAGCAAGGACAGGAGGCTTATCTTCAATGAGATAGGAAAATGTTTGCTTGGATAAGGGCCTCACTTAACAGAGACAGGCAAACCCAATGACAAGGCATTGTATGCGTCAGTTTACAGCAAAATCCTAGTGAAAGGTGGTTAAAATGTGTTGTGCAGAAAGAGAAAATCAGATAAACATCTTCTGCACAGTGATACATCGAGAGCTGCAGTCTGCAAACAAATTTGTGTCTCATAATCCATTCCAAGAAGCATTTGAGAGGTGTGAAAGAAAAGGACCAAAGATAGCAACATATATTCCTGCACAGTGCCAAACTACCACACCTCTCTCAGTAGAAAAGAATGACAGTTCTGGAACAACCTCCAGCTGTTGCAGAAGCAATCTCTGTGGCACCCTGAGTTGACTTTCCCTCCCTCTGAAATGACTGGTCAGGTCTCAAATACACTCCTACATGCAGGTCAGCACAACTGCTGGACTCCCCACAGAGTTCATGTTGCTCAGGTCAGGCATATTGAGATCCATGGGCTGGCAGCTCCTCATAGAACCTTTTGAAAAATTTACCACCAGTCTTGTTTCCCCTATGGAAACAACCAGGAAAGAATTCATATTGTGCCTGAATTTGCTAATCAGCTGTACATATTAGGCAAAGACAGACATACAACATCATCCACTGCAATCATTGCAAAACACAAGGTTTGAGAATGTTTTCAATAGTCCCAGAAGGCTCAGTTTCACTCCGTTAAATTTCTGCCTGTCTATTCTATATGCCACCTACAAGGAGCTCTCTTTATTTATGGATCAGCTTTCTCTTCTGAAAGCCCAGCAGAGCTTTAGCAGACCAAGTGTGAACACACATTTTAGTGTTCTCCATAATTAATGCAGAAAATTCATGAACTGAAAGCTGTCTGTGGTAAAGCTGAAGTCTGTAGCTCAGACACAGGCTCTGCCACCTTTGTCTTGAAGACAGACAAGCTGCAATCACACACGGACTTAGCCAAGCCCTCAACCTTCATAATTTCATTAACCAGTTCTCATAGACCCCCATCACTAGGTTGTTACATCCAGCCTCCTAATAGGTTTTCAGAAGTTTATTGCCAAGTCCTGAATGCAGTAGCTGAACTGGAGTAGGTATAGACAATGCCTACTTTCTCCTTGTTCCAAGACAAAATGCTTTCGGTCAGGCAGTGCAAGAAATACAGCGTGATGATTGATAATTCAGTGTTCACAACAGCGCCTTGGCCACTCCTACAGCTCCATGCTTCCAAAATTGTTCTCACCCACAGAGAGACACGTGTGTGTTCCATTTCAGATTACTTTATATTTTCCATATTTCAGTGTCACTCTGTAAATTTTTGCTCCTTACACTGCTCCCCCTTGCCAAAATTTTACAATATTTACATGATACTATTTCCTTGTCCTCATTACTCCTTACATTTGAGATCTATAGTGTACCAGCTGCATTATCCACATGAAAAGCTGTGCTCCATTTCTAGGTAAGGACAGCAGCATCAGCTATTAAAGACATGAGGTAGCCCCATCATGTGGGTGTACTTGAACTGCTAATTTAAGAGGCACAGACTGATCAATGCCATTTCAAATAGAATAGCATTTGTATAAGGGAAACCAAAGCCACTTTTTTCTCTGGCTTTCTCTTTCTCTCTTCTCTTTTTTCATCTTTCTCACTCCTTCCTTCTTTCTATTATCCACACTGTATTTTTAATTCTTGTTTCATACATCACACTGCATTGCTACTAGGGACTCGCTTGTATTTCCCTTCCTACCCACAACCTGGACCTCACTTGTTACATTTCTGTCATCTGTGTCAGTCAACTCGTATATCCCAGAAACAGGGTTTTCATCTCAGTGCCACCAAACAAACATTTGTTTGGTGGCACTGAGAGCTTCCAGGTCAGATCTTCCTCTGCTGAAGTGCAGCACAGAAGTCCTTTAACTTCACCGGAGCTGTGTTTCCTTGCCACTCCACAGTGACTACCTGGATCAACCTCCCTGACAGACTGCTATCATCACACAATCAGCTGATCATACCAATTAACCTGTGTTCATCTTAGTTTCTGGGTCAGAAATCCCAAACCGATGCACTTGCTTTGTGATGCTTCATGGGCTGTAGCCCAGCCACTACCAGCCACCTTCTTCAGCACGCCTGTGAAGAACAGACACTGGAGTCAGCTGGGGCCTTGTGTAAAGAAATTATGACCATTAAATAACTATAACATTAAAAATCAAAAGCAAAATAACATACCAGTTGAAGAAAACATTCTTGTATACAAAATTTTATGCTAGATATGTGCATGTATATAAACGCAAGGTATAACGTCTTCACAATACCTGGACTTCAAAATTCACCTATTTTTCCCAAGAAAAGCACCCAGCAAGACCAGTTCCATAAAAATTTAATTTCCTGTGCCATTGTGGAACTGAACATAGGATGAACACACACTGCATAGGTTACCTAGGCTACTTTGATTTAGCATAATTAATGGTAACACCTTAGCTGGGGCAAGGCAAAGTGAGCTGGAGAAGGTGGTGTAGCAGACCCTTGTCTGGATCTTAGCTGGGAGCAAATCCTATGGAACAGTCTATACAACATTGCCTTGACAATCCTACTGTACCCATGGAAAGGGATCAGAGACACGGAGTTGGGGACTTCTTGTCTTGGGAGGATGAGGAACAACGGGCAAAAGTTGAACAAATATTTCAGACCAGGTATAAACAGAAGGGTTTTGCTGCATGGACTGGAATCCAAAGAAGAGATGCAGTGTCAATCCTCAGAGTTCTCCAAGACCTGACTGGACAAAGGCTGAGTCCATTTCACACTGAAGCATGCTTCAGTCCTTTGGATTCTTAAGAATCCAAAGTCATGCCTATAAAAAAGACTGGAGACTGGTTGCAGGAAGGTTCAAGACATTGATGTCTGAAGGGCCAGTGGAGTCCTAGCCCCTTTGCTGCTGAGGTAGATTCCAGAAGCAAGCACCCTGACAGACCTTGTTCACTGTACCTCTTGTCCTATTACAATATTGAGTATAATATTGAGTACCCACCCCTAGACCTTTAGGCTGGGATGGCTTTGCAAATGCGTTCTCTGTGTCCTGAGAGTCTGGGCACTGTTTTTATCATGCCACACCATGAACAAGACACACATGAAAGTCTTTTCAGCTGCAGACCCCTTCTTGAATTCAGGGAGAAAGTGCGGTTTCTTCATGCCCTAATTAAATCACAGTCATTTGTATTGTCTGGTAATGATCAGGCATTGTAGTTACCTGAAGGCCAAGAACAGTGGGTGATAATTTCCATTGCATACATGAACAAAATGCCGCCCTTGCTTTTACAGCCTGTTTGTTCAATGTGGGCAATAGTAGGTGATTTAAAATAATAGCTGTGTTCCAAGCACTCTTGGTGTTTGAGAGAGTGAATACACCTGGAATGAGAAAATAACAGTCAAGAGACAAACAGGAATACAGCAAGCACCTGCAAACACAAAGCAACAGTGGCTGGGTGCAAACCTGATGGCTTCCAACAGTAAAAATGTTTTCTTACAGCATCATAATCATGTAAGCCCATTTAAACACACTGCCATTGCCATTTTTTCTTTTCCTTTTAACATAGCTAGTATTTTGCAATTGAAGTGGCTTTGCATAGATATTATGGTGTTCCAAAGAAGCTGCTTTAGTAAAACCTTGCTGCCTCCTGACACTGGGGCATCTCAGAAATCTAAGGATCACTCACATTCATGTAAAGCATTAGAATAGCATGAAGTGCTTTTGTTCCACCTTGGAACCTTTGGGAAGGCTTCCAAAACTCTCTGCAAGGCTTTTTCCAGGTAAAAAACACTGCTCTGAACTTCAGATGAACTTTTGTTCCCAAACCACAGAACAACCTTGGCTAAATTCCTTGGGATTATAGTTTCTACCTGCATACTGGTAGTCCTCCAGTACACACCACAAGCTGGGTCTAGGACTCCAATTTCTACCCATAATTACCTTTTGGAGAACAGGAATTTTGTCTTATTGGGAAAGCAAAACTGTGAAAACTAAGCTTGGTCAGAATGTTAATGCTTCCTACTAATTCCTCATCCTACAGAGCTGCAGTAACTATGCAGGATTTATCCAGGTTCTGTTCAGCTGAGCTATCATCTGAAGCATTCTTAATGAAGTATGAGTTGCAAGGTTGATCCCAGGAGATGTAACTGCAAAAACACAGGAAACTCGAACACGAAATTTAACACTCAGGGTCTTTCATAGCAAAATGACGTGCAAAACTGAATCATGGTTAGACTTGAATATACTACCTTCCATTTGACTGGCTCAGCAGAGCACTTTCTGTTTGCTATCTAAGATCATTTGCTCTGTCACTGAGTAACATTTGGAGAGCACTGTTCATCTTTCTCCCCAAATTATTCTGTAATTATAAAGGTTGCCTATATTTTAGACAATCCTTTGTGCCCTAATAGAATCTGTTAAAGAGTTTCCATGATGTCTGTATTAGTATGAACCGTATTTAAAAGTGAAAGACTGACAAGTGAAGCCTAAGTAGTATGTGAACTGGATCTCTGTAAAATTAGGGTGAATGAAAGACCATGACAGTTCCGTACCATTGTGGCACTGGCTGCAACATTGCAACTTTCTTCAGTGACAGGATGTCAGAATGACTGAGGTTGGGAGGGACCTCAGAGGTACCTCCAGAGATACCTAGACCAAACTCTGTGCTCAGAGCACAATTGCTTACATCAAGTTACTCAGGATACCAGTAGTCAGATTTTGAATATGTCTGAGGATGATGGAGACTCTACAGTTTCTCTGTCCAATTTCTGCCAGTGTTCAGCCACTGTAACAGTGAAACAAACCAAAACAAACCCACAATCCAAAATCTCATTTTCTCTCATTGTCACTTGTCCTTTCATTGGGCACCTCTGAAAAGATTTTGGCTCCATCTTCTTCTAATACCAGCAGGTATTCATACACAAGGGTGAGATTCACCCAAATCTTCTGTTCTGTAGAATAAGAAATCACAGATGTCTCAGACTCTGCTCTGATGTCACATGTCCAACTTCTCTATTCTTTTTGTGCCCCTTTGGTGGACTATCTTCCAATATCTTCATGCCCGTCTTACACTAGAGAGCCCAGAGCTGGGGTTAGAACCATAGATATGTCTCAGCAGTGCTGAGCTGAGTGGAAGGATCATATCCCTTGATCTGTTTGCAGCACCATTCCTAGTTCAGCCAAAGATGCTGTTGACCTACTTTGCCACAAGAGCACATTACTCACTGATGACAGGGGATTAGAGCTCCATTTGCCACTTCTTCCAACTGTGTGCCAGTGTTAAATCCAGTGATTTGAATGAAACTACAGCAGCCTAGTTAATCCTGGAGCAAGTTTATTTCAGTTAAGTTTAGCTTTACAATCCAGATGGTCCCTACACTTAAAACTTTAGCTAGACAGTTGGAAAAGGAGTATTTGAGAAGGGAATATATCCTGACTTCACTAGTTGATTGCTACATTGGTTCCCAGGAAACCATAAACCAGGACAGTTCAGTTGGTGCTCCTGCATGCTTACAAGCGTCAGAGAGCTGGCCTTCAGCCTTCTTCAGCACCACACCAGACGAGCAGACTCACTTCACAACCTTTCTCAACTTCCTGGATTGTGGCAGAGTACAGTAGGAAAGTGATCAATGCTTAATGCTTTTATAAGAGTGTCTGTTAGGTCAGGCTTCTTTTGTAGGAGAAAGTTTCAGCAATTTTTACTAGTAATTAGGCACATGGGAGGATATCCCAATTCCATTGTAAGATATTTTTCCATTCAGCTAAATCAATCCACCAAATCTAAATCACTTTAAATTCACTGGCTGAAAACAGGGTGCTTACACTCAACAGATACATCCATTATTAGTGGTATAAATTGTCCTGTGTAAGAAGGAAATAGTGGTCTCTCATTGTGAGTTGATGAGGGTTCCCTTACATTAATATGCTGAGGTAGAGTATGAGGCTTCTGAAGTATAAGAGTCACAGCGCTGATGGCCCTCAGAGTTGCCAGGATAAGTGCTGGTGCAGGAGAAGATCCCTCCTTTTGACAGCTTTCCACTGCAGAAGTAGATCCACCTGTTTTTCTCTCTTCAAACAAGTGTAAATCAGAGCTGTACCAGATGTTTTTGTTGAATAGGCTGCAAGAGCTGCACTGAGTCAGCAGTCCCTGTACACCACACCAAAATTTCCCTGAAAGTTTTAGCTGGATGCTCAGCAATAAGACACATGTAACCACTTAGCAGCAAGAAGAATAGGTCATTAGGGATTTGGCTTGGCTTCTGTTCCTTTTGTTGAACAGGCTTTTCCACTTTCTTCCACAAATAACTACAAAGAAGTTCTTCAAGATTGCCCTCTATAACACACCTATGACTAATGTAGTAATGAGACAACCACTTTAATTCACTTCTCATCTAAGGCTACCCTCAGTACTCCTCTTGCACACAGCAGCTGTCAAGAATGAGACCCACCCACTCACAGGGCTATGGCATTATCTGCAGACCCTCCTTAGCAAGCACATGAGCAGCCACATTCAGCAAGCAGAGAGGAGTCACTGCATGCTCAATAGTACAAAAGCACATCAGTCCAGAATTTATGGGTGGGAAGCATGGCTTTTGGCACTGTCTCACATAACATCCTTGCAGGTAAGCTCAGGAAATGTGAGTTAGGTGAACACAGATCGAGCTGGATCAAGAACTGGCTGAAATGGCAGAGCTCAGAATATTGTAAGCAGCAGAATAAAATCCAGGTGGAGGCCTGTAGTGGTGGCATTCCCCAGGGACCAAGACTGTGTCCAGTCTTACTCAGCTTGTTTATCAACAGCTCAGATGAAGGGATAGCATGAACCCTAAACCAGTTTGCAGATGCTGCAAAACTGGGGGGAGTGGCTGACACACCTGAAGGCTTTGGTGCCACTCAGTGGCCTTGAGGGGCTGGAGAGTTGGGCAGAAAGAAACCTGATGGGGTTCAACAAGGGCAAGTTTAGAGTCCTGCACCTGGGGAGGAACAACCCCAGGCAACAGCACAAGCTGGGGGTGACCTGCTGGAAAGCAGCTCTGTAGAGAACCTGGGGGTCCTGGTGGACAACAAGCTGTCCATGAACCAGCAGTGCCCTTGCAGCCAGGAGGGCCAATGGGATCCAGGGGGCACCAGGAAGAGTGTGGCCAGCAGGCCAAGAGAGGTGATTGTCCCCCTCTGCTCCACTCCAGTGAGACACATCTGGAGTGCTGTGTCCAGGTCTGGGCTCCTCAGTATGAGAAAGACAAGGAGCTACTGGGGAGGGTNAGAGAAAGAGAAAGAGAAAGAGAAAGAGAAAGAGAAAGAGAAAGAGAAAGAGAAAGAGAAAGAGAAAGAGAAAGAGAAAGAGAAAGAGAGAGTGAGCTGGGCCTGTTTAGTCTGGAGAATAGAACACTGAGAGGAGATCTCATCAATGCAGAAAAATAGCTTCAAGGCTGTCTTAGTTTGGAAAGACAGGTGTCTGCTATGGAAGACAGGAGCCTCACTTGAAGATGTAAACCCCCTCCCTCTGAATTACTATAATTTTGAAGTTAAGGGGCTCTCAGGCAAAGATGTGGGAAGAGGAGTAACAGTTCTTTACTAGGAAAATTAAAATATAGTAGTACAAAAAAAAAAGCAAACAGACAAAAAGAAAACACAGAGTTAGAATACAACCTGACACCCTCAGGGTGTTGGTAGCAGTCCAATCAAGTCCTTCTGGAGAGACAGATATGGTTCTGTTGAAGCAATGATCCTGTAGAAGGGTGTAGTTTTCCTCTGAAGGTCCAGTGGTGGTGTAGATGGGTCCAATCTTCCTCTGGGAATCCAGTGGAAAAGCAGCTCCTCTGGTGCTCTGAATTTCAGAATTTTATCCAGGTAGGAATGCTTGGCTCCTCCCACTGGGTAGAGCATCTCACAGTGGGATGATGTAATTTTATCAGTCATGCAGTGAGACTCAATGGCCCATTGACAGAAGATACACCCCTGGAGGGAGGATGGGTTGTTGAAGAGGTAAAGAACACTGCCCCACCGGGTTTTAACAGATGGTAATAGAATACACACTTTTGGTTTCATCTTGCATTGCAATGTAGGACAAAGGTACGTGCCCTGAGGGTGATGCCAGACTTTTTTCCATGGTGCTACCCAGTGACAGATTGAGGAGAAGTGGCCATAACCAAAACACAAGAAATTCCACCTCAACATGAGGTAGAACTTCTTAACATTGAGGGTGTCGTAGCACAGGAACAATTTGTCCAGGGGTGTCGTGAGGTCTCCCTCTCTGGAGACATTCAAAATCTGCCTGGACATGTTCCTGTATGCCTGCTCAGGGTAAACCTGCCTTGGCCGGGGGGCTGGACTGGATGATCTCTAGAGATCTCTTCCAGTCCTAAGGATTCTGTGATCCTGTGATTCTGTGATTGTGTGAAGGTTCCGCTGTTCTCTGTCTTGCACAACACACTGAGAGTCAGCTGTTGCCCTGAAGTTCCAGCCAAAATAAACAGAAGAAAGGACATCTATCTGGCTTCCACCACTACATAAAAGAAGCCAAACTCCATCCAAGGCCATACAGACAATCTACAACAAAGCCAGGAATAAAAGCCAGACCTTTTCAGCTCAATTGTAGTTTTTCAGCCACTGGAGTTTTACTGATTTAATTTATGTGAGAACATTCAGAAGAGCAGGGCACTGTTTGCCTCTGCATTCCAGCCATAGTGGGTGGCCCGTGGTAGTGCAGCAGTCTGTCTTGTAATAGCATAGAGAGGACCTAATCTGTTCTTCTCACAGTTTTATGAACAGGAATAGAGGGACATTAAATGAATTCAAGGTTTTCTTGTGTGGGTTTTTCTACATCAAATACATTTACCCAGCTGTGAACGATCAGCAACCTGTGTGGTTTAAATTGGTATATTGCAAGAATTCAGACAGTATTTCTTTTGAGACAGCAAGGAGAAAACCTCTTGCAGACTGATCTTATACCCATGAAAAAGCACCTTCTGCATGACTGCTCAGTAGCTTCAGGTATCCTACCTGATCTATTGCTCAGTCTAGCTGATTTTGCCAACACCTAAATGGGCACTGATCTATTCTGTTGGCTCTTGAAATTTTATCCTTCAGACTTGACTTCTGCAAAGGCTGTGCCATCCAGCAAGAAAGGAAAAGGAGAGCAAATACTACACCACAGATGAAAGTACCTAGTTAGAAAAAAATGCCCTGAAAAAAGCTAATGAATAATAATATTTCACACTTCCTACTGCCACATCAGGGACATTTCTCACATAGTGTTAGTATTAAATATCAATAAAACAAGATGTGGATGTTTGTAGATCAATTGTCTACAAACCTGTACTAACTATAGAAAGTAAATGCCTTAAATTTGCAACTGTGAGTGTCTTCCAGATAAATTCCATTTTCTATTACAGAGTTACTTGTTTGGATTTTAGTACACTTTTTCTTTAAGATCCTTAATTTACTGCCTTTAATAACTATCACTGAAAATCTTCTTCCTAATGGGAATATTTATTTTGAGAAAATGCAAATTCAGAAAAAATCCTTTGAGTTGCCGGAAGAAAAGTTGTTAATTGTCATGACATTCTGCAAAATGCAGTTCTATTATCTCACTGCCAAGATGTTCAACCTGGCCTTTGAATCTGGCCATGGGAAAATGTTGATGTTGCCAGTTGTCACTGCAGAATGTGTTTTGGGGACAGCTGGATTTTTTTAGTACATAGTGATTTGCCAAAGCTAAAGTCAGAGCAGTCAGCTATTAATTATCTTTTTTTCCACCAACAAAAAAACCCACAAACAAACAAGCAAAAAGTAAACTCAAAACAACAAAAACCCCTTTACATTTCTTGAATAAAAGATACTTCCCCATTCCCTTATAATGAAATTGTTGTCAAAGTGACTCTTAAAAGACTGACAGGTCCTAAGAGACTAGCAAATGTAATGAACTTTTTGTGTTTTTAAACCCAACTGCATTTCTGATGACGTCTTAAAATCTAGCATACATGGCCACATTATCCTTGTCTGCTGATGTCCTCCTTCTGCATCTGAAAATAATTCTGTACTCAACCAAGTTCAAAAATACTTGGCAGCAGACAAAACGTGGCAAAAATTGTAAATAACAGGAAGTTTCAGAAATATCAGAAGATAGAAGATACGGATCCTAGCAGTACTTCACTAAAGAAGAAAATAAAATAAAAGCTTTATCCTTGTTAGGATCAATCCAGACAGGAGAATACAATCCCCACCAGCCACCACAGTGTACCTACCTCTCTCAATTTCCTTTCATAATCTTTGAAAGGTATCTATGACAGCAAATAAGGCAGAATGTCAAGATCATCACTTTTTTTCATATGGGCCTGCCAAAAACACCCTTTCACCTGTGGCTTCCCCCTTCTGAAGTAAGGAGTGAGACTGAGATGATATTCAGTACGATTTAGAATTTTTTAAAAAGCCAACTGATCACCCACCTGTGGTGAACCCCATTAAGCACTTAAGCACTTGTTATTCACTCTAACACATTTCCTTATTTTTCGTAAAAAAGAAGTCATGTTAGATGACTTCACAAATGCATCACAAGCATGGTCTGACAGCCTATCTGTGGAGGATGAGTCAATTTAAACCAACCCCACAATCATCTTGACACAAGTAGCAGGGATCCAGGAAGTCAGAGACACACCTGTGAAGGAGAGAGGCCATATTTTACTTATTTTACATATCATGTAGATATCCTGGCCCACAGCTCTATGACTTACTTAACAAATGAGGTCTCTAGGGAAAGGGGAGAAAAACAAAAGTACTTTCTGCAGTAGAAAGACATTGTCCATTGCAGTGAACACACTACACAATGTGTTCCATTTCTTCAAGGACTTGTGGATACATCTTATCTTCTAAGACTAAGGTGGCCCTAATACTTATTAGATGCTGGGACTCCAAAGATGAACATTTTGCAACAGAAAGAGTGTATGTGAGAATGTTTGGAGGTTCACAAGAACAATACTGTACAAAATGAATGCAGTAGCGGTTATTCATGCTAACATGAGGACAACAGCCTGATACACTACTTTATGGAAAAAAGTGGCCAGGACAATGTAACTTTCCCCTAATACCCCCTCCCAAGCTTGTCCTGTGGCTGTGAACTTAAGACAGCAGTGAAACCCTCAGAGCTCAGACAAACATGGGAGACAGTGCCAAATAGTTAAGCATTGGTAAAAAAGCAAATACCTGAAAAAACTTTTAAACAAAAACAAAACAAACAAATAAACAAACA
>VZDJ01000187.1:4053177-4070596 GCA_008694505.1 Cyanoderma ruficeps | reverse complement strand
AAAACAAACAAATAAACAAACAAAAATCAAAACCAAAACCAAACCAAAATTAAAAACAAACATATAAAAAACAAAAACCCTACAACAAAACAATAAACAAGCTTTTAAAGAAAATCAGAACCACTATGTGGCTGTTGCTGGGAAGTCCCACTGCAGATCCTCTAGCCCAAACCTCCTCTTCTAAGCAGAGCTCATCATGAGAGCAGGTTTCTCACTACTGCATGCAGTTAGACTCTCTTGATAGTTTGCAGATTACTGACAATGCCCTCTGTCCCTCTGCCAAGGCATTCACAGAGACTGAGAAAAAAATTAACCCCAGTATCCATCCTGGGATGCTCTTGTGGTGATGGGCTTTTAGCTGAACTTTGTGCTGCTGACCACAGAATGGTTCAGGTTGAAGGAGGCACTTAAAGGTTTATAGTTCAAGCCCCCTGCAATGAGAAAGAACACCTTGCAATAAATCATGTTGCCCAGAGCCCTGTCCAATGTGATATTGAATGTTTCCAGGGATGAGGCATCTACAACCTCTCTAGACAACTTGTGCCAGTGTTTTATCCCCCCCAGCATAAAAAATTTCTTCTTTATTTCTAGTCTGAATTGATCCTTGTTGAGTTTAGAACCATTAGCCCATGTCCTATCAGTATAGCCCCAACTAAAAAGTCCAGCCCCCTCTTATAAGCCCATTTAAGTACTGAACGCCATAATAAGGTTATGCTGGAGCCTTCACTTTTCCTGAGCAGCCCTAATTCTCCCAGTCTTTCCTCATAGGAAGTGCTCTGTCCCTCTGATCATCAGCTGTCCCTCCTCTGGACTCACTCAAGCAGGTCCTTGTCCTTCCTGTGGTGGGACCCCAGAGCTGGATGCAGGGTTCCAGGTGGGGTCTCACCAGAGCAGAGCTGAGGGGCAGAATCCCCTCCCTCCCCTGCTGCCCACGCTGCTTTGGATGCAGCTCAGGACATGTTTGGCTTTCTGGCTGGGAGTGCCCATGGCTGGGTCATGTCCAGCTTCCTTATCCAGCAGTACTTACAAGTCCTTTTCCCTTACAATACTTGAACATGGGAGTCAGTTGTAACAAACTTCAAGGAAATAGTTTTGATTGGTTGGTTGGTTTAGTTGTTTGGTTTGTAGTTTTATTTGTTTTGTGGTTTTTGTTTTGATGTTCTACCTGTAGGCAGATGCAAGCCAATGGCTTTTTATTGCTTGTACAAGTACCTGAGACATTTATGCTTATATACTGACTGCAAACATCTTCACCTACTATGCTGGCTACAAATTTTCTCTCTAAAATTTCAATACATTCCTTGTGTTATTCTATCCGCCCTGGCTGATGGTGCTCCCTTCCACAGTGTACTTGCATAGTCCTGAGAAAGAGATGAAAACCTGCCACCTTCCTGATTAGAGTCCAGGAGACTCTAAAACCATGGAGATTGTTCTTTCCTTATGGGCCAGGTTAGCCCAAGCAACACTGCTTCATTTTGGCTGGCAGTGACTGCCTGGGGGCGGGGGGGGTGGCATGCTGCTGGGACAACCATCTAGACTCTCACATGCAGGTCGGCTAAGGTGATGTGGCACTGCAGGTTGCAGTGTCTGAGGAGTCCTTTTGAGTGTAAGAAAATGCCCAAGAGGTAGGTGCTGTGCAGTGAGTAGTAGAAAGGGAGCTGGATTTGGCTTTTGCAAACCAACCTCATAACTTTTGGGGAGCTGGCTCTGAAGCTCTTTGGCTACAGATTTAAGGACACACAGCAGGCAATAAATCCAGACAAAAAGCAGGTTTGGTGACATTGTCTCCCTCAGGAAGGTAGTTTCTACTAACCTTCAGGTACCATGGAGGAAGAACAGTTCAAAGGAACTAAGCACCTGCACACAAGAAGGCTCTTCATTAAAAAGTCCAACATCATGGAAAGTCTAAGAAAATGCAGGATGAGTTTTTGAGTATTTCAGGCTATTTCAATGGAAATTTTATTCCTTCTGAACCTAATGAAATTTTATTACCTCCTGTCAGATTGCTGTGCTAACCTGGGTTGAGTTGTGAAAAGTCCCTTGCCACTCCACAGGCATACAAACTGTCACAAATCAATTATCTTGGCTCATGAGAGCTTTCAGATGGTCTGACTGAAAGTCCCACCACACCTGCTCATCCAGAAAAAACATGCAGTCATGAGGAGAGCTTGGCCAAAGTGCCCTTTGAGGCTACATCCTTTCCTGTGCTGGGACAGACCCTTCTCTCCAAAGGTTAAACTCAGATGAAGCTCCCTCCCTGGGTTTAAAACAGCTTCTCTTTTGGGTGGCTGTGCTTTCAGTGCAGTCACATGGCACACAGTGGACATGATAGCCTGAAGTTTAGTTAAGATACTTTAGATCTAGACTGACAGTGACTAATCAAAGAGATAAGAAGTGACTAATCAAACTTCTTCATGGAAAGGGTTGTCAAGCATCAGAACACACTGCCCAGGGAAGTGGTTGAGTCACCATCCCTGGAGGTATTTAAAAGCTGTCTAGACGCTTAAGGACATGGTTTAGGGGTGGACTTGGCAGTGTTAGATTGACAGTTGGACTTGACGATCTTAAAGGTCTTTTCCAAACTAAATGACTCTATGATTATATGACCTTGCAATAGTCTGTCAACTTTTGAGATTGACTGCTGGAAAAACAAGAAATACCGCAATGAAGAGATTGTTCTTCATCAGAAAGCATCTCTTGTTCCCAAACAAACTGTGATGATGAAGTAAAGGCAAAGTTAGCTTCAAAATAGGAAGGTAAGTGTTTGTCAGTATTTTACTGGAAAAGCATATAAAAACTTATAGAAAGAGGAAGAGTGTTTCAGGTGCCTATTTTTGTGCTATGCCAGTGACTCCTAATACAGGCTGAGAAAATTCTTTTTTAGAATAAACTTCTTCCAAGGTGGTCCATCCTAATGAATCCTGTGCTTAGAAGATAATTGTTATTTAAGTCACAGAAACAGTTCTTAAGAAGAAGAAAGTTCCATTATCATCTACTTANAAAAAAAAAAAAAAAGGGCAACTGAAAAAGTAGGAAAAAAAAAAAGAAGGAAGAACTTCTGAAACCTTTGAAGTCTTGAAGTCTAGATTCACAACATGAGGCAGTTCCCTAAAATGCAAGTTTATAGCTTGAGGATCAGAAACACAAAGAAATCAGTAATAAATCCTGTTTAGCCATGAAAAGATGATTTTAAAAATCTAGAACCATATGTCAATTTGTGTATAAAATAACAAAATATGAGCTAGTGTGTCCAAAAGAAGTGCCTAATAATCAGCAAGTACAAAAATTTCTAGTCTTGGTAAGAAGGCCAAGTAACTAACAAAAGGGATTTTGAATTAACCCAAAATTTCTAGTATATAACAGAATGATGTTAAATATAGGGCCCAAATCCAGTCATTTCAGAAATGTAGATGGATGCTGAAATGACAAGACACATTCATGGAGACACCATTAAGATTCTGAGTCGTGAAGATTCGTGCTGATGCACTGAATGTTAAGTGATTTAGTTAAAAGTATTCTTGTTCAACTTGCACAGATTGGAGATACAATTCCTACTAGAATTTTCTGAGAAAAAGCAGAAGACAAACACAAAAATATTTTAAGGAGTCATGGGGTATTGTATTAACCCAAACTTCTAAGGACTACTTTTTAGATCTGCAAATAGGCAGAGCTACAGGTGTTTCCAAAAGCACATGATTATCCTGCTAGTTTGTTTCTAGTAGCTTAACTTTCTGAAAGTAATTTTCTAAGGATAATAAGGTGATATTTTATGGGAATACTTCAGAAAGGTTTTTTGAAGTGAAATTTCACACTGTGTACCAATCAGTACACACAGCAATTTTTTTCTTTTTCATTACTTTTGTTCAGGTTCAAAATTCCAGTGGCTTTCTGGAAGTAAAATTAAAACTAACCTTTGTGCCTCTTCCTCCTACTTCTGTGCCAAAAGTAGCTGGATATTTCATAAAAAGCTGCTACATTCAACCTCTCTCCATTACTTTAGCTCTCAAATGCCACTTGTTAGTCAGATTACTTTACCCTCAAGGAATAGAAAAATCATTGTCTTTTTCCAACACTAGTTGTAAAAAGATATTTTTCAGATCGTTTTAACATGCACAGGGGGAAATGTAGTTCTATGCATATAGTATGCAGATGCCAATCAGGAACATTCTTAACTTCTGCTCCTGTAGGCCAAATCCCCTTGAATGAATGGGAATTTTTCCACCAAACACAGTGGAAGTGGGATGAGCTCATAGACCATTGAACTATAAACATGGGATGCGCTAAGTGTATTACAGAAATGAACTCTGAAAAAATCACTCAAAAATTTCTTATACCTTCTGTTCTAAGATATATTTTAGATCAATCCCATTTTTGATAAATATAAATTGTAAAGATCCATTGGTAGATTGCATTTATACTAGCAACCTTTGGTATGGAAAAACAGTTCATTTATGACAATACCAATCTGCATAAGAACATCACCTTTCAAATCTGGTAAAAGATGTAGAGCTTCAAGAAAATATGTCTTCAGAGGGGTGTTCCGTGTTCTTTTTTCATCAGAAACATATTAAAACAAAAACCCATTGAAGAAAAATCAGAGACAACCTATTAGAATGCATCTCCAGAGCCTCTGTACAGAACCCAGGAGCAAAAATTGCTTCCATTTTGCTTATGTTTGTTCCTTACACTATATGGTATAAGGAAGACAGTTCATTTCATCCCAGAGAAAACAAACTCTTCTTGGCTGCAGCAACTACACTTCATAATAGTTTGCCATTCTCAATAGTATAGTTTTTTGTCATAGAAAACAGAAACAAAAAAAACCAGAAAAACATCCTTCAATTCATCTACAGGCATGAAAAGTAAACATATCCTCAGGACAAATAGAAGTGGGACAATACATCAGGCATTAATGATTTGTTTATTTCTGAATAATTCCAATTATTTGGTTTAGTCTATAGATAAAATCAAGAGCTAGAGTATTTATCTTCTCTAGGAGAACACAAAATAATATTGTAAAGAGATGACAGAAGAACAATACATAAAATGCTTATGTAAAACATCATGTACAAATATTCATTGCTATTAAGGTGAGATACCTGCCCTGTCTCAGTCTAAATAATATATCAAAACCAGCACCACACAATTATACAGAAGTCTGATTGGAACCTTATCATAAAAGACCAAATTTTTTTCCATACCATCATACCATTTACTTATGAAATGTTCAATACAAATAGGTGAGGTAAATTTTAAAATCTTTCTTACATCCTTTTGTCTAGATTTATACAGTCTCACAAGGAGAAAAGGAGAGGAGAATGAGCTGTTATTCATGCACACTGGCTCGTAGCACCTTTGGACTGATCAACTAAGGATATCAAGCAATCCAGAAAAGTATTTCAAAGCTTCTGTTTAACAAAGTCAGCATGCCTCATTTGTCAAGGCATCATACTATCACAGAAAAAATGCAACACTATCCATTAAGATCACACCTTGAGCATTGTCCAATCATTTCCGAATATACGTGCACTGTTCTCAAATGGAATACTTTAGCTCGCTTGTGTTTAACAACTTCGTATATTTTGTTAAGCCGCTTAAAATTTCCCTCTTTGACTGTTTAGATAACAGTAATGACCTTCTCCTGAGGTTTACTTCTGGTGTTGCAGACAGAACCCATTTCAGACAGATAGCCTGTGTAACACAGTCTTTTGGCCAGTAAGGTGTGCAAAACAGAGGTTTTTTAAATTTGAAAACCTTGATTACAGAGTTCTGCATTAATGGTATTTATTAAGACACCTAACGGGCATCTGAACTTCATTTGTTTTCAGAAATGTACTTACATGCTTTACAAATTTCTCTGTAAAATTTGAACAACTACTTACAAGAACAGCAAAATCCTATTTATTCCTTCTTTTCTCAGAAAAAGGAATTTTATATCATCTTCACACTGACACCAACAGCAATATAATCTTTAATCCTTTTGTAAGCACTGAGAAGGTAGGATTGTAAAATACACCTACACCACTGTATTTTACAGTTCCTGCTGGAGTTAGGTAATGCAAGGGCGGCAAAGGTAGAGAAAGGTCAGTCAGAACCCTCTGTAAGACATCCAAGGGTGAGGTGAGTTCTGGTGTGCAGGTAAAACCTGACTGCTGCCCTCAGTATTCCTGAGAAGGACTGTTCTCTTCTTTAGTATTTGTCATAGACTGTTCTTCCAAGACTTGAGTAGCTCACATGAATTCCAAACACAGATCTGTTTACAGATGTCTTTTCTCCAGTGAACCCTTTCCTGTGAACTTCATCTTTCTGTCTACATACCCTTGATCAACTTCATTAAATATGTTCCTTGATCAAGGAACGTATTTAGTTATTTCTTAAACTTCTCCTGTAAAGTGCTCATTTTTTGTTAATATTGTAAGATTTCTTAATATAGTGAGATCTTGTATTTTATCTGCTTATCACTCCAGGAAACACTCCACTTTGGACAATGCAGTTATGGAGGCCCCACTCAGTGAGTTACTGTTTACCTCACCAACCAAATTATTTAGTTTTAATTATCCTATTTTTTGTTCCGAGTGATTCTCATGCTCTTCCAGGAGATCTTGTGAGCCACTATGAGCCCTGCTCCCCAAAGCATCCATGTCCTCTGTGGAGCCATTTCGCAGGCTTCTGTCAAGCCACTATGGCTACAAACTGTGATTTCTTCAGCTACAAAGTTTATTTAAAAAAACCTTCCACCTTCTTCGTGGCACTAAACCTTCTGAAGAACTTTACTCAAGTTTGATCCTCCTCATCATTTTCCACAATGAAGACACCAGTGTTATGCATAAGGCAGATGATGTTGTGTACTTTGACTTCCTACTGCCTTTGAGACAGTCTCTCATAGAGCTCCGACCAGAAAATGGGTGAGATATGGACTGAATCAGTGGACCATGCGGTGGGTAGGAACTGCTGGTGACTGGTAGCCAGCAAGATCCCTTGGGGATCAAAACTGGCACAAAGATATTTCATTTCTTTATCCATGGCCAGGCTCAGATGGTACCTTCTGTCATCAGATTTGTGAATGACATCAAACTTTTTGAGTGGACAATTCAGTAGAGGCAAAGACTACTCTTCAGAGGAATCTGGATAAATGATATACAGGAACCTTGTGAAGTCCAACAGGACTCAGTCTTGCTTTTTGATAGAATAACCCAATGGAACAATACAGGCCAGGGCTGACTGTCAGAGAAGCAATTCTGCAGAGAAAGATCCTAGTGTTCTTGTGAACAGCAAGTCAAACATGAACCAGCAGTGTGACCTTGCAGCAAAGAGGGCCAGCTGCATTCAGACCTGTTTTGGTACTCGTGTAACTGTCAGGTCCAGTAGAGTTCTTTGGCACTTGCAATACTGCTTTTAGTGTTGTGTCTATTTCTGGTTGCTGCAAAAAAGACACTGACAGACTGGAGTGAATCCACTGGAGGCCACAAAGATGGTCAGGATTTCGAATACACAGAGTACAAGAAAAGGCTTTAGAAGCAGGAACAGTTCATCTTGGAATGGAGAAGGGAAAAGAGACACATTTCTGTTCACTACAACTGTGTGATCAGAAGTTATATAGGGGATAAAACCAGACTCGTCTCAGCCATGTACAGCAAAAGGACAAGAAGCAATGGACACGAATAAGAAGACGGGAAATTCTTATTAGGTAACAGGAAATATTTTTTGCCATGCAAGTAGCTAAATACTGACACAGATTGCCCAGGAATGTTGTCAGATTTTCATCCTTAGAGGAGGTCAAGATTTAATTTGGCATAGCCCTGAGCAGTCTGATCCAATTAAACCTGCTGGATTTAGGCAGGTTTTGGGCAGAACAGTCCATCTCTGAAATATATCTTAAATTCAGTTTACAGCTTGTACAATAGTCCCTCTAACAGAGGTTACAAAACAAAGCAAAACAAATCCCTGATTCCAGTTAGGACTTCATATTATGACTGTTCTTTCAGACTATTAGAGGAACTCACAGTACACTGAAGCACCAAAAACACATTTCTCAATAAAAATTTAAGGAGGTATTACAATCTACATGCAGTTTCCAAGGCATTCCAAATGGCAAAATAAAGTATGTCCTAGAGATCATGGCTCTTGTGTACAAACTAGATACACACAAACCCTAGAGCACCATACCAGTCCAACCACCCAGAATGGAACTCATCTTTCTGCACCTGCCCTTATACATTCCTGGGAAACTTCTTCCAGATGAAGGAGTAGGCTTTGTTGAAAAAGCTAATAATAGAAAGATTTTTACCTTCGGGATGAATCCTTCACAGTTCTATTGGGTCATGCTGTGGCTCCAGCAAGGTAAGGAGTGGAGTAGCTCTGCATCCTAAGGCAGCTGTGCCTAAATGAAGCACTAGGGTGCTCCTCCTTTCTTGGCTGTGGATTGCCTTTGTGCAGAAATTTGTGTGAGGCTCCAACACAAGATAACCAGCATCTGAGTGGAAATGCCACTTGACAGTGCTTTTACCATGGAGTCTCAAATTGCCATTCAGTTCTGGAGATTTCCTGTTGCCCTTGCAGATCCCCTTCCAGGTGACCAGGCCCCCCCAGTGCTCTCTTAAACATTGCCACATTAATGCCCCTCTTCCCACCCCACTGTGTGAGAGAACAAATATCTCAAGAGAGGATCCTTATCTTGTTTTCCCTGGGCTACACTCATGAGGGCACTGCCTGGTGTGTGCAGCACTCACTACCTGCTGAGCATTTCTGCAGATCTGTGGAGGCACAGGTCTGATATAAATTGTAACTGCACAGAGTGTGGTGCCTGCCAGCCCTTTCCACCCAACATCCCCTCAGTCATGTGAAGCATTAGTGTAGTACTGGGCAATGGGTCTTGGATTAATTCCCAGGTGTTCATCTCTGACAGCAGAGCTCCACAGGTAAAAGCTAAGGCTTAATGCATTGGCCAGCCCTGCCCTCCACCCTACTAACTTGTTTCTCCCATGAACTCCAGTGTTAACACAGTTTGACTAAGGAGGCAGCAGTGAAATCTATAGCATTTTCCTGCTCGTATGAGCACAGGATAATTTAGAAGTTGTGAATTTTAGAAGTCACAGAACCTTTACTAAAAATCACAGTATCTGTAAATAATATCTTCACCCAAGGATCCCCTGAATGTAGGCCTTGTTCACTTAAATGACAAGTTTTTCTTGATCCTGAATTGTCATTTAAGATTTATATGGTTCTGCCTGCTTGTGTGACCTTCTTAACAAACAGGGAGGTCCTCCTCTTCCACTCATAAATTATCCATCAGATGTGTTAACTATTCAGTAACTCTAATACGTGAATGATAAAATAATAATGCTTTGAATAATAATGATAACCAAGCATGAATAACAAAACCTTTTCCTGAATACTTTGGAGAGCAATCCCTGCCCTAAGGACAAACTTTTTAATTTTGTGATTTTCAATAGCCAAACTTATGAATAAAACAATCTTTTATTTAGGTGTCAGAGAATACAGAGGTAGAAGCATTCATGAAGGTGAAAGAGACTAAATTAATCCGTCATATCCACTTTTGCCAGATTTGCTCTAATCTATTGTGGAACTGTGGGAGGTCAATAAAGAATAAATTAAAAACTAAAAAAAATACAGAGAAATTACACCAGATACACTTGCTATTATTTAAAAGCTACAATCTATATCAATAGAAATTATACTGTTAAAGTCACTGTAAAATTCTTGTATTTGGGGTCTAACTTGACCTACAGTTACAGCTGTCACTTCAGCAAAGTTACTGTGATGTGTTCTAAGGTAGAGGTGGGCTCAAATCTTTCAGTTGTCTTTTATTTCCACTTCATGACTCAAGGATAAAGGAAAATGATTCGTTTTGTGTTATGATTTCCATTCATGTAAGAAATAATTTGAAGCTTATTGGTTTTCTTCTTTGTGATTTTATTCCAGAAATTTAGGGGTGAGGTTCAGATATACCTATTTCAGTATATATAATGGCAAATCAAAAATCTCTTTGAAATACCTAATAACTTTCTTTTTCTTCTTTGGAGAGCTCAGATTCAAAATTTCCCCACATATTGTTCTTAAAACATGTTCATACTTCAAAATAATGTTTCAGACAGGAAAGTTGAAAGAAAATTTACAATGTATTTGTTATTTTCATTCTTCCTAGAAACTCTTGATAGACTTCTTATTTTTGCCCTTGTTTCTTATGTTTTCAAATGGAATAATTTATTAACAGATTTGTCATCATTGTAAAACAAGCAGACGCAGCCTGAAAAAAGAAGTTATAACTTCTGTTGAGAAAAATTAAGTGCTGAAAACCTTTCTGATTTTTGTATTTATGGGAAACTACATCCAAATAATTTCCTAAGTTTCTTCAGAGCCTTTATAAGGAAGATGAATCTGCGAGAAAATAATGCTGTTAGGGCTAATTCAATAGTGGTATAGCAGAACTGTCAATATGAGAATGATGACACAATGCATGAAAATTATTCTTGCAATACAGGGGGAAATTGATTAATGGATAGAAAATGGAAAATGTGCAGTAGGCTAAAGCAGCATTAGCTATTCTTGCAGTATTGTGTGAGGAGTCAGTAGGAAAAGAGCTTAGCTTTCTCTGGCAACAGTTTTAGACCTTTTCCAGTGCAATGGCCTTACTCTGATCTCTGGTGATATAGTGACTCTCTGAGCAAAATCTTTGAGTGCCACTTGGCAGATAGTCCTTCCTGTTCATCCATGGAATATCCTTGCTGAATCTTGTTTCACAGATCTTCTTTTGCTATTCTCCTCTCAGGGTTTGGGATTGGGGCGTTTTGGCTTGGTTTTGTCTTTCCCCTGTCGAGATTTTTAACTCAGTTTTTCAGTAGAGATATTTCAGCAGATTTTTTTTTTCCGCATGACATTTCACTGTTACCTGTGCCATGTGCTTCATGTTATTCAGCACATCCACAGACATCAAAACTGTGGGTCCTTCCAGGGCGCCCATGTAAAAACAAGGGTACACTCCTCCACACCAGGTGTGCTCTGGGACGGGAAACTGAACAATGCTTCATTGCTCACTGCCAAGAAACAGCAGAGGATGAAGTGCTCCTTGCAGGCATGGCAGGAATAGCAGACAGGAAAACACATTGTGTTTGCTAACAAACACAATGTTTGTTAGCAAACAAACATTGGAAGAGATGCTGATAAATGCCTGGAGATGAATAGGTCTTGCTCCCAGCCTGTTTGTGCCAGGGACAAACTCAAAGTGTGACTCCAGATTGGATTAAAAAGAAAGAAAGACTTCTATGCAAACCAGGAAAATCCATGGAATGATATCTAGCTCGTAACTAACTTCAGGAATACCTCACGCTCTGGAAGACCCTGCACTGGGAGCTGGGAACTATGCTAGGAAAATTCACTGTATATTTGCCTTTCTCCTAAGTACTCACAAGTGGCCTACTGGTAGATTCAGAACTTTTCAGTGTTGTGCTCCTCCAAATCTATTTTAGGTTTCCCATTTCCATCCTAAGATGAGCAGTGTGGAACAGAGAAGAAAAGTTTGATGGACTGGGGCAAGGAATACAAAATGTTGTTTCCTTCTCAATGCACAGTCCCAGAACACCAGCACATGATTGCATTAAGTGTTTTATTTTCCACTGAACTGGATGAACCACAAAAATAACATACCCTTGGTCCTTCCCACAAAAGCTATCTTGCACCTTCTCACAAAAGCTAGCCTGAGAGGCCCATAAGGGCCTGAAGCAGTAAAGAACACAAAAACATAAGACCTTCCTCTCAGGCTGTCAATGAGGCACCAAAAAAACAAATACCACCTCACTTCACTGTATATGAAGATGCTAAAGAAGCCAGAACAGAATATTTTCTCAGTCAGTCAGAAGGGAAAAATGCAACCACTCATTTGTACATTCAGTGCAAACATTATTTCTAACTGAAGAATAAACATACGTACCATAATGGAGTACCCCACCATGAGATGTGACCACAAACACAGAAAGACAGCAAGCACGGTGTGACATTTTTCCAGTAGCTTCCTAAGCCAGAGATAGTCAGCTGTTGTATAGCCTGCAGCAGAACTTTTTCCCATGACTTTATCCGTCTGTCTTTTACAACAGTATAGAATTTGAGTGGAGGTGCTTAGAGAGATGGTCCTGGGTCACTATTAGTGTTACTGCCTGCCCTCTAGCCTGTGGATGAGAAGTGAATTTCCTCCTCTCTTTTCTTCATGCCATTTATCATTTCATAGACCTTGGTGCATTTTCCAGGTTTTCAACTCCAAAGAAGCCAAGTTAGTAGATGTAATTGCTTCCTTCATCTATCCCAGCACTGTCTATGCCTTTAAGCCTTTACTGTTATTGTAAATTAATAGTAATAATCCATGGTATGAGATTTTAAAAAAATAGATACTCTATTCTGCACCTGGTACAGGGAAATTCTGGACAAAAGTATAAATTCAGAGAAGAGTGGCAGGAAAGCAGCCCTGGAAAAAGAGACTTGTGGGTGCTGACTGACAGCAGACTCAGCAATATGAGTCAGCAGTGGGCCCTGACAGGCAAGTAGGCAAACCACATCCTGAGGTGCAGTATCAGCAGCTGGTCAAAAGAGGTGATTATCCTGCTGTATTCAGCATGGGTGCAGCCTCATTTCCAATGATGTGTGAAGATCTGGGCCCCAAAGTTTAAGATGGATGCAAAGGTCTTTGAATTCATCCAGAGGAGGTCCGTAGAAGTGGTGAAAAGGCTGGAAGGTATGTCCTGCAAGGTGCAGGTACGGACTCTGGCTTGCCTAATTTGGAGAGCAGGAAGCTGAGAGGTGACCTCATTGCTCCCTGCAGCTTCCTGAGGATGGAAAAGGAGAGGCAAGTGCTGATGTCTTCTCTTTGATATCCAGTGATAGGTCACATGGAAATGGTTTGAATTTGCATCATGGGTGGTTCAGGCACATTCTTAGGAAACACTTCTTTTTTGAGACAGTAGTCAACATACTAACAGGCTTCCTAGAGAGGTCAGTGTTCCATGCCTGTCAGTGTTTAAGAGGTATTTGAAAAATGCTTCTAATAACATGTTTTAACTTCCGGTCAACTTGGATTGGTCAGGCAGGGGGACTAGTTAAGCACTGTAGGTCCTTCCACTCTATTATATCTCTGATTACGACTGTGCATGGTGGGGACAAGCTGCATGGAATTGTGCACTGAAATAATGGTGTATTTAGTTTAGTCTTCTAGTCCCGTCCTAGTATTACCTAGTGCTATGTTCTGTGCCCTTGTTTGCTTATTACTGCTGTGCATTGAGCTGACATTTACATAGCCCCTCTGTAACACCAGAATCTCATGCCTCTTTAGAAACAGTCAGTCCAGAGTCCTTTATATATAAAGCTAGGATTCTTCTTCCCATGTGTTTTTCTTTACATCTGCCTACACAAAATTTCAGCTGCCTGTTTATGCTTCATTCAGTCTCATGAGATCCTTCTTTGATACAGTCCCATCCTCTAAAACTCTGAATAAGGTTAGCAATATCAGCAAACTTTTCTCCTCGCTAATCACTTCCTTTGTCCAAAGAGTTATAAATACGTTCAACAACATCGACATTGTCTGATTCCACTGGTGACTTAATTCTAGACTGAAATCCCCAAATTTACCCTTTATTCTTCTCCTCCACTCTCTAGTTTAGTTGCTTACAGATCCATAGAGCATGTTGGGAAAAATTATCATCTCTGCTATAAAACTTGCAACTACCCTACTGACTTACATATTTGGTTTTGCTGCTTCCTGCAAATTATATGAAAGCAAGGAAAGGCCCAGATCTAGTCACTAGGTAGCATGGTGGTTGGGTTAGTAGTAACTCAGGTTAAAATCAGGGCAAATTTCACAACTACAACTCTAGCAGTTGAAGTAAATGTTGTCACTTTATGTTGTCCTCTAGAAAACATTCACTATTACTAAAGGATTCTTAATGCCTGAGCTGGCAGAATTGCTGCAGTCACTTAAATGAACAACGTGCATGTTTCTGTATAAAAATAACCTCGCCTTTTTTCCTTCTTTTTTTTTCAAAATTAAATGCCAGAGTTGCATACAAATGCCTAAATAAAAATCATCAGATTTCATCTCATGTGCTTCCCACCATAAAGCAGAAAACTCATCTGCATAAAATTGCAGAGGTCTGCTCAAGAAAGCAGAGCAATCATGTAAGTACATTTTAAAGCAGAGTTTGACAAATGGTTCAGCCACTGATAAGATTGGCTGTCCGTGACATTTAATAGCATTTCTGTCACTAATATCTTGTGTGCTTATATTCACAGACAGTTGCAATTTTCTTGCATGAACTTACACTCTTGGCTAAGACTAAGACTTCTAAAAAAGAAAAACTCAGAAGAAAAAATAGGGGGAAAAATAAAAAAAAGCACCACACCCCAACCCCTGACAAAACAAACACAGAAGAAAAAAAATAAATCTTGTGTCTGCATGTTTACATGGTACCCAGCTATTTACTTTGCTTTGTCCATTATACTGGCTAATTTAGTAAAACTTAGTATTCACACACAAAATCTTTCCTAGTGCCCTCAGACCATCACAGCTACAATACTGGGAAGACATAAACTGACCACCGCTGCTTCTAGTCCAGTGACATGGAATATTGCTGTTCATGCGATAGGCAGCCTCCTACTTTCCTCAGAAGTAGAACCTGACAAGTCTGTAGCAAGTTCAAAGAAAAATTGTACTGTTAGAAGCTGACTGAGACTGTTTGAAACTCTTTGTTAAACCAACCAAGATCAGCTTGATTACTGTATTGGCAAATACCATCTCCAATGAGCAAAAGAAAACATCCGTCTAGGAAATCTGTGTCACTAGTTGTGCAGAACTCTGGTCAGACTCACTTTAATTATCAAGGCTTTTTGGAGCATTAGTTTACTATCCAGTCAGTATATATCTGTACCAATTTCCCAGATTACTGGCACCAAGAATATAACACAACAACCAGTTCTATTAAGAAAAGTTCCAAAATTGAAGAAGGAGACCTTTTCTTCTTATGGGACACCACAATACAGCCTCCATCAGCAGCATCACTTGTCACCACTCTGCACCTGACCCCTTCCTGCTCACCTCCCTGGACTACCCTCATCAGCACACTGTCATTCCAGATAGTCTTCTGACACCAGTGGCCTGGCTTTGCACAGCTGGGTTTGGGCTCACAGCCAATGCAACCTAATGAAAAACAGATTTGCCAGAGACTGACATCTCTCCTGAATTCCATGTACCACCTGAAAAAGCCTGTTAACAAACTGATTTCACAGTGCCCTGGTTCTTCCCCAATGTATTTTGCACCCTAGTCTTCTCATACCAGTAGAGACAAACAGGCACTTTCCATTGTAATTGTTTTAATTAGCAAGGAAGTACTCAGTCAGTAAGACACCAGAAGGATGCCACCACAGAGCAGCAGCCCTTCTTTCCTACACTCTGTGCTCCAGAGTGCCTGCAGCACACCAATGATTTTCATACCAACACATTCCACAAGCATTAATGTGGTGACCATCAGCATCCCACATGCACAGTGACTACAGGATGGAGTTCTGGCTTCTCATCTCCAGTCTGTGTTCCTCTGCCCAGAGCAGTATTTCAGTCAGAGTGCCCAGACTCAGAATAGCTATTCCCAAGCCCTGTAATCAGCATCAAAACATGATCTTCATCTCTGCATCCCTTAACTTCATTGCAAATCTAGACGTAGCAGAATTTTTCCCACATGTCTGAAAAAAACTGAGGTCTATAGCCTCAAAAATTACTGTGCAGCACAAGTGAAAGTGACTGATAGGACACACACTAAAACAAACAGTACAAGGGCCTCACCTAGGAGAAATCTAATTGATTTTACAATGACTTAGTTATTCAAAGACTGACACAGATTTATTCTCCTCCTGTCACTTATTTCCCATGAGTCTTTGGACATATAACCTTTCTAGCTGTCACACTGGTGAAATGGATGGTATTTACAAGCCCAAGTACTCAGGTTGCTCTAGCACAGAAAGACAGGTTTCTGGTGGTGTTCCATAATGATGGCAGCGTTCAGAAACTCCAAAACCAAAGAGTGTGATATTACAGTGTCTTGCATCTGACTGGTATGGGGTTAATTTTCCCCATAGCGGCCCTCACAAAACTGTGTTTTGTGCAGTAGGTACAGTAATGGTAGTTAGGGGTGTGTTGGTAACACACCAATGATTTGTCTGCTGCTGAGCAGCAGTACAGCAACACCCCCAAAGGCCAGTGGGCTTGGGTCACCCAAACTGACCAAAGGCATATTCCATACCATAAGACACCTGCTCAAGCAACCAAAGCTAAGAGGAAGGATGGCTGGAGGCATTTATTTTTCAGTTTGTCTTTTGGAGCCACCACTATGCGTACCAAAGTCTTACCTTGGACAAAGGGGCTGGACATCACCTGTTGATGGAACAGAGAGAATAAATCTTCTATTTTCCCTTGCTTCCTTTGCAGACTTTGCAGACTTTGGTTTTGCTTCATTAAATTATATTTATATTGACCCATAAAATTTTCTGTTTTACTTTTTTCTCCCTTACCTTGCTGAGGACAGGAGTGATAAAATGGCTTGTTGGGCACCTTGTGTCTAGCCTAGGTCAACCTACCACATACAGAAATTACTGCAATCCACTGAGAAGGGGATCCCAGATCCCAAACCAATGTTCCTTATCCCCTTCTTCCAGTAAAATAAATGGAGAAAGCATAACCACTCCCTACCACTACATTACAGGAAATTAGACTTGGTGGGGCAGTGAGGACAAGGAAAGCTAACATAAATGCAGCTGTAAGTCTGTATTAAAGCTATAAAAAAGCAGAAACTACTGCAGTGCCAGACATCTATGTGGTCCTTGTTACCTGGGAAGATCGCTCATACTCCTCTTGAAATGTGTGAAGAATTGGTCTTTGTTTTGTAGGTCATGAAGAAAATAGAGAATGGAAAAAGTAGCTGGAATGGGCAACTGGTCTGTCCATGTCTTCTTCCCTACACCCACCAGGACCACTTCACTACTCAGACAAATTTGGCCCCACAGGCACCGTATTCTTCATGGACCTTATGAAAACTCTCTCATAAACCTCTCCTGAGGTGCTACAAATAACTGCCTGTATTCTGAACTCTGACAATGCTCTTCATACATTTAAGACTGGTCTTAAGACTGCTGGTTTTATCCTCACATCCCTTCTTCTCACACACAAAAAGGCACATCCATGTTTTGTTCATCCCTGCCAGCTGCTTTATGACAAGGTCAGAGAAATTTTTCCCAGTTTTTACTGATACAGGCGTCTGCCCATAACAATGAATGCCAGTTGTTTGCTGGAACCATGAGAAGTTTCCAATATGAACATTATCCTAATTTGAAAATGAAGTTCATCACTTAAAATAAATAAATAAATAAATAA
>VZDJ01000187.1:4030083-4053153 GCA_008694505.1 Cyanoderma ruficeps | reverse complement strand
AAATAAATAAATTAAAGTGGAATATAATCGGAAAGTTCCAGACAGAGAAAATAGGTTGGGTTCATGATGTCATGTCTTTACAAAGGCTTTACAAATACACAGGTGAGATTATCTATTCTCCTGCACCTACTGCCTTTGCTTAGAGGGTCAGGCATTATTGCAGCATGAAACTACACCAAACATCCCACTGTCCAAAAGCACACATACCCTTTTAATAGTCTTTTCTGTTTGAAACATGTTTTCCCCTGAACTTTCATGATGTTGTTTCCCAAACAGAGACAAAAACCAGTATGGCTGATTCTCCAGAGTAGCACAAATACACAGTCAAGTGTTACTGGCTTGGGATTGTCTTGCAAAGGCCATAAACAGTGCCGTTCTACTCAAACTGAAGTCAGTAGGTTGGCACCCCACTGAATTCCCAAAAGCTCATGTCTCCATTCATTTCCTGCAAGAGCGACTCAGAGTGAAGTTATTGAGTAACAAACCTGCCCTATTCACCCACTTCATGGCCTTAATGGAGTAGGTGAAGAAAAACAGATTGACGAGTGTGGACACAAAAATATACACCGGAGATGCAATGCCATAAACCAAGGTGGCAGCAAAAAAGCATCACAAATAGGCAAACCAGAAGGGCTGCCATCCTGATTTCTTCAATGGCTCTGAAAGCTGTGTTTTGTAAACCCCTATGAAACCAAATCCTGCAGTTCCTGTTCAGCTTTTGTGGAAGCAAGACTCCCATTGACGTCAAAGAGCACATTACCTCATAAAGGACTGCAGGGCGACTTGCAGAGACATTGCTCATTATTCACTGTGACGCCACGCTTTGTGTAGAAGTAATGCATCTTCATTCTCCCCTCATGGTCTGTTGTGGAAATTAAGAACAGTCTCTAGTGATGCAAGCACATCTGCAAAATCAGTCCAGAGGTTGGACTGTTGCACATTGCTAGGTTACATTATAGAGACTTACAAAAACACACTGTTTATCCTGGGATGTAGAGAGAATACATTTGATTTCCAGTTACTGTGACAATTTTTCTTGTATATGCAATAAGGATTCCTGCAGATTCCAAAAACTGTCCTAAAGTGGGAAGCAGTGTCTGCTCAGTCCAATCAGTATGGGATGACTAGAGTGACTCCAGGTTGCAGATTTCTGTCCTTTTCCCTCTGCCAGCTGATGAGGCAGGCTCAATGTGTTGCGTACATGCTCTACAGCTCTGCAGTTCACAGGAAACATTAAGGAAGAAGCACCCACAGGGTGTCTGCAGGAGGTATGCCTTCCATGCAGTATCCTTCTGCTGGTGTGAGAACAGCTGCCAGAGAAGGGAGGCAGAAAGCAAGCGGGGAAATAACCTTGGATCAGATGAAAACACGATGTTTAGTGCAAAAGAGTAACTGCATGCCAGAATGCTATATTCAGTGAATTATTTGTCAGCAGAGTCAACTTGTCAACTAAAAGAAGCCACACAGGAAAGATATTTCATGTACCAGATCAAGTGCTTGATCAAATACAGACCATATGAAAATAATCTGTATCCAGTTGGACGTGCCAGGAGGGCTAACACAATATTCAAGAATAACTAGAATGCATGGCAAAAATTAAGATGGGGCTAGAGTTAGGTATAAGTAATCCAGGGAAGTTTTTCAATAATACTTGGTGGAATATTTATACATTAATCTGTCTCTTAGCAAAGAAATGGATTTAAAACAGCCAATAGGTTATTACTGAATAAAAGCAAGAATGTCAGAATCTAGCTTGAAACTGCCCTCATTAGATATAAGAAACACATTTTACATCATCATGGGTTAATAATTCAGCATTCTTGTCACAGACCATTCAGCAGTAATTACTAAAATAAATAGGTGAGGATTGATTAGATATTCCATTTAGATTTACCATCTATACCTTGCTCTTACTGTCGACTTTCTCTGTCTGGCTAGAATTTGCACTTATACAGCTGTAATCAGACACTGTATACAGACTTGTCTGTCATTGTGCTTGGTTTGGTGATTCAGGTCAGTTTGCCTTCTGCACCATCACTTTATTGTACACAAACAGCACCCTGGTGGGCCATTGTGTCCAGTGCTGAAATTCAAGATCCTTGCACACCATCATGCCTCTACATGGATAGGCACTTCTGGGTAAAGTATAGTCCAGGTGAAAATGTTCTGCAGACTACTTCCTTTCTGCCCTTCGTATTGCTTGACTCATTTGCTCTACACCATGTTGACATGCAAATCCGTATAGAGTGACAAGGTGTAGCTACTTCATTCAGACAACTGGACTAAGGTACACATCACCACATTCCCTGCTAATTATTATCCAGTCATAAAAATAAATGCAAATCTGACTTCTCCTTCCCCATTTTAAAAGAGCCTTTTTAAGTTCAGCAAGTGTATCTTCTCCTGGAAAAGCAGAAATTGAATTTGGAGCTCTGCTGGAATCGAGGAAAGCAGGAGGAAAGGTGAGGAAAGCACTCCTTCACCCAACAGCATATTTCAGCCCTTTCCTTCAAACTCTTTAATCTGAAAGGTGGGTCCACTGGCTATTTTACAACTGGCCCTGGTTGGCAGCTACATTCTTGGTTATGTTGCTGATCTCATATATTTCCCTGATATATGCCCCCTGACAACCTTTCCTTCTGCTTCAAGGGAACTAAAACTTATCAATTACAAGTTTCACTGGTATGTTTCAATGACTTTCCTTGCAGGTCCTCAAAATTCATTATCTTTGAAAAGCTTTTTCCAATGAATAAAAATAATTGGTCTAACTCTTTTATCTTTGCAGCAGCCTTTTTTAAGTATGAGTAAACACAACGTTGTCTTTTCTCTGACTGAGCCATCTGACTGTCAAGTCCTTTTCATATTTCACAAGCTCCTCTCATTTTCACAGCACCCCTCTGTGCTCCTCTCTGTAGTGAATGGGGACCTGAGAACTGCACTGAGGGTTGTCCTGTGGCAGGTTTGCTTGTTTCACTTTTTCCTATCCCTTCAGTGTACCCTGATTCTCCTTTTGCCTTCTGGGCAGTAACATCATGGGTTTCCCCATATTTCTCTTCTGGAGGTGCACCCACTGGCACAGATCCTTACTACTGCCTACATTTCCCATTTCCTGGGCCTGATCTGAAAGACACTGCTATTTGCCTTCCCCTCCTTCAAGACCTCATCTGTTTTTGCATGCAGAGTAAGGAATCACCAAATGTAGGGCAGAACAGGAAGTGGACTTCCACATTTGTCTAACAGTTCCCAAATTGAAAACAAAAATTAACACTATCTGCAGCTGAGAGTCCAGGATAGCCATTGCTCTTCCATTACTGACCCTGCTGCACCATGTCCAGACCTACTACTCTCTCCTACCAGCAGCAGCATCTGAGTTTCCTGAGCCTTATGAGACTGAAAAGGAGAACATATTCTGATATAAATGAGTGGACAAGCACAGAATACAGGTGCCCTATCTTTCCACATGTAGAAATTCAGTCTTCCAGCACCTTTTGTACAGTATTATATACTAAATTAGGTGTCTGTCACTCTCAGTGGCAACATTTCCTACCTAAACTGCCTGATTTTCCCTACTTCATCTCCTCTCTTCATCCTTAACTCCCCTTAGTGCAGTTTTTTCCTCTTTTTTTTTTATCCCTTATTTCAGGGTTATATTTCTCATTTCAGTTCCTAATCCCACATGTATGTCTCCCTGAAGACAAAATCTGAGATTGAAAAGGTACCTCACTAAAGGAGATGCCTTTCCCTGACCACTACCCAGCACTGTAGCTGTGAGCTGATGTGCTGGATGTTCCCTAAACTGTGACACAAGTGATACAGTCCAGGCAAAAAAATCCTGGCAGTATTCCTGAATATTTGTAGTGGCCTCCAAATGGGCAGAATACTCCCTAGAAGTTAAGCACATTCATCAGTCAGAGGGTGTAACAGTGATTGGCATGATGGTGCCCATGTGAATGAGTAAAATAAAAAAAAAAGTGAACTTCACAGGGTCACTGTGAAGTCTATCCTTTTACTGAAAGGGAAATAAAACTGAAAATGTTTTTGAGGAATGCCTGCTCTGATCCACAGAGTTCTTTGCCCATTCCAATTTTTGAGGAGAGGCAGTTCTGGAGATGAGATGTCACCATTCTGTACATCATCAGTACTGCAGCAGGAAGTCTCTTGCAACACACAGAGAGTAAGCGTTAGGTTTTGACATTTGTGTGACTGTGAGATTTCATCTTACAGAAATAGTAACACATCTGTAGAGCCTGTTGATGCTAAATGCTACAAATGGGCGGAGTATGAGGCAAACAACAGAGAAAAGATACTATCTCTTTTATAAACTCCATCTCCATTGCTGGAGTTCACTGGAGAGGAACAAGCACATAGAACACGAGCTATTTAATAAACCACCACAGAGATCTCCCCACCAGGGAACAGAGAAAGGAAAGATACACACACAAAAGAGATTTTAGCCCTGTTCTTTGCTCACGGCAAATATCTGATGCTGCGATAACCGACACAGTAACAGGACAGAAATGGACATCCTGCTGTGGAAAACAACTCAAGTCTCAAGAACTGCACCCAAGCAAAACCATCAGCAATCCAAAAGCCACCATATAACCTTTTTGAGAAGTAAAAAGAAAAATATATACATAAGCAACCTCTATTTGCCCTGTGGAGCTCATACGCTTCCCTGCAGGAAACTACGTGCGTTCTTCACCCACACACAGATGCTGCTGCATCTCTTGCCATCTCTGAACTGCTGGTTTGCATTTGGTGGAGTGGAAACAAGGCACCCACTAATGGGAGACTATTCTTCAAGCTCGATAGTTTTGCTGGCTCAGTTATTGTGCCACCTTCATCAGTGCTGCAGACTGCAAGTAGTTATTGTCTGTGTGCTGCTAATGCCATGACTTGTTTCCTTTGTTCCCCTTCCTCTCTCCCCGAAGTTACCTGGATGGACACACATCACTTCTGCATGCTTTGCAGCACTGACCCAAGTGGAATGTCAGTATTTGCCAGGTGCAGCATACCAATAGAGGAAGCTGTTGGCTTCTCCACAGCATTGATGGAACTGGGAGCACAGAGACTTCATTTTAGCAGCTCTGTCTGTTGTGATCCACAAGCATTTAACTATTAGGAAACCCAGACTTGGATGTACTGACACTAGAACTCTGCTCAGCCCACCTGGAGATGTGGGAGCAATGATCACTGCAATCTCCTTCCTCTTCTGGCTGCTGAAGCTTTGGAGATTTCCTGCCAGCATAAAGGTGCATCTCCAATAAATTCTGCAACAGATTCCATGCATGAAGCCTCAGATTAGCTCCCCTGTCGAACATGAACCTCTCTAAAGCATTTAGGGAGTCCTACCTTGAGCCCCTTTAGTGCTGCTTTCAACTTCATGAATCACAGTACCATTCATGAACAGGGTCTGGTTCAGATTCTCCTCATATGAATGGGCTCTGTTAAATATTTTTACCTTCTGCCTATGTATGCAGTATCAAGCACATTCATACTTCATGCACGAACACCAATGCCACCAAAGCAAATTAAAACAAAAATGTGGTATGATGAAAAGGCTAATTTCAATAATTCAATTAGAGTGCATGGTGTTGCTCTTGTGCATGATGTTAATCTTGAGTCTTCTTTTTTGAAACCCTTTTTCCTCTCCACTACTTCAAGTGCACAACGTCCCTAACACAGCCACAGGAGAAATTACTTGACTTTTACAGACTGCATTGCTAATGGGAAAATTGTTTGGGTTTATTGCAACTGGATATATATAAATATTCACTGAAGGAGAAAACTCTTCAAAAAGTCTCATTTTCAAAGTGTCCTGGGACACCGCAGGGAGCAACAAACAAATTAATTCATAAAAAATCTGACACTGGGAAAATATTTTTTTACATCCATTCCACTGTAACAAAAAAGATAATCATAAAAAAATTTATAAACATTAATTCAAATCATGCAGGTATTCCCATTATAATTCCAAGGGAGATAAGGCACAGAAAAAATACAATCAGAGGCAAAACTCCTTCCCAACATTGAAGGATGGTTCCTGCAATCAGTATTTTGGAAGAGGAAGAAGGGGAAGGGAGAGGGAAAGGGAGATAGAAAAGAAACGGGAAAGGCAATATTTCATGTATCCAGCAGACCTATTGAAATAAGTATGTCCAGAGGCCTGTCAGATCAATTCAGGGAGACAGAATCAAGTTTAGAAGTTTACACTAAGAAAGATACAGAGGTGACTCTGAGCAACTGACCAAATAGACCCAGGAACCAAAGCACAGTGAAATGGACCATGGAATGAAGTAGAGCACAAAGAAGAAAAGGCAAAGGTATGTATAGTTTTAGCTCTGTACAGTGGCAAAGATTGAATACACTCACATAATGAAACAGCTGAAATTTATACAGCTGAAATTTATAAGGATCCTCCTAGTATATTTCAATAGAGTCTAAATCTGAACTTTAGTTCATGCATTCGATATTTTTAGGAATTTTTGTAACTTTTAGAAAGTGGGAATTACACCATGTACAAATCAGCGGCTTGGCCCCTGAGATCTGGAGGCACAAGCAATATGGCTGTGTTCACAGAGCATTCTGCACGACTGCAGTGCCTAAAAGCTTCACAGGGATTTTGAAACTCTCTCACTGGAAGTAGCAAAGTGGTGGATTTGGCAAACAGAGTGTGCATGAAGTTTAGCAAGTCTAAAAATGTATGGCAATGCACTTGAACAAAAATAGCTCAAACTTTTACGTAAGCTGATGTTCTGCAAGTGAACTTTTATGTGCCATCAAGGGAAAGCCCTCTGAGTCACCACACGTAACTCAACACTGTCAGATGCCCTGAAGCAGGTGAAGCAGCTACAGTGTGCACATGTGCTGCAATGCATCAAAATTATCTGAGGCAACTGCATATTTTCTTTGTGTAACACAGAGGAGTGTGGGACCAGTTGCCCATACAGCTTTTCTCTTCATAGACCAAATGGAACTTTTCCAGGAGAACCTGGAGCAGCAGTTAGGGGATGTTTGTCCCAGCCTAGCTTTTCAGCTCTTCACGTGGAGAGACAATGCACTGAAAATTGCAATAAGCTGCAGCCTCAGCCATCACTCTGCTCCAAATTTTGTTGCTTTCAGGCTGTCTTAAAAAACATGGCAGAGAGTGGGGAGGGAAGGGACTGCATTTTCCCCCCATCTTTTCTGAAAGCTCATATTAGATGGGGAAATGGGTGAGGCTGTTAAAATGCAGTGTACCTTGTGGGATCCCTGTTCTGACATCTAACAATTGCTCCGGTATAGACTTTTTGGTGCACTTTCATGCCCTGTACCCCAACCTTGAGTTGTATAGCAGATGAAATGAATGGGTAGGAAGGATTCATAATTTTAAAATTCACATTTAAGTGCTGCATCAGAGGCAAAATCTTGTGCACTCCCTCATTGTTTCCAGAGGGCGCTAAGATGAGGGTGAACCTCTTGAAGGTTCCTAGGTTATGGACCATTCCAGAGGCCAGAGGACACCCATAGTCAGGAGAATTCATCTTTCATCTATATCAGGCCCATAGCAGAGCAGAGACTTTTTATTCCTTGAAATATCAAATATAACCAAAAAGTACAGCAGTGTGTGAGCCTCTCAGAAAATCAGATTAAGGAGGCACCTCAGCAGGAACAGTGCTACCTGAATGACCTATAGCAGACACTTGCTAGTCCGTTATTGGACAATTTTAATAGCATCATGTTTATACATTGTCAAGCCACACTTTCCCTAGGAAAGTATCCACACAGACTGAAAGTTTTACCTCAAACCAGTGACTACTAATTTTGCCAATAGATATGACAGCAGGCTACTCATTTCCTCAATATGGTAGTTTTTGCCACTTACAGTACAGATCCCAGTGCCTCTTCGAGCCATTTCTCCAGAGGGAGATTTCAACAGATTAGTATAAACACATTTTCTTTCAGTCAGCCTACCTTTCAGACTCCAAGCCATGCCAAAGACAATGTCAGCATGGAAACTGACCCCTCTTCCCACCAGTGCATGGAAGGTTTCAGGCCAGGTGTACCAAGTGCTGTGATAAAATAATTTCATTCCCCAAACTTTCCATGAGCTGTTTATCAACAACTCTAAATTAAATACCTTTAAAATCTATGAAAACAAAACAAACTCCTAACTGCCCTCACACACATATCCACACCCGTGCAGAACCTCATTCTGTTTGTAGTTCAGCATTTCTGATTAAAAGTTGCAGGAGTAACACTGCTACTAACATTTCCAAGCAGCAGGATTTTCTGGGTTCCTGTGTTGGCACTGCACTTGCAGACATCAAGGTTTTGCACAGTCCTGACTTTAGAAAGGATACAGCTTCAAGAAGAATAGGCCAGAATCAAGGTTGTTTGAAAACCCCACACTACAAAATCAATATTTAACACATTGGATTTCCTAGTGAGTCTTCAGAGATGAGTGTCTGACATTTGAGTTGTCCTGGGTCAATATTAATTGCACATAACTTCTCATCTGCATTTACTGCGATGTTTCCACAATTAAATTATAAAAATTAAATGAAATCTCTGAGTTTCATAGCTAAATCTGCATGCTAAGTTAATTAACACTGTAATGGAAACCATACAAAAACCCTCAGGCCTGTCTGATCCAAGGGCCATTAAAGTAAGTGACAGCTTGATTATAACCTGAAGCAAATTAACAGCCATGCAGCATTAAAAAAAATGGGGTAGTGATGAACTGTTTCATAGATGTCAAGAAACCATTTTGCATGGAGGCCAACTGAGAGACCTCTTTCTGCCAATGTCAGCATTTCTGGCATCTACTGTGTGTGTATGCCCTGCTTTTCATCAACAAGACACAGGGCAGACTTTGCAACATACACTAGCAGTCTCACTGTTTCCAGCTGTTCTTTAGGAGCCAGAATGCTAAGAAATGTGTCAGCAGCATCTAGGGCACCAAGAGTCATCATCAAATGGTGGGCTGAGCTGCAAAGGAAAATACCAATTTTACTTCATGGGAGGTGCAGGAGAGGGCTGGACACCAGACAGTGCCACAAGATGCCACAGTATGCTCCTCACACATAACCTGCATCCTGCTCTTATTGCCAAACTGCATTTGTCTTTCAATCAATCAAATGTTCTTTATAACTTCTTAATGCATGACCCTTCAGAGCACTTTCCAACAAGAGCAACAAAAGCAACAAAATTAATACTAAAAGGAAAAATAGAGAGAGGGAAACCTCAAAAAGAATAAAAGGCAAAATTTTGGCTCAGTTAAATCAGAAAGGTGAAGACTTGTTCACCACGTGTGGCACTTGGGCCTTTGTCAAACACAGCAGATACTCATCTAACCAGCTTTGGCAAGGTAAGGAGCTGTAAAATAGGCACTGAGATGTTGTCATGATCAGCAGGTCCCAGAAGCATCATGTGAAAAGCACCAGTGATGCACTATGAGGATCCTGCACTCAGGAGTCCTACAAGCAGCAAGTTAATTACGCAGACAACTGAACAAAAAATTATTGGATTCAAAGGCATAGTACCAAAAGGAAAAAGTGAACACCTGGAATATGGATGAGTTTGTATAACCTGAACCCCCAAATGTGGATTTGTTAGTCATAAGCCAGCTTCAAAATATGGCAGGAGAAATGTTGCAATGCTTAATATGGTTAATTGAAGTTAATTATACCTAATTATGTATGTAACATATTGCATAGAGTTATCGCAAAACAAGTATGTTTAATACCTACAAACAGCACACATAACAAGGAAAACTGTGATGAAGTTTTAAAGAAAAAACCTAATAGATACGCTCAAAAGCAAAAGCAGAGAGTGCCAACCACTGAAGAGTAGCAATGGCTCACACCATTCTTCTGGCAGTATCTGTGAGGGGCTTCCCTGGACTCTTTTCTCTCCTCACACTCACTTGCTAACAGAAACCCACCATCTTCCTCCTTGCAGCCCTACCCCATGGAGAGCACACAGGCCTGACCACCCAACTGTGCCCCAGGCACAAACCCTCACCACGGTCCACCACTCTGGGATCTGCAGTCCCCACAGGCTAACACAAAATGTCACTGCCGGATCATGTGGACAAAGGTGCCAAGAAACACTGTCCTGTTTCTGTCAGCAAGTTGCTCCTGCCCTTGGTCACCAAAGGAGATGCGACTGATGACCTAATGGTTGGGTCCAAATGTCCATAAAACCACTGCCTGATGTCCTGTATCAGAAAAACTATGTATCTGAGCACAGCTACCTGGACTGGGACTGCCAAGGAAGCAGGCTCAGAGTTGTTGGGATGAGCTTCAGAGAATGGAAAAAGTAACAATCAAACCCATCACTGGATGATTTATTTTACAAAATGGTAATAGTGGGATACAGCAGAGGCTTCTGATTTAGCAAGACCTTTATGAGGTGAAAGGGGAATCAGACCACATCTTCAATAAAGAGTTTGAGGTAGTTAGGTCCTTGCAGGATTTTCATCCCGCCCTGCTGGGCTTTGAGAGCTTGCCCAAGACAAATAAGTTCAACATGTCCCCAGGAAGATGGTAAGGGCTAAAAGATACTTCAGACTCCCTTACAGAGGCCTATGGCATTGTAGTACCAACATCTCCTATATTTAATTGTTCCCACACTGTGATTCCTATAGGAAATGGGTTTCACACACCTAAAGCCATTCTTTGTCCTCCAAAGCAAAGTTGGAGCACATGATAGATTCATATCAACCAGTTTTCCCTAGCTGTCAGCTCCTAGGCTTCAGCTGAGTTTTTCCAAGCCAAGGAAAAAGAATTACCTGTGCAGCACTTCAGCTTTGAAACCTGCAGCTTTGTCCAAAGTTTCTTGCCAGAGAAGAACACTGCTTACCAAAGAATGGAAAAGATAACTCACTTATAACACAGACCCACAATGAAGACAGTAGGATCAGATCTAGGGAAAGAACTGTAATTCTCTGACATAGCAACTGAAGAGAAAATTACCTTGACAGCTGAGTGAGGAATTGAAAGAGTTGATGGGTTGGAGTGAAGGAATCCAGCAACAGAAATTAAGTTCTAAGTGCAGTGGTAGGTCTTTCATGCTTTTGAAACTGAAGGCAAGAAGCAAAAGTCTGAAATCATGGCAGTTATGGGAAGACCTTAAAAATTCATAGACATCAACAGCAGATGAGAAGATTAGGCATGCCAAGCATCCTTTACAGCATTCCTGAATGTGAAAAAGAATCCCTGACAAACACACCTCAAATTCAAATAGGAATATGCAGCCATGATAGAGGAGAAGAAAGAAAAGGCGAATATGGCTGAAGACATACAGGACAGCATAGATCTTTAGCTCTGGTCAATGCACAGAGCAGAAAACAGACAGGGAAGAAAGACTCCCATTAGAGGAATGAGGTACTCCCATTAGAGTTGAGGTACCGCTTGCACCCAGATAATGAAAAGGAGAATTAAGCAGAAGAAGCTGTGATGGTCAAGAATAAAGGAGCAGCAAGCCTAACATGAGAAAGAAGGGCAATGAGAGACTCTATGAGGGAACAAACAATATAGAATAGACAGAAAATTATAACAGATAGAACTGGAAAACAACCTCTAAACCAGAGAGGGGCAGATTTACATAACAAAGGAATTTGGGGAAAAAATATCTGTCATCTGAGGAAAAAAAATAAGGTTATTTGAGTAGCAGGAGGCACAACAGTGTTTTCAACAGAGAGGAAGTTCGAAATATCAAAAAGGAAAAAAATTAATTACCTTAAGGTACTAACAGAAATTCGGGGGGGAAACAGTCAAATAAGAGGAAAGGTCATCACTGCCCCCACCTGGCAGCCCCGCCGCTGGGTGGAGGAAAAAGGATGAGGTGCACTGAGTACAAGTATAGCCTCCTATGGGAAAGACCTGGGTAATAAGCTGTCAAAATTCTAGGATAATTGGGCAACAACATTCCACTAGAGATGAGAAAGTTGTGATACCATCATTCAAGGCCTTGGTAAGACCATGAAAGATACAGCATACCGTCCTGGTTATGTGCTTAGGGATGAAGTCAAACTGCAGAGTATAAATAGTTCTTAATACAAAGGAAAAAAAAAAAAGAATAAGAAAAAAGATCTGGCCTGTTTAGCAAAATGAAATCTCAGAGGGAGTATGTTTGCTGTCTATAAATACATCCAGAGAGTAAACATCAGAGGAGAAGAGCCATTTAAGTTAAAGGACAATGTTGGCACAGAACAAATGTGTGCAAGCTGACCACAAAATACACTTAGCACTGGGACAGGTAGTTTCTATAGTTTCTAATCACCAGAGCTGTCAGGCTCAGCACAATCTTCCAACAGGCAGGTAAAGAATTCAAGAGAAAAGTGGGAGTTGTTCATGGGTGCCATGACAGGGAAATGATGCTTGCAAGACCAGCAGCCTTACGCACTGTCCCTTATGTCCCAGTATTTGCTAAAAATTTCCACCTTTTTTTAACCTTAAAATATTTCCAGTGGTGCTGCAGACTTCAGTACAGTGAGTTTATGTCCCCTGACAAAAGTTTCCCCTTACCAGCCCTTTAAACACAGTCTACCAATGTCCCAGGGAATCAAGAAAAGTCCAGTGCTACCCTGTGTCCATGGAGAGTCAACTCCTCCCGGCAGCTGCTGCAATGGGCAAAAACAACGATGTGTCTGCTGCTCACTGACTGCTGCTCCTTCAGCAGCACTACCCACTTCACTGCCCACTGCTCACCAACCCACACCTACAAGTGTTCTCAACTGGCATGGAAAAGGATGCACTTCAGTGGGGATCACTTGCATCTCCTAGGGTTCCCTAAGCTACAGAAAGACCAGCCAAGCAGCTGAGAGAGGGACTGAGATCTCTGGGAGAAACAGGCTGTGATAGCCAGCTAGGACAGCAGTTTTGTACCAATCCACAGCAGAAACCACTGCTCAATCACAAAAGCAAAAATATGTAGGCATCATTCAGGTAACAGCCATACTGAGCCCTCAAGCAGCAGGGAGGTACTTCCTAGGCCATAGATCTGTGTAGATCTACATGAAGGCAGACTGGCCACGTTCTTTGCATTCAGGAACCAGCAAGATTGTTCCTTGTCCCAACATACAGCCAAAGGAAAAAAATCATGATGCAACTAAGCTACACCCTCCTAGCACATGGCTTTTGCTTACAAGGCACCCCCAGGCAGGAGAATGTTTTCCCTATTATTCCATTTGAAGAAGATCCTAATGTACACTTTCCCAGTATCACAACTCTCACTGGAGTGAGGACCTTCTCTCCCCCTCTACTCCTGCCTTGAAATTTCTTTCTGTAGAAAATTCAAGGTAGTCTATGGTAAAAAGGAAGCACCCTAACAGGCAACAAAGTTTAGTTCAGCACTCACTCGAAGGTGACTTCTAATCCCTCCTTCAAGAGCAAGTTATGCCCCTGATATTAAATGGCCATTGAATGAAATGCAATTTAGGTGCAGAGAAATTCAGAAGTATGGCGTGTTCTGAGGACAATCTCCTCTAACACAAAGTAGCATCTGCAGAGAATTCTCAAGATCCCTGTGTCAAGTCCAGTACCTAAATTTTGGACCTAGGCAGGTGAGACTGACAAGGCACCTTCTTGAATAAGTGAACAGCATCTGATCCATCTCAACTCACCCCGTGCACACACAATCCTTCCTCCCTCAGATGCAAACAGGTTCTTTATCCCAACAGACAGGGGAGTACAGTGTCAAATTATAGGATGCAGAGCTAAGTTACCCTTTCCCCCCAAATTAGGAAGCTAGCTCCCCTTCCCCTAAACCTGGAATAAACCCTGCTGTGCTGATTTTGGCTTGGATAGGGTTAATTTTCATCACAGTGTCAAATATGGGGCTGTGTTTCAGATTTGTCGTGAACACAGGGTTAATAATACTGAGATATTTTTGTTATTGCTGAGTGGGGCTTACACAGACCCAAGGCCTTTTCTGCTTTTCATACTGCCAGGCTGAAGAGGAAGGTAGGGGTGTCTGGGAGGTTGGGAGGAGACACAGCCAGGACAGGTCACCCAAACTGACCAAAGGGATATTTCAAACCATTCCACATCATGCTCGAAATTTAAAGTGGGGGGAAGAAGGAGAAAGACTGGGACACATTTGGAGTGCGGGTGTTTGTCTTCCCAAGTCATCATCAAGTGTGATGGGACCCTGTTATCCTGGAGATGGCCGAACACCTGCCTGCACATAGGAAGCGGTGAATTAATTCCTTATTTTCCTTTCCTTGTGTGTGCAGCTTTTCCTTCCCCCATTAAACCATCTTTATATCAACCCACAAGTTTTCAACCTTTTGCCCTTCCAGTTGTCTCCCCAGTCCCAATGGTGGGGGACTGAGACAGTGTGGTGCTTGGTTGCTGGCTGGGGTTAAGCCACGAAACCATACGGACCTTTCAAACTTCTTAATGTCTTTATTAGCACACTTTATTAGCTCACTGTTCAGCAGAAGACAAAATACGGATGTATGATTGCTGCTTAGGTCCTGTGCAGAACACCTAACTAGAAGCTAAGAGATGTATCAGTCTCAAGCCTTTGTACAGCACTGACTTGAAAGATATGGGAATGTATCAACTATGTAGACTGAACTGAAAGAGTAAACAGGAACACACTTCAAAATAATCTGAGAGCCCTAAGAGAAGGACTTTGAGACATCTTTTAGCTGGCAAAGAGTTAAAAAATATTTTATGATCAACTTAATGGCTTCCTAGAACCTACACAATAAAATACCACCCAGGTCCCATCATTAGAACAACAGTTAGGAAACTATTATTTGTTCGAGAATTTGCCATAATTTAACAATTTTGTGGCATAAGTAAAGAAGTCCTTGCTTAAGTCATGTATCAGATAGTATCAAATAGCCCCAAGCAACCCAGTCCAACCCCAGAAATGTACCTGCTTTGAGCAGGTCTGACTAGACACCTCTTATGGTCCCTTTCAACCTAAATTACACCATGATCTTAGAGTGCAAACCACCATGTTGTTCTTATAACCCTAACTTCTCAGACCCTTCTTCCCTTATTCCAAAATTCCTAGCTGTTCAGCTTCCAGCATAGGCTTTGCTTTCTCTGTTTTAAATCTTTATATTTTCTTCCCAGCTTCTCTGCTTCCTATTTGAAATGTCATCCATTGAAGCAGCATTTGCAGATGTTTTTTTCATCAGTGCCCAGCAACCAGTTAGGTCCAGACTTGTAGCCTTATGTAAGTCCTTTTCCAGCATGTGTCCTCCATAAATTCCCTGCAGAGATGAGTCTTTCCCACAAAATACTGTGAAAATTAGAGAACAGCAGGCCTCAAGCACACAGAAACACACTTGTGGACCTTGTAAATGGGAAAGAAGAAGAACCTGAAAGAAATACAATGGGTTTCACCTTCAGATTTTCAAATTTCTAATTTCTAATGTATTCTTAGTAACTGCATGTAGAGCAATTTTTGCAAGGATATTTTACAGTCCATAATGCCACAATGTCCCCTATGAAAACAAGGGGGAAAAAAAAAACAAAACAGGAGGAAACAGAATAAGTTATGGTAGGTTACACAGCCATCATGACTGAATAGTCAAAGCTATGACAACCATTTATCAAACTGGCACAGAAATAACAACAAATACATCTTACCATAAACACAGTGTGGGAGAAGAGGCAGACAATAAAATAATGCAATGCTTTGCACTTTGGTGGCATAAGCTGAAGATCTCCATCTATTTTACAAGCATGCATTTTAGCTTCAAGCCTAGAGTGCAAATAATTGATAGCTCTGTTGTCCTTTGTGCCACTGAGTCACCACAAAAAGTTAAAAGGCTGATCTGCACATTACTGAAAACATCCAGTTCCATGCACTGTAAGCAAAGCAAGCCCGCATTGTTGGTCATAGCAGTGCCTACTCCCAGCAAGGCACCCAACCCAATAAGGAGACCTCCCTCAGCTCCCCTAAAAGCTAAACAAAACCTTGAAACAAAGATCTCCTAACCCTCTTTGGAGACAGGAACTGGCTGTAAATGACTACCACTACAAAACACAGAAAGCCCAGACTATGATTGTGAAGAGACTGTTGGGAACATATGCTCCAGGTTGGCGCTGTCCTACAAAACCTTACACACTTGCTCCAAAGCCCACCAGAATAACTCTTGAAAACAATTTATAAATTTTGGAAAAGGAAAACATGACTAATAAAGCTTAGTGACAAAACAGATGCCAGAGACTCAAAACTACCTGCTGTGACTAATTTAGGTGACAGACTGATGTGGCCAAGTGGCTTGCAGTTCTCCCATCTTTTGTTGCACACAGATATTCTTTTTTTATCACCAGGCAGGCCTGGCTGAGGATTTACACACACGCAGATCAGCTATGAACATGCAAATGGGCATCCTGAACATACTGGAAGGGGTCACTAACTAGGACTGAGATGATCAGCATTACCCTTTGGGGTCCAGAGAACTCTTCAGTGACTTTTATTTGCAATGGTAAGTCAGCCCTTTTTCTTAGAGTAATGCCTGTTCAGTCATCAACAATTCATTCAGTATAGGTAGACAGATGTTTTATAGAGTCTTAGGTCTATTATTATTAATGTAGCAACATCATTACAATGTTTTTAGACCTGTTATCCAAAGAAGCTGACCTGCAATGTGTAGGATATGCTAATGACCATACTCTGTGTGTACGTGTACGTGTCTGCGCCTGTGTATCTGTGTGTTTAAAAACTATCCTCTTACTGAAAATGTGCCACAGTGCAAAGCTGTAAATAAACTGGTGAAAAACTGGGCTAATTCAGAGTGGCAGTGAAACACAGGAAGTTTTGAATAATAAATAACCTGGTGAAACAAGTTGCCAGTGAGACTTCCGGCTTTGCATACTGAACATGGTGCTTGGAAGACAAAGAGGTGTTTTGGGGAGAAGCAGGTAAGATCTGGAAAAGGTTAACAGTAGCAAGCTGCTCCACAGGAGGAATAAAAAGGTACAGCAGAATTAGTAATTACATGATTAACTTTGTGTGTTAGCCTGGCCTCTCACAACGCGCAGCTTTGTGGGATGCAATCAAAGATCAGTCTCGTATCACAAACACAGGGAAGAAAAGGTCCTTTCTTTAGAAGATGACATTCAAAATGAGGAAGATGGAGCACCTGAAACAGTTTTAGGAAAATCTGAAGAACCATGCTGGAGAAGCCTTGCTGACCAATTCTGGCAGTTGCCAAAAAAGGAAGGAAAGAAACATCAAGAAACGCTTTGTACAAAAAAAGGAACAGTTTGCTGCTAATGGAAGGTTTGCTTTTTCTAGTCTAATTGTAAGTTAAAGGCTGAGTAATAAATTGATGCACAAAGGCTTAAAAGTTTTTAATTTTGTATTTATTTAACTGTTAAAATAGTGTTCTCGCCATTCACAATAAATAGGTCATTTTTTAAGGTCTTGACAATCAAGCTATACAAATCACACATTTCCTTCACACATAAATTTATGTTGTGTCAGGGAGTAAGGCACTTTGTCCATTCTACATATAATTAGTTCTTTAAGTGTTTACTTCCTACTAAGTACATCTCCTCACCCTCCACACAGAGTGTTTCTACGAGGGTCCTCTGGATTAACAGCTGAATTGAGAGTTTACATGTGCTTTCTGAAGCAATATTTTGATGCTCAACAGAAATCTTGGGAGGTGCATGCTATATTTTATAAATTCCTGCGTATCCTCCATGCATTCACTTTTTAAGAGTGATGGGGTGAGTTCTTTTCCAGACACTTGAAGATCTTCCCCTGCAGTCCTGGCACTCAGCACAAGCAGAGCCAGAGTCACAGATCCTATAATGAAATCTTCACACAGCTACAGATCAGCAGGCCAACACACTCAGTCCTCGGGGTAAGGGACAGGCTGGGAAGAGGAAGAGTTGGGATACTGGGGATGACATACCCAGCCACCCCTTTCTCGAGGGGCACAAGAAGACTGGTCAGGACTTCTGCATTTCTTCACATACTCAGTGCTCCATGGGCCCTTCGTGAAAAAGAGAGAGCAAATCTCCTTTGTGTGTGTGGTCCTAAGGGGCAGATGGCACATCCCTTTGATACTTTTTGATACTGAGCCAATGATACTTCTGAACCCTGCAACCTCAGAGAGCTGGGCTCCAGGCAGGACAGCCTCCTACCAAGTGTTCCCGGATCGACCACTGCCCCATGCAGGGGCCAGAAATCTCTCTCGGGGAGGAGCAGCTGCTGCAAAGAAGACCTGTGCCCATCTGCCGGAGATTCCAGCTGGGTGCCGTTTCTCCTCAGGGAGGTGCCAACAGGGACCACCCCGACAGGACAGAGGGAGCAAGGTCGAATCTCTGCAGAAAGCTAAACACTGGATAACACCACACACACTCCTCCTGCCACCAACAGGTGCACTTGAGCTGCTGGAAGAGAAAACGATTTGGAAAACTGCTTTCTCTCTCTCACTTGCTCCCCTGAATGCTAATCAGCGGCGCCGGCTAAAAATACCCAGCAAGGCTGGCGTGCGCACGGCAGATAGGGAAAATAGGGGAGCTGAAAGGCTACAGCTTCCCGGAAGAAAAAAAGGACTGGCGAGGAAGAGCCTTCCTCAAGAACCCCTTGCCGGACTTGCCCGCTCCGAGGCTGAGGTTCCAGCCCCTCCTTCACAAGGCCATTGCAGGCGCTCCCAAAGAGGTCGCCGGGCCACCCTCGACCGGGGCAACTGATGGCACCAGCCCCAAACCGGCGTCCAGCCCCGGCGCTGCAGGCGCTCCCGGACGTGGCGTCCCGAGGGTGCCGCCGCGGCCATTCGTCCCTCGAGCCCGCCGCCCACGGGGTGCAACCCCACAAGGGTTCACAGGCGGTGCACGAAACAAGGAGGGCTGCTGGGGACTGCCGCCCCCGCGGGCACGGAGGACCTGCGCCGGGCAGCGCGGTGTGCGGGGCTCGGTCCGCTCGCTGGCTGCATCAGAGCCGCCGACACCGCAACGCGGTCACAGCGATGCACGGCTGTTCGCCGGCCTCCTGGCAAGCGCAAGAGCTAATAAATAAATAAATAAATAAATAAATAAATAAATAAATAAATAAATAAATAAATAAATAAANCCCCCCCCCCCCGCACCACACTGGTGGGAGGGCGGGCTGGACAGCTCCGCCGCCCCCGGCCTCCGCGGGGGTCGCACTCTGCCCCTGCCACCCGCGACGGCCCGGTGGGCCGCCCCCTCCGTCCCCCCGCCCGCCGCGGCTCCCATCCATAATTAATCGCCTCCCCGCAGCCGCCGCGATAAGAGAGGGCGGGCGGGGACGAGGAGGCGGCGGCGACCGGGAGGCGGTGGGGGGAGCGTTGCGCGCTCGCCGCGCCCGGCTCACTGCGGCCGGCAGCTGCCTGCCGTGCGGAGCGGAGCGGAGCGCAGCCGCCCCGTCGGGGAGCGCCGCGCTCGCATGGCCGCGCCGCGCCGCGCCGCCGCCGCCGCGGGGCCGGGGGGGGCCGCGGGAGGAGGATGAGGCGGACGGCGGGGCGGCGGCGGCGGCGGCGGCGCGGAGGATGAAGTGGAGCGTGCGGGGAGCCTGCGCCGCGCTCTCCAGCTGCCTCCTGCTCGCCTGCGCCCTCAGCGCCGCCGCCGTGGGCCTCAAGTGCTTCTCGCTGGGCTCCGAGCTCAAGGGCGAGCCCTTTCGCCTGGGCACCGCCGCCGGCGCCTTCTACTCGGGGCTGCTGCTGGCCGCCGGCCTCTCGCTGCTCGCCGCTGCGCTGCTCTGCTGTCGCCCGCCCGACGAGGCGCCCGTGGCGCCGGCTCCGGCACCGGCTCCAGCACCGGCACCGACACCGGCCTCTGCTTTGGCCCCGGCCGGGGACCCGGACCCGGCGAGCGGCGGCCCCGGCGGGGCGGAGGCGGCGGCCGCGCCGTCGGGGCCGGTCGAGAAGGCGTCGCCCGGGGGGCGGCAGAACTTCCTGCTTTTGGGGGTGCTGGTGTTCATGCTGGGCGTGCTGAGCGCCTTCGCCGGCGCCGTCATCGACGGCGACACCGTGTCGCTGGTGGAGAGGAAGTACTCGCACTATTGCCTGCTGCAGCCCGGCGGCGCGGCCCGCCCGCGGAGCGGACCCGCGGCCCCCGACGGCACAGCCGCGGCGCTCCGCTGCCAGAAGCTGCGGGACTACCAGCAAGGCTTGGTGCTCTCCACCGTTTTCAACGCGCTGGAGTGCCTCCTGGGCCTGCTCAACCTGCTTCTTGTCAAGAACTACAAGGCCGCGCAGCAGCGCGGACGGAGGCGGCGGCGGCGGCGAGCGGCCCCGGCGGCGGCGGCGGCGGGCGGGCGGCGGCGGCGGCGGAGGGGCGGCGGCGGCGGGCGGCGGGCGCCGCGCCACAGCCAGGGCTCCCTCTTCTCCGGCGGCGAGCCCGAGCTCAGCCCCGGGGATTGCCCCTTCCAGGCCGTCTCCTACATCAACGTGGGCGTCTTCCACGTCTTCGACGAGGCCGGCGTGGAGGTGCACTGCGGCGGACATCCCTCCGTCGAGCTGCCTGGCTACTCGCCCATGGACCCCGAGCTCAACGCCTCCTACCCCTACTGCTACCCTCTGCCCAGCGAGCAGCCCCCCGCCTACGAGGAGATCTACCCCGGGGAGCCCTGCGCTCACGGCACTTAGCGCCGACCATCCCCGGGACGCCCGGCTCCCCGCCCGGCCCCTGGATCGTCGCGACAGCCGGGAGCGGGCCTGCCAGGGCCTCGCAGCCGCGGGGCTCGGGGACCCTTCTCGCACCCCCGACGGGATGGTCCCGCCGCCGCGGGCGCAGCGGGACACGGGCGGCGTGCCGCCGTGCGTCTGGCTCTGCGGAAGCTTCTCCTCCCTCCCTCCCTGCTCTCCTCTTCTTTCTCCCCCATCCCTCCCCCACACCGACCCTTCGTCCGCCGGCGGCTGAGTTTTCCGAAGGCTGCGGAAGAAACGCCTAAGGGTTGGTTCCTCCCGTCGCCTCTCCTCTGTAGCCAAGTTTAGTTCCCTTCAAGTGATTCATCAGTCTCCAGCTTTAGCAGTCCAGAGTTACCCATTTATGATAACCAGCCAGTGTAAGGAAAAGGTGTCATGAAGCTTCTTTACCTCTCAAAAGAGCTAAATTTCTAAACAACGCAGAGACATTTGTGTCACGTTTACTAGAGGTGTATTGGGGATCTTTAACGTTTACACTACTCCTTGGGAGAATTGAGTTCTGTTTTAAGATTTAGTGAGTTAAAACATTCGTTGGTCTTGTAAGATGCACATTGAGAAAAAAAACCTGCACTTTGACAAAGAAACAGGAAAAAAATCAACGTTTTTGTACACTAACGTGCCTGCTTTTGTTGATAACTTCTTACTGTAAAAGCTTTCAGAAGTCTATAGTGAAAATGTTTGGTAAATTCACTGCAGTTTAAAATTGATGATTAGTTCCTTTACTAAAATAACTGAGATGTTGCTAGGATATGGCAGTTAAAAAGGAAGTCCAAATGTAGTACACATTCCTTTTTGTAAACAGGTTCTGTGTTTTTAATGCAAGGCAGGATTTCTTTTTGTTTTGCACAGGAGAAGGGTATAATTCTATTTTGTACAACTACATGGTTTACCTTGTAAAGAGTTCCATTTTACCTGTTACAATTCATCAATCTGGTAAGCTTGAATATTAAAAGTTTTATTTGAAAAATATATATATTGTAAACAGCCTTAACTGGTGCAGTAGTCACAATTTTAAAGGATAAAAAAATATATATAAACCGTCCTGGAAGACATCTTCCAAATGTGTTTTCAAAACAGTATTTATACTTCTGTTTTAAAGCAAGGAAATTTTGTTTGTTTGTTTGGTTTGTTTTGTTTATTTATTTAAAGAAAGGCCAGTCTAATTTCTGAAAACGGGGAGGGGGGAAATGATGGGATCTAATGCTGTTAACTCTTCATGAACTTTGAGGTATTAAAAAGGGTTCCTGCAAAGAGAAGAAGTGCTAAATCCTCCTTTTGGATTCTGCTGTGGAATGCCAGTACCAGATAGTATAAAAAAGTGCTAATTAAAGAGAATCAGATGCAGCACATTTTATTACATCATTTGAGAACAGACAAAGGCTTGATTTCATGTTGCACGAAGAACCAAAAAGCAGCTCTCCTGGTTGCAGTTGGTTCAATACCTCCTCCTCCAGTTAAGGCATATTGAAATGAAGTATTACAAAATAACCTTTCTGTTAATCCTGTGCTTGGAGCCTGCTGCATAATGCCAGTGTATCAGCTACCCAGGGGCTGGGGGGTGGGGGGAAGGTGGAAGAGAAGGGGAGACAAAGTGGAAAGAGAGTTAGAGTATGTAAAGTTAGAGTCTATTTCTGTGGTTCATGGAAAATTATTTTGAACTTTTTACTGCAGAGGGGCTGACGTAATTTGCAGCCTTAGAGCTGGAGAGAGAGATTTAATTCTAAACTATTAAAATATCTCTGCACTGTTGTTTTCTAAAATGTTTTGACTTGCACACTTTGTATAATCTAAAATGCAGAATGCCTGAAAAGTTTTAAAGTTGCAAACTGATGTCTGTGAAGCTCACAATTAAAGCTCTAATCTAGAGAAGAGAGTGAAAAGCAGCAGTTGCCAATTTGTCATGTAGTTCTAAATAGCAGAAATTTAAAATAGAGCTCCTTTTGGCCAGCAGATTTCCTGGTGTGGAATGCCAGTCTAAAACATATGCCCTAGCTAAGTCCCATTTTAGTACTGAAGATTGGTTTTATGCTGCCTCTCTGCAGATGCACCTTCTTAACCCCTTGTGGGAAAGTGAGAAGTCCTATAGTCTTTGCCTATAATGTGGATTTAGGGACAAGAACAATTCCATAGCATACTTTCTGGCTCATACAAATGGGATTTTGCAAAATGTAACTAAAGCAAAGAGGCTAAATTCTTATGTAGGTCTCCAATTGAATGAGTTTATGAGACAGCATAGTACCTGATACAGAATTAAATGGGAACTGCTAGACTGCAAAGTGATTTTGAAAAACAGATGAACCAGCTAGGTGCCTAAACACAGATGCAGATGAGTAATAATCGTTGTTGGTTTTTTTAAAATTGGCTACAAACATTGTAGTTCATGGAAGTTGTATCCTGGTTTTACTTAAGGAATTGATTTTTTTTTTTTTTTT
>VZDJ01000187.1:3978288-4030073 GCA_008694505.1 Cyanoderma ruficeps | reverse complement strand
TTTTTTTTTTTTTTTGGTCATAAGAAGACGGCATTTTACTTAAGATAATTATTTTAGGAATTATGAACTAGACAATTCTGAAACTCCAGATGTTCCAAAGATCAGTGCTCAGGGAAATAAATGGAAAGTCAAGAAAGCTACCTATTATACTCAATTGTTTAAATGTAAACAGTTTTAGACTATGGATTTTTAAGATTGTTAAAGTCATAACTTTTTTTTGTATGTATGTGTGTGTACATACCTGTGTGTGTTTGTGTTTTATTTAATTCTTTTCAGGATGTCATTGAATTAGAATATTTATTTGCAGCTCAGTTTTAGTTCTCAAATTTCTACTTTTCTTCATTTGGGCTTTTATCCCCTGGAATAGTTTAATTTAGTGGTGGACAGATTGCCAGAATAATGTCCAAGTCAGACTCCCACAGAAGCCAGTAGGCGTTGTTTCATTGACTTCAGTGGATCTGGGCACAAATGATATGTAACACCTACTCTAAATAATCTTCAAAGTAATCTCGATCTTCTGGCATGACAGGATGCAGCAGTGGCATATTATTTCTCAGTTATTTGTGATTTATATGGATAGCAGTATTAAGGGAGGTCACCTGTGGTATTATACATGTTTTTAAAAGGAAAAGAAATTGGCAGGCAAATTGACCAAACAAGCCATGTTTTATTAAAGATGGTTTATCAGTATTTCAGGTATCTGGTGACTAACTTTTCTGATAAAACACGAAAAAACCACACAAATTTATTTCTCAGTGAGAAGAAACTTATAAATACAGGATATGAGATGAAGCTTCACAGGCATGATTGCAGTATTGTGAAGCTGTTTTTAGTAAACCTGAATCATCATTCTATCTTCTGAGCAATAATGTTAGAGTGTATAAACTATACTGTGCCAAAATTGAAAATAGGCTGGTGTGGGAAGCATTGGAGCTTAGGTTAATTACCTGACAGGACTCATACTGTCCCTTTATTTCCCATTCTCCATCACAGGATTGCCAAGGTGAATGCAAACCTGATCAATTCTTGTCACTGAAAGGCGATTACTGCAAGGCTTCTGCCTTAAGTAGCAAAACCAGAGAGAACAAAAGAGAAACATATATGTGCTATCAAATCTTCATTTTGCCTATCTGAAGTAATGACAAGACTTGTTTTTGCCCTATGGCTTGTTGTTTTAATTTGCTTCCAGCTTTACTCACATCTGTTCAAAGGGAGGGAAGAGGCTCAATACTACTGTTTTGGTCACAGTGAAGTACTGATTTAGTAGCAGACTGCGCTCAGCTTTCGTGTCCCTTCTGCAGGTAATAGTGGCTAGTCAAGGTGGAAAATCAAGTCTGCTCTCTTTGATGAGACAGGATTTGCCTTCATGTGGAAAAAATTTATTCCCACCAGCCTATTAGCAATTCACATGAATTATTTTCACACTCCAACATCCTTGCTTAAATCTTACTTATACTTCGCATTGTAATTTACTGACAGAATATACATGAATCTAAAAACAGGAAAAAAATTATGTTAGAGGGAAATTGTATTAAAGTAGTACAGATTTTACTCAGAGTTTGATTTCACTGTAGGACTTCTTTGGTTCACCAAAAAGCGCTATAGCAGCTGGTATAACAGATATATTTCAGACATACTGTTTAATAATCAGAAAAGGTTTCTGAATGTTCATATGAGAATGGCAATCTGTTTCTGCTTTTGGATATAGTACATATGAAAACCTTTTCTTCATTTTGCCATTTAATCCAAGATTGATCCTTAAGAAAATGTCAGTAATTGATCTTGTAACTTTAGGATCAATAAAATAAGTTTTAAAAGCACAGCATATCCTATAAGAAAAGCCTAATGCTCTTCATTTCATATTCTTTATTGTCTTAGGTGGTTGTCTAATAATACAACTGAAACTAGTATTTAATCACCATTTTTTGTTACAAAAATTTGCTTTTCAGAGACTTACAACTGGTGCAAGTGAAACCATGGTATAAAATTCCAGGTTTTACTGTGAAATTGCGTCTGTTTCCATAAGTCAGGTATTTCTCAGTTACAAGATGTTCAAATATTTTAGATAAATATTGCTGTTAAAAATCTGATCATTTCCTGTGATAGCACTCTACACGTGTGCTACCTCTCCTTAATACATATATTTCCAATTAAAATGCATAAGGGTAAGATTCAAATTTGTCATGATCACTGTCCAGTTTTTAGATTTCTTAATTATCTCTCAGTAGTTGACTGCATGGGACTAGGGCTTGGTGTATATTACAGAATCAGCAGTAGCTCATCTAATAACAGTTTAGCAGAGAATAGATGGACTTCAGAAAATCCACAGGCTAGTGGAGTGCTGGGGGAAAACTTCAATCACCTGTTGCAACCATTCAGCATGCAGTGTTTCCTTGCCCCAAAGGAGGCACTGCCCAAACAAAATAACTAAAAGAAATCTGAGATTTTAAGTGGAGTGCATTGTGTTCTCATTCTTACAATATCAGTTCAGAAATTCTTTCCCTGCATAGCTTTTGAAGAGTGAAATCCTCAAATTGGTCTTCTAAAATTATGATTCAAGTAACTGCCTCTCTTTCTATGGGCCAGGTGTGCTGAGTACTTTCTAGCCAATGTTCAGGCACCATGGTGAAGTTCAGTTGAATTTTATGGCTATGTCTCCCTGATGTCAGCCTAGATAGTCTGTAATTGAAGCTCAGGTCATCTAAGACTCTCTGAGGTGTATTTCCTTTACAGAAGAAAATCCTGCTGTCCTGTTTCATTCCTTTTTCAGACCCAAATGCCTTAAACTTCAGTGAATTGACCTTGAGGCAAGAGTGGAGATGACGTTGTTTACCACTGCTTTGGTTGTGGAATTTTAGATATCTGGAAGACCTCATTAAGCTTTGTGGAGGGAAAACTTATAGATACTGACTCATCACCAGAACACAGAAAAGTCAAGTACATAGCAATACAACATAGCAGAAGTTCCCAGAGTTTCACTTATGGATTACTTCTGGCACAGGTCTGTCTGATGGGGAAGTTCATTTCATGGTCTTTGCAAATGAATCATTTGTTTCACTTCAGCAGGTAGGATTTAAACACCTACTAAATACCTCAAGCATCCTTACCAGTTTGTCTCCTCTGTGGCCGTTGTTAGCAGAGGGTAAAGTGAAGTGTGGGAGGAGAGAAAGCTTATCATGATCCTCTTAATGGGTTCAGAGGACTAAACATTCCAAAGCATCCATTGGTTTTATATTAAGGTTTGAGAAAGGAAGAATACCTATAATATCTAAAAGGATTATTTTCCAGGGTTTATATTTTTGGAAACCTAATACTTAGGTTTAGAGAAGGTTCTTTCAGAATTTGCTTTTTCTCAAGGTTCTACATTTTAAATGAAAGCTCATCTCACAAAAATACTCAGTGAAATCTCCAGGCATTTAAATTATTAAATTTAGGGAGATTAAGTAGAGCTGTCCTACAAATCACTGAGTGTCACCAGTTTCTCTAGAGGTCGTATAAGGAATTTGACACATGGTGCAGATGAGGCTCTACTTGCCAATGTTGAAATTCTGGCATTTCCTCACAAATGAAGGAGGCAACAGCACGAAGTTGTGCTACAAAAAAAGAAAGTTCTGGGCAATCAGTCAGTCATGGATTTTGGATGAGGTATGTACAGTCTCAAGATCTATGCAGTTGCCATTCATTCGTGATTAAAATGTATGCCCACACCAAGGGATTGTCAGTGGTGGATCTGAGTAGAAGCTGATCTTGCTGTTTAGTCCAACGGCTTCTGGAAACATGGAAAAGTCCTACCAAAAAAAGATAATACTTTCACTGGGAAGGAAAGAGCCACTGAGAATTTTCTATTTCCTTGCATTTTGGAATACTTATCATTTCCTGAATGATACAGAAGCTACTGGTATATGCAAATTGACTAAATTAGACTCCTAGGAAAATAGCAAATGGAAATATAAGTGTTGAAAACTACTTAATCTGACCAAAACCTTTTGATGTGTAATCAAAAATTATGGTAATTCTAGTAGCATATCCTCCTGACCTGCACACTCAAAATTACTAGAATTGAAAAAATTACTACCGCCAAAACAGGACTGGAAGATTGAAAAAAAAAATTCTGCTTTCTGATTCATCTTTTGCTCTAAATCAAAAAGAAAGAAATTCTGATACAGCTCTTTGTGAAACTGTTGCTTAGAAATATGGTTTGTTCCACTAAATGGAACATAGGGGTGCTTCTCTCAACAAACTGGGAGATTATAGCTGCACAGGAATGCATTTGGCTAGCACAGAGCCTTCCTTATCAGTAAAGTTCTTGGAGAGCTACCAGAAATATATTGAAAAGCACCATTATCATCCAGGTTTACCTGGACCATTGTTTGCTGCACTGAGCTTGATGTTCCTCTAAGCAATAGAGCTTGTCTTGTCAGTGGGAACAAGCATCTGTCTCTTGTGACACACTAATCCAGGACCTGGATACGTGCAGGCAGGTTCTGGCCCCCTGGGAGCCAGTGTGTGTGCCGAGAGCAGGTGAGGTGGGATGTGCACAGTTCAGGTGGAACACTGTGCTATGTTACAGCAATGAGGAGAGCAGATTGCTGTCACAATGCCAAGTTACACACTGGTTATGCAGTGGTCCTGGGGTGCAGCAGGAGCTTGGGTGCATTTAGGGAGCTGCTTCTGGGTCATTTCTGCTAGAGCAAGTTGCTCAAATCAAGTGGAATGGGAAGAGCAATAAACGTCTTTATTGCTACCCCCTCATTCCCCCTCCAACAAAACAAAAGTGATCCAACTGCAGACCTTCACAACAGAGGTGTTAAGTTGTGTCTCGGACTCAATTATTATCCTCTGCTCCCTCTAGCAACTTCTCCAAAGGAGCAGCTCAGGAATGCCAAGTGCACACTGCCTGTTGCCTCTTTACTTAGGGGGAGAGCCTGCTAATGGTGTTATGAATTACTCAATCAGCTGGTGGGGCAATAAATAGAAACGAGCTACAAATGATATTTGGCACATTACAAGAGCTATGATCTGCTCTGGGCTGTCATTCACTGAAGTGCTGTGGTAATTCTTACCTGCTTAAGGTCTGCAAGATTCAGAGGTCCAAGAGTGAGGATCCCTGTTGGAAGTTTTCCTGGATGAATTTATCTCATAAGTCAAAAAGCAACTGCTCCTGTGTTTCAGTAAACGCATCTTGGCACCCAAGCATGAAAAGGAAAAAAACATAAACAGGACAGAACTGTTGATTCATTCATGGTTCATTAATTTTTCATCAAGGGCAGCAAAAAGACAAACATTAGTGTTAACATCTCAGATTCAGAGAACTGCTTCATTGTAAGAGGTTTTGAAGCTGACTGATAAGGAAGCAGCAGAAAGTACACCGAAAGAAAATTGATATTTGACAATGCTACTGTCAGACCATTCATAATATTAGCAAAGGCTAACAAGAATGTGAATTTCAACTTCCCTTATACATGCAGCTGGAAATGCTGCAAATCCCCAGATGATATTCAAAAACTTCTATGAATGACTAGGCTAGACTTGCAGTCCAGTACCTTCTGTGTTCATAGCTACATGCTGGGATTTTTCATTTGTGTGTGTGTGTGTGTGTGTGTGTGTAAAATGTGTGTGCTGGCTGTGGACAGATGGCCATCTTCATCTTCCCTACTGCTACTGCAGGGCCAAGGTCTCCCATTCTGTTCAGCACAACAGCAGAACATCAGAGCACCCCACCCTACTCAGCCACTAAATCTCAGCAGAAATGCAGGCAATGCCAGCATCATGGGCCCCAGTGGAACCTGCATGTCCATGGACAGAAAGATATCACCACAGATTTTCTCAGGAAAAAAGCAGGGTACTGTTCAGATCTTCAGCTTCTCATTTTATACTGCAGGCCTCTGAGATCCCCAGCAGCAGAGAGCCTCAGAGCACCCAGGGGTGCAGCATACCAGGTCAGGTCCCAGAAGAAATGCCTTTCTTTCCTGGAGGAGGAATCACTGTCACAAAAACACACTGAAGAGACAAAGCACTGATCTCCCTCACTTACAGAGTTACATACTTTGAGAGAGAGAGGGCCAGGGTACTGTCCTGTGATCCCCAGCCCCTACACCTGATGCACATTGGTACATGGGGCATCAGGGCAAGCAGAATGACAGTCACATTTAACCAGTTAAATTAAATACTGATGAAGCAGTCAAGGGACAGATATGGAGCTAAAACACACAGAGGCAACCTAATCCTCATCCAGCCCTCTCCTGGGCACTTATCTGGAGAACTTCCATAGACAGAGATTTTGTTTATCCCTAGGAGGGTGAAGTTTTAGTTGCATCAAGTGGAAAGAACTCCCCTGTGAAAAGTCAGGGTATTTCCCCCCTAAAATATCAGGGTATTTCCCTCTACAACTCCCTGAAAGGTGGCTGTAGTCAGATGGGGGTTGGTCTCTTTCTCCAGGCAGCAACTGAGAGAATGAGAGGACACAGTCTTAAACTGCACCGAGGGAAATAGAGGTTGGATATTAGGAAAAAGTTCTTTATGGAAAGAATGATGAAGTACTGGAACAGTCTGCCTGGGGAGGTTGTGGAGTCGCCATTCCTGGTTGTGTTTAAAATAAGACTGCATGTGGCACTTGGTGCCATGGTTTAGTTGAGGTGTTAGGGCTGGGTTGGAGTCAATGATCTTGAAGGTCTTTCCCAACCTAGTGATTCTGTGTGATTCTGTGAAAATGATCACCTTGCTACAGTAATACAGAAACCCAAAAGAAATTTCCAGGAAAGGCAATGCAAACGGAGACATCCAGCTAAAACCCATGTAAACAAAGTAGAAGCTGATCTCTTAAAATTTCACACCTCTTCTTTCTTTTGGAACAGTCACATCATTTTGTTCTTTGCATTTTCAGCTCCAGCTCTCAGGAAAGATAGAAGCTGGTAGGAAGCAGACACTGATAAAGGCTGTACTGGCAAAGTGTCAGGTAAAGGGAAACCATTTTTACATTTCTGCACTGACAAGAGAGGACAATATATTCTAGCCTGAAAGCTTAGATGGCAGAAGCAGCAGTGATTAATTGCTCTAATTAGGGCTCCAAATAGGAAAGAGTGAGTTTCCTGAGCTATTGCGTGCTAAATTTCCTCGCTTCTAAGAATAACTGTATTGCTCAGAGGAGATGGGCATCAGAGTGCATCATCAGAACAAATATTTACCCACTTCAACCTAGAAATACCACTACAACCTCAGCAAAAATAACTAATGCAAAAAGACAACAGGACATTTTTGGGCACCTGGGAGGCAGCATAACAGTCTGGTTCATCTGCTTCCCTAAAGAGATTATAAGTCAGAGAATCACAGAATCATAGAATGGCCTGGGTTGGAAGGGACCTTAAAGGCCAACTAGTTCCAACACCCCTGCCATGGACAAGGGGACTTTTCACTAGACTAGGATGCTCAGAGCTTCATCCAACCTGGCCTTGAGAACTTGGAGGGATGAGGCAGCCACAGCTTCTCTGTTTCAGTGCCTCACTACCCTTACAGTAAAGACTTTTTTCCTTGTATCGAATCTAAACCTACTCTCTTTCAGTTTGAAGTAATTTCTCCTTGCCCTGTCATTACGTGCTCTTGGAAATCTCTCTCCTCTTCTTTCTTGTAGGCTCCCTTCAGTTACTGAAAGGCCAAAATAGATCACCCTGAAACTGCCTCTTCTCCAGGCTGAAAAATCACAATTCTCTCAGCCAGATGCTTCATCCCTCTGATCATCTGGGTGGCCTCCTCTGGATTCACTCCAACAGGTCAATGTCCTTCCTATGCTGGGATCTGAGAGCTGGATGCTGTGTTCTTGTACTCACATGCTTGCATGAAAATGGGTGAGCTGCTGGTCTACCACATCACCACTTGCTGGTTTCAGTGAACTACAAATTTCTGCTGGCCACCAGAGCACTGACAGGAGAATTTTTGGTAACACGGCTGGTATCTTAATCCTTTGGTCTTCTTCACTGATGTTTATACCTTTCCACCTCCCTTTCAGCCACAGTGGATAAATGTCAGGTCCTGATTCAGGTCCTCTTTGATGTGGACAAATGGAAATAAAATCACTACAGTCAATAGAATTATACAAAAAGAAAAAAAAAAACCAACCAAAAAAAACCAAAAAAAAAACCAAACCAAAACAAACCAAACCAAAACAAAAAACAACCACCAAAACAACCCTACCTCATATCACCAGAAGGAGAAAAGATCACATAAAATGCTGACTGTCAGCTTTGCAAAATGCATTATGGGAAATTCTGAGTACATTTCTTCAAAAAAAGGCTGGGAAGTGTTTAGCAAAAAAAAACCCCACAAGATTATTGTTGGAATATATCCTACACAGCCTGGGAGTCAGCCAGCTTTAGCAACACTCTTCCGTCATATGCAGGAGAAAGCTTTTGCTTCAGCTGAGTCCAGCTGCTTCTTATTGACAATCAGATGTACTGGCACAGAGAGCATCTAATCTGGACTGTGGCCATCTGCAAGTAGCTAGAAGCACAAAAATACTAATGGTTCATCATTGCACACTGATTTATATGAGGCGGGCAGTGATATGCATATGTCCATTATTTTTCTTTCAGTCTTTGTTTGAACTCCTCACTTGCCTGACTAATAAAACACACTGATAGAGGCTACCAGGAAAGGAGGAGCTTAGCATAGGTGCATGCCAGCAGCACTTCACATTCAGTAAGTATAGGGTTCCTTTCACTGCCTGTGCCTGTCAGAGGAGTTTCTACAGTGCTACATCACTACATAGCCCACCATCAGGGCTGCAGAGGAGTGCAGGCTGGTCTGAGGAATGTTCCTACTGGAGAAGCAAAGCAGAGCAGAAATACGCAAAGCAAGCCTCACTGCTGATTGTACCCTCTCATTTGTATGCTCACCACTCTCCCAGTAATGAATCATCAGCCCAAGTTCTGCTCAGCTCATCATGACTAGAAATGCTGCAATAGCACCAAACTGGGTGGGGGGATACAGATTCGTCTCCAAATGGCCGAACAGAGGAGATAGTGGATGGCTGTGAAGCTGGCAAAATTATGCCTTGCTGATGCTGAAAGAGTCATCATATACAGGTATCTATAGCAGAGTTGAATAGAGAAGAGCTACACTATGACCAGGAATCTGCTGTGAAATGTGATTTTCCCCTCTAGTCTGAGTAGAGTACAGCAAAATTACACAGCGATGTCCACATTTCCTTTAGTGAGGAAAAATTTTTATGTCAAGACAGGAGAAAACGAAGTATGCCATGGGGAAAGAGCACTTCATTCCTTTCCAATCTTCCAGAAAATCTAGGCAAAAAAATCCCAATGTTTTAGAATCAAAATTCTTCATACATTCCCAACCAGAAGGGCGCACTCTGTTCCAGGTGTCTGCAGCCCTTACGTTAGGATGGTGCCTGAAAATTGCACCCTGGTGAGCAACAGAAAGGAACTACCAGTCTCACAGACACCTGAAACCACCTATGAACTTTTTCCTAGTGATCCCATCTCTGGAAAAAGATGCACTTGTGCCTACCAAGAACAAAGCTTACATGTGGAGATAACAAAGCAACACAGTAGGTTTTTTCAAGATTTTATGATGAAAGAGTGAGGGAGTTTTTCATTAACAGCTTAGTTTTGGTTACAAAGATTTATGCATCATCCAAGTGAAACAAAGCAGAGGGCTGGAAGAACTGGAGGGACACACCAACTCTCAGGTGCTGCCTTTAGCCGAACTTGAATTCATGCAAAATTGACAGTGTGTTGGTGCCCTTCAGGGGAATAGCAACAGGTGAACAAATCCCAAATGCAGAGGAAATTAAAGACGCACTGATGCCATATATAATAAAGGGGTTATATGTCTAAGTACAATTTCAAAATTAAAAATCTAAAATCAATTTTGTAAGGTGATATTTCTACATGGAGCCATTTGTGTCCAGTGTCAGTGGTCTCAGTTCCTAGAGGATCTTAGTACCTTCTTGTTTTAGAGGACTACATTAGGCCTTTGAAAGCCTTGCCATCAAGGAAACTTAGGATCCTCTATAAAGGCCATACTGAAGGAACAGAGATTGTATGCTTTCCTGTTTTGTCATGATCCACTTAAAACGTAGCAGTAAGAGGAACAATGGCAGGATCACATATGTCATCTTCACAAACAAGGAAACATTAGATAGGGATGATTAAATGGAGATAGCAAAAGAGGAAAGGAACTTGAAAAGGTGGATTTTTAGGAGAGCAGTGGTAACACAGAGATCAGAACAGCTTTATTCTATAAAATACACAGACTGGCTATGCATCTCAGTTAATGACTGGAGAAGTATTTCCTTCCTTATGGATTGCCCACATGGTTCCTCAGACTATATCTGCTCTTTTTCCTGTATCTTAGTTTCAGAAATTGCTGCCTTTGCCATTTTTGCTGCCTGGCAGTATTGTGGAAGGAGGTAAGCAGCTCTCCATACCATTACAACCAGGACAGATAGTGCCCAAGGGCCAATAGCACTGCACAAACACATTAGCTCCAGGAATTAAGACACTTCCTTTTCCTGCTGTATTGTTGCTAGGGAGCTCCTGAGGTTCCCCTGGATACCATGCAAGGGATAATAAAATGCTGTCATCTGTCTGAACAGAACAGTAACTGCTACCAACAGTTTCTCTTGTGTTCTCTCTTCGGTTTGTTGGGTTTTTTTTTTTTGCTTTACCCCTCATTTGTCTCCAAAACCAAGGTATTGCCTGGGGTTGGTTTGGCACAGGCTAGACAGCAATAAAACCATATACATTCAGCCTTGCTTGTTGTGCAGACCCTGAAGCAACACCAAAGCTGCTGTTTGTGTCAGAACCTTAGTCCAAACATGCTGGGAAAGGCAGGGATGTGTTCAAGGCTGTAACCTAGTACTTGTGTCGAGCCCAGGTCCTCACTACATAACATAAAATAACAACCAAGGACTTCCAGGGTGCATCCACAGCACATCCTTGCCTCTTAGTCACTTTCCTTGCTTGCCTGAGGTATTTGCTTATGCACACCTCAAAACGCATGTAGCGAATCAGATTTTGAGTTGATGCCAAAGAAATAAATACCTTCTTGTAAACCACTGTGACCCATGTGTTGCCTGTGAGGAGGCAGGCTGGGGAACAGCAGATCTGAAGCCAAAGAAGAAAAGTCAGATTGGCTGGAGTTATGAAGTAAAGCCAGAAAGAGAGAAGTGCTCCAAGTACAGCTGTGATACCTCTGCCAGTAAAATTTCAAGAAGATGGTTTCATCTGTTGGATTTCCAAATGAGCCAAGATTCAAACATGCAGCATCACTGAAGTCTTGTTCATGTACCTTTCAGCTTCCTGTTAATCTCATTATTCTATATCCCCAAAATTTAATTTTCAAATCACAGCACAGATCCTATCTGTAGAATCTGCACGATGGAAAAAAAATTCACAACCAGAACAGCAGGTACAGACATTGTATCAGATCTAGCTGAGACCAGGTAACAACACTAATTCATCATGTCAGCTTAAGCAATAATAATTTTAAAAAGTCTGCCCAAGGTTCTCAGTGGCCTAGCACATCTCGGGTATAATAAAATCTCACCAATATTAAAATAATTCTACTTGCCAGCTCCAAAACTTCCTCGACAATCATACATTGTTACCGGGGCCACCTATAGCCCTTTCATGAAGACAGATAAGCCCATCTCCAGCCTTTCACTGAGAGGAATACTGCTTATTCTCAGCAGGTACTGCTACTGGCATCCCCAGTGAAAATTAATTTCCTGGCTCCCCTCCAGTGAAAGTGAACCTTGGAGTCCCCAAGATCAGCCAGAGGATAGGTGGGGACCAAGGTGCTGCAGTTTCTCATTTAATGCATTTTTCTAAATCAGGACAGAGATGCTGAGCGACTGGTAATCAAGCATTTGTTTTCTTCAGCTTTTCATATGCTTTTCCTTCACCTGTGAGAGGAGTTTCTGTGATTCTCCTTTTGCAGCAACTTGCCCTTGCAGAAGAATAACATCAGTTCCCACCTTGGTACAGCACTGGCACACAGAGCCCAGTGGGATACAGCACAGAACGTCATTTGCCCAGCTTCTGTCTATTAACTGCTGGCCACAACACCACTAAGCTCCCATTGGTGCTCCAGAGGCGCAGGCTGGTTTGTCACTTGCAAAAGGAAGGGAGTACCAGGCAAGAGGTCTTAGCCCGTTCTGAGCGGATGGTGTCTCTCAGCCATAAAAAGTGGCTGCTACAGCAAGATCGTATTACAGCCAAGCTCAGCAGGGTGTGTGGGGTGACACCCTTCCTCCCCAGGGCCATCAGGCAGACAGCAGCTCTGAGCTCAGCAGGAGACATCCACCTGCCGCACTCAGAACTGCCTTAGTCTCTGGCAGTGCATTCACCAGATGAAAGACCCAAAGCAGCAACTCAGATAAATTGCCCAAGTTCAGCTCAATAGTTATTTGAAAGCCAAAGGAGATATTGGGAGCAGGTCTTGACTCCCTCAAAGGCAGAAAGGCTCTGCAGGAAGACAAAACAAATTACAGGACTGGGAAATCACCAACTTTGTGACATTTAACAAGGGAAGGTGCTGATTCTGCACATGGGACAGGGAAACTCTGGATATATAGACAGATTAAGGAAAAAGAGGCTGGAGAGCAGTGTCATGGAACGGGCCCAGGAGGTTCTGGTTGATGGCAAACTGAATATAAGTGAGCAGTGCCCTGGAAGCCAGGAGGGCCACCCATGTCCTGGGGTGCATCAGGCACAGCATGGCCAGCCAGGCAAGGGAGAGGTTGTCCTGCTCTGCTGTAACTCATCCTTCTTCCCTCCAGACAGCTTCTGGACCGAGGATTTGTCCTCACCATAAGGCATACATACCCACAAATGTAAACCAAGCAAGAACACCGGATACAGCAGGATGAGATGGCTTACTTTGGCACCACAGGTGCCCTGTGATGCTTATAGGGCTTATTCTTGCTAGATTCTGCCCCTTTAGGTTGCAATCACCACATTCATACCACTCTTAATTGGTAGGGGATGAATTAGCTCTGCCTCTTCCTAGGGCACCACAAGCAACAATGCAATATCCCATGCTGTGCAAAACACTCAGCCCAGCAAAGCCTGGCTTTTCACAGTCCACAAGTTGGACTGCAGAGGATTATCTTAATAGACGACCATGAAACCCCCATCCTTTTTGCCCCCCTTGTGCCCACCCTTCGTGGATAATAACTCAAAAATGCAAAACCAAATAGTAAACCTGATGGCCATGTTCTTCCTAAAAGATATGATCCTGGCAGTGGTGAATTACCTGATACATTTCACCTCCTCTTCTCTTCACAGACCTTTAATGGACAAAAAGGTGACGTCAGTTCATCCATTTCTTCCTCAAACACCAGCTTCAGGGTGGTGATGGAAGAAAAAAACTAAAATTAAAAACACCCCTAACTACAAAAAGATCTGTACAATTAACTGATGTTTTTATACTTTCCCACGGACTACCATTGACAAAAATGGCTACAAGAATGCAACACCAAGAATTCCCTGCAGAGAAGGAAACCTAATCATTTTAAGTGTTATTAACACTCATGTCAGGATTGCCCTCATCTTCTCTCTTCCTTTGTCACCCTCAGCCTTATACATCTTCTCCCATCCTATTTGCTCAGCTAGGCACATCTTTTATCTGTATTTCTGAGAAGATGCCACCTCACGAGGCCAGGAATAATCAGTAGTACATACACAGCATAACCTAACTCAAGTATGTGAGCTGGAAGCATGCACTCTGCAGTCATTAGACAGAGAAAAAGGCTCTTTCAAAGCACAAAGCAAAGCAGGAACCTGATTTAGCTGCACTGAATTTCCCTCTAGAGAAGAACAAGGTGTTTGATGATAAATCAGGAAAATAATCTCTTTAGATAGGTGAGGATTTACCAAATATACCCAAAATGATGTGGCACGCAAGCTCACAGGCACAGGGGTGCAGAAATGGAGACTGGCTGTGCTGCACAAGGCCAGTGGGGAGCTCAGCCATGGTTTGGAGCACAGCACTGCTCAGGAGTAACTGTGGTCTCCCAGAAATCAAGAGGGGAGGGCCACGTGCAGCCCTTGATGCCCCTGTCCCCTGGGATGGCCAGCAGGTGCCCAAACATGGACAAGTCCCTTAGAATTTTCATTTTCCTGAACTCCAGCTCAGGGGAGGTCTGTGCTGCAGCACGTGCCATCACACAGTGCCTGGAGATGAGCCCTACCAGCAGGCAAAGCACAGCCCTGCTCCAGCTTAGTGCCTGCTCAGAGGGTGGTTTCCATTACTGCCTGACCCCTGCGGGCAGGGAAGTGGAGTAATTCAGCTGCTTGGCTAAAAATAGAAGGAGAGACTTCCCTTTCTCCCTTTGGCCTGCTCAGTGAAAGCTCTCCACACTGATTCAAGCCACTTCAACTGTTGTCTGCCTCTTTCCTTCACTAGTCTTTCACAAATCTGATATTCTCTGCCCCTACATTTCATACCCAGTCTTCCTACCTCTTCTCTGCCTTGCCACTTTGGTCTTCCCTGTCTTTTGTTTTTGCAGCTGCATCCTACCCCTGCAAGTTCCCTTTTTCCCCATCACTATTTGTACTCTCATGTTTAGGGCATCACAGATGCACATAGAAGTTATATGAAACCATCATTTTGAGTACAGCCACATTGCTGCCATGCCCTCTGATGGTGACAGCTGGCACAAGTCAACATCTGCTGCAGGCATCTGGGCTAGTGGACTCGAAGTTCTGCAAAGCCAGAGAGCAAACAAAGTGCCAAGAAATATAATCACAGCACCCATCCTCCTGTGACAGCACAACAGCATCAGGTTAGGAGCTGCCTGAGCACTGAGAAGAAGGCTGAGGGGAGGGACTGAGGCATGCAACAACTTGGAGCAAACTGAGACTCAGATTGTACAGTACCTGTATATGAACTATCTTTGCTTAAATTCTTGCATTTAGTCCACGTTAAAGTAAATCCAAATGAGATCAGAAGCTGGCTTTACCTTCCACGTGTCCCATGTGCTATTACATAATCCCTTTCAAAAGTATTGCCCTTGTAAATACAGTGTCTGTGATACTAGAAAACTCCAGTGGTGTACCCTGCAAAAATCCTTTGGCAGCGTCCACTGCTTCATGGAAAGACACAAAAGTCTTGGGTTGTTACCAAGTAAGCTGCTTGTAGGTTGTTTGTTTCCAGCCTCCAATGAAGCTGAAGGATAATCTCTGCCTAAAAGCATAGGACTGAATGTGCTGATTGCTTTCTTGTAATTCCTTTTTATAGTTAAAGAAGAATACTGCTTTTGATCCTGATTACAAAAGCCATGAGCTAGATGCTAATAAACAGTTGGGAAAGAAGTCATCAGAACAGTACATGTCCTTCTCACCAGCTTTGGCACAAAGGAGTCATTATGGAATTTCACTGTCACTAGAGTGCCTAACATTAAGACTTGTAGGTAGAAAGATAACTTCACAAATCAGTATTCTCATCTCAGAGCTGCCACATCACATTTATGTAAAATATGGACTACTGACCACTTTTTCAGAAAGTAACACTTGAATTTTTTCAAAACACAATATTGTCAGAACTGGGTTAAACAAACAAACAAACCCAATAAAGGCACATTTATTATGGTAACATTGGCAGAGTGGAATTATTCTACTGAAAATATAAATCACTACATATTTATTTTAAATGAACATGGCAGAATGTGTCCCACTCATTTGAAAAAATTCAGTGAAAAGCAGAATTTGTACTAGATGAAGTGAAGTATCCCTGGTGCAGAAGATGCATAACTACATAGAAATGTATCTCCCAAAGGAAAGAATAGCCTTCGACTCCTCATTAGGTACAATTAGGGAATTGTACATAGTGTCATGAGGCATGAATTATTTACCCGGTGACTAAATGTCATTCATCCTTTCCAAAGGTAGCTTATAAGTTTACCACCTCTCAGGAGAGAAAGAAAGGCTATTCCTGTGTGGTCTGTATTGCTGATGCCCTAACACAATTTCCTGGAGTTTCCCATACAAACTCTCCCTCATATCTAATGACCATACACAGGCTGGTGCCCGGGCTCATGCTAAACACAACTGTGCAACAGGTTTTTACTGATTTTGGAAGGAAAAGGGTTTTCTGATAGTGGAGTTGTTGGCTGGCTTGCTTTTAGTTCTTGTGAGAATGAAGGTAAATGAAAGTAAGAACTGAATTTGGTGTCCAAATGCTTTGTATTGTTCTAGAAAACGTCCAGTGCCAACAGCAACAAAATCTGGTGCAGCACATTCACAGTGATAGTGGCAGTCACAGACCATCTCCAGACCCTGTTTTATCATTTTTCTCTAATGCACTATGTCCTTTGCATCAGATGGGACAGCCTGGGCTGCACAGGAAACTAGTCAGACTGGAAAGGAGTAATGTCCTCTTCCAACTGGAAAACATGTAAAATCCAACCAAGGCTTCTCTTGAGCCACCAGAGCTTTAGCAAGGGATCAGGTACCAGGTGTCTGGGGACAGAAGTCCCTTCAGCTAGAACGACTGCATTAGAGGTGAGACAACAGATAACCCCAGCCAAGGCAAAGGGGATAGGAACATGTTAGTAGTGTGACAAGGGTGTTTTGTAAGATGATCATCTACCGCCACCTCATAGACAGCACAATCTGCAAAACCTCACGTCTTCAGCAGGTGAAAGACAGAATTCTGCTTTGGGAAAGTTGTCAAACATTATTCCCAAGGTCTTACTTTAACAACTGAAAGCCTGAGTAAAAGATTAAATTGAAGGGTAGTTAATCAACACAAAACTTTTCTTTAGTTAAAACCAAATAAAACAACATGTTTTGGGAATTTGCAATATTATACCTCCTGTATAAAAGAAGTATTTTTACTGACATCCTTAAAAATCCTGGGATTTTGTCATGAGGTCAAATGTTTATTTTTTTTATTTAATTTAAAATTCAGGAATCACACAGATACAGCTTTTGGTCTTAAAGTTTCTAGCACTTATGATGTACATGAAAATTTGAAGATTCATAAAGCCCTTTCCCTATCTTCTTCCTGCCCCCAACCTTCCATTCCCCAAGAATAAAATAATAATAATATTTTTAGATTTTTACATCTCTGTCATAATATTCAGATGCCGCTTTAACAATATTTTTGCATGGAAAACTTCCGAAAATTTTTTGCTACCACTAAAGTTACATTCCTTGATAATAATCTAAGCTATTAAAATAGATTTTTCCTTACATGAAAAAGACTGGAGCATTTAAATTAGCCTTTGAGAATTAGATAGAGATAATTTTCTCTAATTAACCATTCCAATTTCTTCCTAAATGACTTCCCCCAGTAAGTCAAAGATATTTCCCTTCTTAATTCTGCTACTACTGCGTCCAAAATAAGTCTACACTCAGTTTTACATTTCATTTTCTGCTACAGCGGATCTAATAAAGCACCTGATTTACAGAACAGAATGCACAGTGCCTAGGGGCTGCGGGAAGAGGTTGTCCAAGCCATTGGTTTCAGAGAGTAATTAAAATTTGCCCTCTCTCCAGCTCACAGCAAATAAGAGACATTTTGCAAGCTCGCTTCCCAAAGGTCAGCAAAGACAACCATGACTGGAAGAAGAAGATGCCTGGGGTGATGTGCTCTGAGGATCAGTGATTAAGACCTGGGAAAGAGTGGGAAGTGCTGGTGCTCACACAAGGTGATGTGCTGCTTGGTGCTGCACATCAGGCAGAATGGCCAGAGGCAGACAGCAGGGCCAGGGAAAGGACACATGTCCTGTGTGACAACCAGTGGCACAGACTGCCACTGAGGAGGGACAGCTGGAGGTGGTGAGGGCAGCCCTGCAGTGGCAGAAATCACTACTCCCACACCACAGAACAAGAGCCTAAACACAAAATGGGAAAAAGTTGGTTTTTTTCTCAACAAAACAGCTGTCAGATATATCAAGAACAGCAGTTTAGGTGAATTGCCAAATTGTCTCCAAATATTATCTCCCATATTATCCTTGTCCAGGATTTTAGGTGAATTACCAAATTGCCTCCAAATATTATCTCCCATATTATCCTTGTCCATTTGTCACTGGTCATAATCCAAGACCGGATACTGGGGCTGGGTGATCTGTGGTCTCTGGTCCTAGTCAAGCATTTCCTTCATTTCATTTATAGACTTCTCCAGCAAAAGGGACATCCTAGTCTCAGGGCGAAGATAATCTCTCTTATTTTATGAAGTAGAGATTTTCAATATCCTGTTAATCATGAAAACACTTTAATCATTCAGTATCATACATATTCCCCCCAACAGGCCTGCCATGTTTCTTCTCATGGAGGGTTTTCTGGGACAGAAATCATGTCCACGCATGGAGAGAAACTTTTTATAATGACATGCAGTGATTGGATAAGGGAGAATGGTTTAAAATTAAGATGAGAATTTAGATTAGATATTAGAAAGAAATTCTTCCCTTTGAGGGATGGTAAGGCACCAGAACACTTGCCCAGAGAAGTTGTGGGTGCCCCATCCCTGGAAGTGTTCACAGCCAGGTTGGATTGGGCTTTGAAAAATGTGGTATAGTAGAAGGTGCCCCTGACCATGATGGGGGATTTGGAATGAGGTAATATTTAAGGTCCCTTCCAACACACACCATTCTGTGATTCTATGATTCTGTGTCCAGCTCACTGCACAGAACAAGTCCATCACAAACAAGATTGTGCATCTCTGGGGTCTGGAGTATCTTCCTCTGCATTGTGTACAAAAGGTTCAACACATCCATTTCAGTGTGTAGCAAATATGGCACTTGCACAGAATACACCAGTTCCTGTGCAGGGCTCCAACTCTAAATTTCTGCATAACAACTCTGATCAGGACATTGAACATGTGGAATTACAGGCAAACATCCAAATACGGCAGATTTCAACCAAACATCACTTTCAGCAAAGCTGGTATATGTGGAAGAGCTGGAAGCATAACAGTTTTACAAGCCCAGAGCCAGCGGATCCTGTCAGAACTGAAATCTCCTACTCACTCATTATAAAATCGGCTTTTTTTACAACAGAAAGTAAGAATTTTTTGGTTTTTTACAGAACATTATATCAAAGACCTCAGAAGAGCTATCCTGTCTCTCTTTCTATTCTCCCTGTGCTTCTCAGGTTCTAATTCTCTGGTTTTCCTTGTCACTACTGGCCTGACTTTCCACACCTTATTCAAAGTATAAGGAGTCACTAAAAGTTTTTCTGCTGATTCAAGCCCTGAGCACACATGCAGTCTCCAGAGAGTTTATCAGAGAAGGATTTGTCTTTATCCAGTCCAAAGCCATTTAGATTGCAAACTCAAGAGAGGCCTCTGGAGTCAGTAAAAGGAAGCTGCAAGTGTCTCTCCAGGCTCACTGTGTCCCAGCACTTGCTGACTCCTCCCTGCCCCGTGAAGCAGTGCATACATGAGCAGGACAGTGGAGAAAGAAGGTTGCCACCATGGGAAACACTAGGAGTAAAGAAAATCCCAGGAGCTGCAGTCTCCCCACAGACCAAAAACCAGGGGAAACCTGGAAAACCAAAAAACATATTTTCCTCCAAAACACGAATATAATTGCATCCCAGAGCTGCTTCACCAGCTAACTAGCTCTCTGACAACTATATAAGGAAGTTTTGGTGGGTCTGAACCTCAGGCTGAAGCATGGTCGACAGCGTGGAAGAAAGAATGGAGTCTTGCTTGGGTTTCACCTGGTTTTATTCCACCCGGCTACCTCCCATGTGCAGAAGAGCAGAAACCACCAACCCCTCTGTCCTCACCTTTAGTACAGGGGGCATACACTGAGCAGGGGAGAACTTAGAACCAATCCAAGGGGAGGGAGGGTGTGACCCAGAACAGGAAAACTTAACAGAACAACAAAAGAAGGTGGTACCAGGGTACCTTGCCGAATCCTAGGGCTTTCCCCCAGAATCTTCCAGATCTTACAAGGTCATTGACAAGGCCTATCACAAGGGAAACACCATTGGGGGGTTTGGGGATGGGGGTGTAGGAACAAACCATTACAAACATATAACAAAAGATACAGAACTTTAGAAAACCCAAAATGCACACTGCTACACACGAATTTGGCATACACAGCTGTGAGGCCACTGCAGATGCATGTGCATAGGGCACATCACCTTGGTCTGCAGCTTCTAGACTGAAATGTTTATGACAGGGGAAGAAACAGCATTAGACCTCTGGTTAGAAGAACATTATAGCTTTGGGCAATAGATGGTCACTTCTCGTTATCCTCTCTGTGGAATGTGTTAAAACCACAGGAAAATTTAGATATAAAAGCAACTTATATAATGCATACAGTAGCCTTCTCACGTCCCTCCAAGAGAAGAAAGGTTGAACCCAAATGACTCTTACAGTCTTCTTTCTGTCAAACAAAATATTTCCTCTTTAAAGTACCTCAGTGTTGCAGTGCATATTTCACGAAGAGTAGAAAATCCTTTGCTAGGGAGCAGCAGTTCACTATTAACAAAGGCAATGAGTTACTGCCTAGTGGAGCAGAGCAGCTCACAGAAAATCTTTGTGCTTTCCCTTTTTATCGAAAGGTCGTACACTGTCTCAGAGAGAGTATCTGCTACTTTCATAGCTACTTCCATAGCTAGGACAGGACTTTGCATAGCTGCCTGAACACTAGAATTGGTGCTTGGCATAACAGTGAAAATTTGGCCATTGAGCTACCAATGAGAATTTGGCCACTCAGCTAGCAAGGAAACCCTCTCAGAGCTTTTGTTCGAGGTCTTATAAAACATTAATGTATCCAACAGCAGCAATAGCAGTAAAGTAGTACTTCAATACAGCCACAGACAGAGCCATGTCAACAGCCCAGGTCTAGGCTCTCTCTTTTTCAATCCCAGACTGATCCCAGATTGATAGCAAAGGTTTCATTCAAACTCCCTCTTGGAAGACAAATGCACAGCTGACAGGATAATTTTTTTCATTATTGTCTCCAGACATGACTGTCTTATAGACCTGCACCCCTAAAAGTTATCCTGTTTCATGGTGCGCACAACAGTGCATGGAATCTAGAATGCAGGAGAGTTGTCTGCCATGAAATGGAGATGTGCTAGTCCCAAGCAGGAGAGAGACAATTCTCAGTTAGCCTAAGATGATGTTTGTCCTCTGCAGACCATCTAGAATCGTGGCAACCTAAACGAAACAACCCAAACATACCTGCTTTGACTTTACACTCATAATTCCATGTGCCTTGCCAATTCTTCTGTCCATGGCCTTCCTTGCCTAGGCTAAGGAAGAGCTTTCTGCATAATCTCTCCTTTCCTGAAGTAGCATAGACAAAATGTTGTTCTGGCATCCAGCTGTGGCCCGTTTCCCTCAATCCTTTCCTCTCTCCCTTGTGCCCTCAACAATAGAAGCCAAAGCAGGACAGACATGCCTTGCACTTGGATCAGACGGGTTTAGGGCCCAGGAGGAGTTGGGGGAGCAGAGGATCATGCTGAGATAAAGAAGGGAAGGGACATGGTATGAGATCCCTGAATCTGCAGGCAGACGCCTCTCTGTATTCAAGTCCCTGGGGGTTATCAGCAGAGAGACAGTGCTTTCACCTCAGAGCCCTAGCCAAGCAACCCACGCCAAGGCAGGGCTTCCTGCAGCACCAGCAGCATGGAGGTTGCCAGTGGTCCAGCCTGCCCCGTGCCCCCAGAGAGCAGTAAAGCAAGCCCTGAGATGAGCCAGGGGGGTGAGGCATTGCTGCTGCAATCCTATGTGTTTCCTCCACTTTGAAGGATGCAACACCTGCAAGTCAGTCTGGGGAAGAAGAGTGAGCCACAGTGGGGTAAAGCAAGCCCAGACTGCCCTGCCAGCTTTCCCCAGAGGAACGGCAAGGCAGGGATTGCTGGTCTGCTAAATCCCCCTTCCATGTAGCAGGAGTGCTGAGGTTCAAGGGCAACCTCTGGAAAAGGTTGAGAGACTCCACCGCAGCCCTTAATTAACCCAGATGGGAAAAACTACCCTTCATTTCAGCTTTGAATTTGTTTAGTTTTAAGCTACAGCAACTGAGTCTTGTTATCTGCCTGCTTTACTGAAGAGCCTTCTGCCATCACATCTCTGTTTCCAGCAGGTACTTGCAGATTCAGATCAAGCCAGCCAGTGGCCTCCTGGGTGACAAGTCAAATAAATTGAACTCCCAACTGTTTCATTACAAAAGCAAGTTTCCTGGTATCCTACTTGTTTTCCTTCCTCTTCTCAGAGCCTCCTCCAAATTAGCAGCATGTTTCTGAGCTGCAGACTCAGGGCTAGACATAGCATTCCTGCTGCAGTCACCCTGCAGTAGCAAGCACAGAGGTGACACTGTTGCTCCACTGCTATCCCAATGCTGCTGTTTTGCATCCCAGATTCACTCTAGGATACTCCTCTGGGTATGTCTCACTGTATATCCAGCATAAGTCATGCTGAATATGGGCTGCCTTCTTCATTGACAAGACTTTTGTCCAAACAGTTTGTCTGGACCCAGCTCAAACGGGTTCCAGGTTCTTTTATAGAGTAGTGACATGTCTCAGTAATACTTTTCTAATCTGTGTTTATTACAAGCTTAGTATTGTAATTTCTTTTATGCCCCCTGGCGCCTTGATCCAATCCAGCACCACATCCCACTGTTATCTGTCTCCTTAAAGTGGACAGGAGGAGATCCCTTCTCTTCCTAGAAACAAAGGCAGATTTACTTATCAATGGATATGTTGGCACACATCCCAGGCCATGTCAGCAAGTTTTGTCCCACTAGCTGTCAGTCTGAGAAGAGGTCCTGGGCGCATGCCACCAGCACACACTTGTCATAGTTGACTGCAATATGCCAAACCAGCCAGAAGAACCTCCTTGAAGAGACAGTTTCTCCAGGGCAAAGTGGGATTCAGTCCCAAGCTCTGTACCTTGTGTGGGAAAAGCCAAGAGCAAGGAAGGAGGGAAGTGGTTCCATGCCATGGCCTCACCACCACAGAACAGCAGCATGGCAGGGAGGATCCATGCTCCTGTCGCCTTGCCATGTGCGCTGTGCCAGGGAACAGCCACTCCCTGAGCTGTGACACAGCTCAGCAATTTCATATCATCCTGTGAAGGAAAGTGTCTCCCAGATCCTGCCTCATTTTATATTCCTGCATCATGGCCAATTGTGTATTCCTTGAGCACCTAGGGCAACCAGGATTTGTCCAAGGTGGCAGGCTGCTAGTATCCAAACCTGTGTCATTCCTTCATTCATCATGCACCTGCAGCAATGTCACAATCACTGTTGTAAAGTTCAGGGTGGGCCCTTGCAAAGAAAAGAAGGTGCATGAACGTTGCCTCTCTGTGTCCAGCTGCTGGAAAAAACTTGAAGATACTTCCAGCTGTTTGGGAGAGAGTTTAATGCATGAAATGATCTGTCCCTGGTTGCATCCTGTCCAAAGGAACGAGAGGATACCTCCTACTGCTGTAAAAGTGAAGCTGTGCTTGGAAATCCGACCTAAGTCCCCTGGCCTGTCATCAGAGAGTGTTAAAAAAGAAGGATGATTCCACGAAGATAAACAGGACTTCTCTTCCTTATGTGTTTTCTCCTGGGTACTTATTTACTACAAATGTAAACATTTTGCTTAGCACTAGTGTGAGCCCAAAACACTCTGAGTTATTGGGGCATGAAGGGCACTGGGAAACATTTTTTAGCTAAAGAATTGTTTAATGTCTTTTCATTTAGAAGACATTTTGATGACAAGTTCCACAGAGATGCATTTAAACACTCCCTCAAGATTCATTGAATGTGGGCCAGGTGAGACACAACCATAAATGGGTTTCAATTTGATTTGGATTCATTTTACTGCCTTTCCAGAACTCTTGTTTGTTAACAAATGCTTGCTGTATGAACTTTTTTAATTAGTAAAGTATTTTAATACCCACCAGTAGCTGTTTGGCTTGACTATTACTCAAGACACTCTCAAAAGTCTCGCATTTCCTTTGATAAACATGGAGGCACTGCTGCAAGGCACTCAATACAACACAAAGGAGCTTGAGGGCTGAGTTAATTTTGTGTAAGGAGAAAACTTCAAGTGCAGACATTATCCTTCATTTCTAAGTGCACATTTGTCAGCTCATTGTGTAGGGAAAAGAAATTAACTCAATAGACTACGGATCATTTTTTAGAATAAATGCAGAACAGACATGTTTAGTTTTGGGGTTTTGGATGGAGAGCCATGCAGAGCTATGAAACTCTGTGTGAGTGTGTGTGTGCACTGTGTTTGCAGTGAATTCATTGACTGAGTAGCAGTAAAATCACACAGCTCTTTTTCATGTTGTGGCTTATGCCAAACATTTTGTCACGCATGTCGGGGTTTTGGGGAGGTTTAGCATTTTAGAAGCACACATTACAGGAAAAGGTCCATAAATGAGGACATTATGGCATAAATAGAGGGAGGTCCATTCTGGATGCTGCAAGGAGAGCTTCAGGGGTGATCTTGTGACTTACAAGAAGAAATAGGCACTAGTTTTACCATCCCTACAGGTTGTCCCTACCTTGTAGTACTTCCTTATTTTCAGAAAGCTCCCAGAAGCTGCACATTGCTGATCTTCACACATAGAATCACACACAGAATCGCTAGGGTGGGAGAGATCTTCATGATCATCGAGTCCAACCCACCCCTAACACCTCAACTAAACCATGGCACCGAGTGCCACATCCAGTCTTTTTTTAAACACATCCAGGAATGGCGACTCCACCAGTTCTCTGGGCAGACTATTCCAGTACTTTATCGCTCTTTCCATGATATCCAACCTATAATTCCCTTGGTGCAGCTTAAGACTGTTTCCTCTTGTTCTGTTGGTTGCTGCCCATTGAAAGAGACCAACCCCCACCTGGCTACCGCCACCTTTCAGGAAGTTGTAGAGAGTGATAAGGTCACCTCTGAGTCTCCTTTTCTCCAGGCTAAACACCCCCAGCTCCCTCAGTCGTTCCTCACAGGGCTTGTTTTCCAAGTCCTTCACCAGCCTTGTTGCCTCCTCTGGACGCGCTCAAGTGTCTCAACGTCCTCCCTAAACTGAGGGTCCCAGAACTGGACACAGCACTCAAGGTGTGGCCTGACCAGTGCTGAGTACAGAGGAAGAATGACCTCCCTGCTCCTGCTGGCCACACCATTCCTGCTCCAGGCCAGGATGCCTCTGGCCCTCTTGGCCACCAGGGCACACTGGTGGCTCTTGTTCAGTTGTTGTCACCAGTACCCCCAGGTCCCTTTCTGCCTGGGGACTGTCAAGCCACACTGTCCCCAGTCTGTAACATTGCAGGGGGTTATTGTGACCAAAAGGTAGGACTTGGCACTTGGACTTATTAAACTTCATCTGATTGGACTCTGCCCATCCATCCGACAGTTCCAGGCCTCTCTGCAGAGCCCTGCTACCTCCCAACAGGTTGACACACGCTCCCAGCTTAGTGTTGTGTGCAAGTTTACTCATGAAAGATTCAATACCCTCATCCATGTTGTCAGTAAAGGTATTGAACAGAACTGATCCCAGCACAGACCCCTGAGGGACACCACTGGTGACTGGCCCCCAGCTGGATGCAGCACCGTTCACCGCCACTCTCTGGGCCCGGCCATCCAGACAGTTCCTAACCCAGCAAAGAGTGCTCCTGTCCAAGCTGTGGGCTGCCAGCTTTTTCAGGAGGATGCTGTGGGAGACAGTGTGAAACGCCTTGTTGAAGTCCAAATAGGCAACATGTTCCAGCCTGCAGTACAACTATTCCCCCCCCCGCTTCCTCCCAGGACTCCTTCACCAGAGTCCTGAAGGGGATCCTGAAGCTACCTGAGGTTTTCAGAGAGAAGCAAATATTCACATTTCCAAAATCACAGGGCTCCTCAGGGGCAGCAGGGTGGCCAAAGCCATATCTGACAGAAGCTCACCCCTCTGCATCCCCAGCCAGTACCATGTGGCTTTCTCTAGCACATACTCCTCCATCCAAAATAAAGGCATAGGCAAAGAGTTGTTCTCCTGGCTGTGGAAGCAGTGGTAATTTTCCCACTGAAAGGAAAATTTCCTCCAATCTACAAAAAGAAAAACAATAAAACCAGCTATAAAATAACAAATAACATTATTTGTTTTGAGTTGTCAGAACTTAGTTTAGTATCTCCATGTGAAGTTCTCAGACCACAGAAACTGATTTCTAGAGTGAGTAACTTTTAAATCTGTTATGTATGAATGGATATTAATAATGCTATACCAGTGGGCTGGAAGAGTGCACACATAAACACTTAATCCTAACCCAGAACACATACATGACTCCAGCTCTCTACATTTCCCACTCTATATCTTTCAACGGCAGGAATTTCACATTACGATCACTTCCAACTCTAGGTATCTTATTTTGGAAATAATCTTTTCAAAATATGTTAATGCTTTAAGCATCCCACACAGAACTGGTTGCTCTAAGTTCTCCATTATTCTTTCAGCATAGTGAATGCACACTTAAAATTTCCTAATAGGTACTAAGAAGCTCAAGGCAGAAAAGATTTCTAAAATAACTCATGCTATTTTCAGAGAATCCAATTTAAACAAGTGCCAGCTAAAATATTTCTGGATTGAAAAGTTTTCTATAGTAACTTGCAAATACAAAATCAGTCACCAAGACAGTTCTAGCTGATATCTTTTTTGTCACAGATCTATACTTCTGTCCAGTTAAAAATTCCTAGTTTGAAAATAGGAAGATGAAAATAGGGATGAGCACTGATTTTTATCCAAATGTTCCAAAAACCAGAACATTAGATCTGTGTAAACCACAGATTACAGGTAAAGTCAAAGGATAAGTCTGTCCAGGGATTAGTACAAGGCTTGCCCCTACAGCTGCTGGAGGAAACAGAGCTATAGCTTCTGAACACAGGATTGAGGGTCAGGTTCTGGCCAGTGCAAGTTTGGGTCAGTTGTGGCCTTCTCTGTGGATCTGACACACCTTGTGTTGCAGCATCCCAGACAAGTGCATTTACAAGATCAAGACCAGAAGACCCACTGCACCTACTCTATTTTTCATCCTGGCTCCCCCTTTGAATTCTCACTGCAAAGCAAAGCAAAAGTTACTTTGTGATATTAGAAGGGGGGAAACTGGAGCTGGACATAAAAAGAAGATGAGAACTTGATGTCAGTCTCACAAGCCTATTGGGTAGTTCTGTTGTTTTGTTTACAAATTATTGCTGTTAAAACCTTTGGGATATTCTCTTCCCATCTGAAATTCAGGCTGCCAATCTCAAAACTCTATGTGAGATTTTAAGCACTTGCCTTTCAGCAAGGAATTTCCAGACTCCAGGCTCTTCTCACAGACTCCTGTGACCTTTACTGTGTGGACCCAAGTCAAAGAATCTCTTAAAAAGAGGTACAGACATCCAGGTATGAAAGGTATGAATGGTGTGCTTAAAGGCAGGCAGGGAAACATGGCACATCCTCTCCAACATGTGCTGCTGCTCTGGACCCTCTTGCCCACACTGGTGCTGGGCTGGGGAGAGGGCTGCCCCTGCTCAGTGCACTCAGGGCCCTGGACACAGGCTCCTGCTTCTGCTCTGAACAGCTTGGAGACAGCTTCTCTCCCACAGCAGCTCCTCATGTCCCTGCACTCCCCAAACTCCCTTGACATTTTTTCATAGCTCGATCTTTCTATTTAGCTGCTTTACATCCAGCACCGAAGACTGGTCCCCTGGGCAGCTCTGCAAGTAGAAGCAGCAGATAGCATTGTCTGCATCAAGAAGCAAACAGCAAAAAACAGCTGCTTTAGCCCCAAAGAAGTGGCTGTCAAGTGTCTTCCCTTCCTGGAGAGATCGAGACTGTACAGGTCTCTAGCACAACATTAACTGCCATACAGCAGACCTCAGCACACAGGAAGACTTGAAAGCCTGCATCCTAGAAACTCAATGAGATCAATCCCACCAGGGATGGAGGAGCCAAGGCAGAGCACTGAGTAGCACCCATATGCATTACTTCTTCCTCTGTCTCAGTTGGACAGAGCACAAGCCATGAGGAAAGCTCACACACTGCTACTTTAAATAGCAGCTAATCCCTAAAGCCCAGAACTCAACAGAAAGCTGCCTGAGGAAAAACATTCAACAGCCTGAAATCCCAAATTAATTCATTCTGATCGCTGCTGCCAAATAAACTGAAGTGGATTAATGGCAGCACATAGCAGACAACTGAATGTAAAGGCTGGTTTTTGGCTTGTTGCTCAGTTCTCCAGAAGACATCACAGCACATCTCCACGCAGGGAGTCCCAGCTGCCCTGTCCCCAAGCAGCCTTTGTAAGACAGGTGGCCAGGGGCTGGGGCTGGGCTTCCACAATATGTGTGGGCATGCATCTGCTTCCAAAGACACGTTGAAAATCCACCAAAATCAGCCTGTGAAGGACCAGGGCAGAGTTTACACCTTGCCCCAGCAGCCCCAGTGCAGCTGCTCACCTTCATACAGCCGCAGCGCCATTGCCTCAGCATAAGCACTGAAACCCTGCCCTGGCCCTTCCATGTCTGCAATGAGTGGCCTCCTCACCAAGGATCTCACACATTCCCTGCCTGCCACATTCTGCCTGGGTGAGACCCTGGAGGTAGATCCTCTTAAGCCAGAAGCAACAGTTACCTCTAGGCAGAGCTAGTGCCCACATCATGGATAGGGAAGTTCTGTCTTCCCTCATAGCCCATCTGTGCCAAAACCTCACACACTGAATAATGAAACCTCCCAAATGAGCATGTATGTATCTTGGAAAATGGTGCTGGCTTTCTCTAAAGCACAGAAATTAAGAACTCCCCATCTTCCATGAGTCTTAAGATTCATTTGGGAGTCTTATCCTCGGGCAACCTTTAGCTCCTTGAAACAATGTCCCCAGGGAGCTCCACCCTTACCTGTCAGGAATTGCCAAGCTCTTCCGTCCTGAACATAAGCTGGGCAGGAGATGTTTCCAGAGCTTTGCCCAGCCACTTGCAGTGTAGTAAGCTGCCTTCTTCCACAGGCCCTTGTGGATGGCTGTATCAGGGAATGTCATTAGTTGGGGTTTCTGGAAGGTGGTATGTGTTTTCCTTTGGCTTTCCGACCTTTGATTGCTGGTATTTCCCTCACATACATATTCTTTGTGTAGACATACATACAAGAACTTGCCTGATTTTTGCCTTAGCTAATAAAATTTATTCTCTCCCCTGCATGCCTTGCCTTTACAAGAAATCATGTCCTTTCTAGATCTGACCTGTAGAAACTGCCTTTGTGCACAGGGGCATCTCACCTGGTTCCCTGCAAGTCCCACTGCAAACTGTGCTGAGGACAGTGCTCCTTGTTTTCCCTCTCAGTCCTTCAGCTTGCCTCAGTCATGTAAATATTCATAACACAGGGGAAAACAGCTCATTAACGGAGGGAGAGACCTCAGTTCTGATGGATGCTCAGCTGCTTCCTACAAAGGAAAAGAGGGTCAGCAGGAGGGTGTTGTATTGGGTTTGGACAGATTTCGCCAGGTGGAGGGGAGGGCATTTCAAGAGCGGTTCCATGTCCAACAGAGCCAATGCCAAATGGCCTCAGGATGGACCTGCCACTGGTCAGGGCTGACACAGCCAAGAATTGTAGAAATGCCTCTGTGATAACATAGAAAAGGAAAGAAAGGAGGAAAAAGAAAAAAAGGTACTGTGCAGGTGCAATTTTGGCCAGAGAAGAGTGGAATGAAAACATGAGAGACAAACAGTTCTGCAGATACCAAGGTCAGTGGAGAAGGAGGGTCAGGAGGTGCTCCAGGTACTGGAGCTGAGATTCCCCTGCAGCCCCTGGTGCAGCCCATGGTGAAGCAGCTGTGCCCCTGCAGCCCATGAAGGTCCATAGGGAAGCAGGGATCCACCCACAGCCCATGGGGATCCATGGGGGATGCAGAGATCCATCCACAGCCCATGGAAGTGCCCCACACCAGAGCAGGTGGATGCCTGGAGGAGGCTGTGACCCTCTGGGAGGCCCATGCTAGAATAGGCTCCTAACAGGGACGTGCTGACCCACGGAGAGAGGAGCTGGAGCAGGTTTCCTGGTAAGACTTGTGACCCTGTTGGGGGCCAACACTGGAGCAGACTGTGCCTGAAGGACTGCACCCCATGTAAGAATGTGAGAAATCAGGTTGTAATTCGTGTCAATCAAATATCATGTGTGTCTGTGGGCAATGTGGACAGAGACCATGGGATTATTATAAAAAAAAGAGGTTTTAAATGGAAGCAGGATTTAACAAGACAACTGTATAACAGTAGGGTTTTAGCTAACAGTTTGTTTTAACAACAAAATTGTAATTGTTTGATTACCTTGTAATATGTTTTAAACTATCCTTAGTACAAGTATAGAAGAATTTGTAATCATTAAAAGGGGAACTGGGACTAACATAAATTGACAAGTTTTACAGAGATATTTTGAAACATGCTGATTTTGAGGTTTTGTAAGTCAGAGAGGCCTCATGTAGACAGGTGATGGGGCCTGGCTAGCTTTGGGTTGTGTAATGACTGAAAGGAGGCTTGCAAAATATATATGCTTGTTAAGCAAACTATATAACCAAAACCAATGATAATAGAAAAAGATATTTTAAAGGAAGAATGGGGAGGGGGGCTGGAGAGACATCAGAAGACCATCTAGGACCACCTTCCCAACAGACCTTCAAAAACTGCAACTGCTGGTTATGAAGAAAAGCAAGCAGATAATAACAAAACTTGGGGAAGTGAAGTGCCCAGAATGGTATAAGAGGCCACCGCTCGAGACCTGAATTTGTGTGTTGCTTGGGGTGGAGACCCCTCTGCACCCAGCGCTGTAATTGCTCACTCTTTTATCGAACAAATTAATAAATTGTCTATATTGCTTGATGCATTGGTAATTCTATCTTTTCATTTATTACAAGAATGACCCACTTTGCAGCAGTTCATGGAGAACTGTCTCCAGTGAGAGGGATGCCATGTTGGATCAGGGGAACAACACCTGAACCTGTCCCTGAGCAGCAGAAACAATGGGAGATGAACTGACCCCCATTCCCTGTCTCCCTGCTCCCCAGGGGAAGGAGGTAGAGCTGGGAAGGGGCGGGGGCAGGGGGAGAGAAGGGGAAGTTGGTTTTTAATATTTTATTTCTCATTATCCTGCTCTGATTTTGCTAGTAATAAATTCAGTTAATATCCTCAAGGTGAGTCAGTTTTGCCAATGATGGTATTTAGTGAGTGATCTCTCCCAGTCGTGATCTCAACTCATGAACCTTTTGCTGTATTTTCTCTCCCCTGTGCACTGTTGGAGACAAGTGAGCGAGTGCCTTTGGTGGGTGTCTGACACCCAGCCAGGGTCAAACCACTACAAGGGTAAAAGCATACTTCAGTTAAAGCTCCTGACTGCCTAGAGCTGAAGGGACTCAGGCAACTCTCCCCTCATCTTGGCCATATTGAAGCTCTAACCAGAGGACTCTGGAGAAAAACCTGCTACTGCCAGTTTTCTGTCCCATTTTGTGACCGATCTCCAAGTTTTACCTCTAACCATAAAATCATTGCTCTGATTTCAGCCTGGATTGGGGAAGCTGAGCAGGGGTAGAAGCTCATTTTCCTGTGAATACATTGCACAGCAGAATAAAGGATAGGTTGAGTGTTTCCCTTTTGCCCCCCTCATGCAGGATCAGAGCTAGACCAGCTGCAGTTTCCATGCCATAGTATGCTGCCAGCCTCATCAATTACTGAAATTGAAATATCAGACTGAAATACTCATGTTTTTCTAAGTGTTATTTCACACAACAGACAGCAGTTATGGAGAAGCATGCAGAAGAGGATAAGTTTGATCTCTGTCATTTAAGTTGGGAAAACATTTAACTTGTCATTTGAAGGAGTAGAATCCCAGAAACTTCCACCTGCCCCATTTGTCCACATACCAACAAGGCAGTAATTGCCCTGTGAAAGTAAAGGCACAGCACTACTAATTTAAAACAGCTTTTACTCCTCTTGAAACATAGTTTAGTTTCTCTCATTCAGCTATGTGAAATGCAACATAGATGCATATGATGGGCAAATACATACACAGAAAGCATGCATAAAGTTGTGAGATGCACCCTGAAAGAAGCACATGATAGTGGTGTTTCCATAAGCTGGCTTGTGTGCAGCTGAGTAGTGCCAGGACTCAGCAGCTGCAGTAGTTAAAGCAAGAGAGGGTAGAAGTTGCCTGAAAGCTGGAAGTGATGGCACAGAAACAAGCAAATCAAGCAAATACAGGTGTTGTCTTCCACTTGGAGTGGTCTTGCAGGTTTCTGTAAGAGGCTGTGTTCAGAAAATAAGGTATTTCTAGATATGTATCTATTCACAGATTTGTTGTGTTTTCTTTCACCAGTAAAACTCTCTCTTTAAAGTAATGAAAATTCTCAACCACTTTCTAGAATTTTGGTTTCATTCTTCTTAAAACAAGCTTCCCTCCTTCGTTCACAAGCTGTGACAGTACCTTTCTTGAGATGTTACCTTGAGGGAGCAAGCAGCTCTGTGAAGTAGGAGCCATAAAGCAAGTATTTTGTAAAACATTCAGGCATGAAAAAGGAAATTGCTCTGTACTATCAATTCCAGCAATGCTCCGGGTGCAATGTCAATGGATATTTGAACACTACATTTACAGCTTTCCCACCCTATTCCTGCTTTTCGTAGCATCATAGAAAGATTTGGCTGGCATGGGACCTTTAAAGATCCTGTAGCCCAAAACCCCTACAGTAACCAGGGACATCTTCAACTCTATCAGGTAGCTCAGAGACCTGTCCAACCTGGCCTTGAACATTTTCAGGAATGAGGCATCCACCATCTCCCTGGGAAACCTGTGCCAGTGTTTCACCACCCTTATCATGAAAAATTTCTTCCTTATATCTAGTCTAAATCTCCTAGAATGACTGAATCCTAGAATCATAGAATGGTTTGAGTTAGAAGGGAACCCTCTTGCCATGGGCCAGGACATATTACACTAGACCAAGTGTCTCAGAGCTCAACCCAGCCTGGCCTTGATTGCTGCCAGGAATGGGGTATCCACAGCTTCTCTGAACACTACCCTCCCAGTAAAGATATTTTTCCTAATTTTAAACTATCTCCTTGTAGTTTAAAACCATTGCAGCAGGTCCTACTAAAATGTTTGTCCCCATCTTTCTTATAAACTCCCTTTAAGTACTGGATGGTGCTGTGAGTCTTCTAGGAGGCTTTTCTTCTCCAAGCTGAACAGCCTGAATTCTCTCATCCTATCCTCGTAAGAGAAGTACTCCAGCCCTCTGATCATTTTTGTGGCTCTTCTCTGGATCCACTAGGTGGATCTGCTAAGGTCCATGTCTTTCTTGTACTGTCTTTCTACCTCCACTACATCAAGACACATTGCTCTGTGCAGGTCTGAAGCTGCAGAGAGGGTGATCATGACAGAATTCCATAAAGTGCTTTCTAGTCAGCGAGCAAGGCTAAACATGAGATCCCAGCACTCTAATATTGAACTGTTGGATGCTGTTCATAAGAAATCATCCAGTGTTCCAGGAGATGAGAGGGAAAATTCTCAGTAAGAGCAGGGAGTTTTAATTGGCATTTCTTATAAATGTTACTGATCTTCAAATTAGACTAATTTTCCAGCACTGGTCATTTTGTCCAGCCCATGTTTCCAAGCCCCCTTTAGTTTTCTTTGCATTTCAATTCAGAAATAGAGGGGATTGAAGTTAGTCACAAGCCCTCAAGAAACACACTGAACACAGATTTCAACCTAGCTTTTTCACATTGCCACCAATAAGTTGAAGGATCACTGCCTGACACTGTATTTACATGTTTCAGTCTTCCTCTTTTTCCTCATTTGTCTTCCTGGTGCTACTCTGTCCTATCTGGCTACTTCCAGAATCCAATTCCAAACACTCCATCCACACTGCTCTTTTCCTGCCTGCAATTGTTCTCACCACTTCTCCTCTCCTGCCACGTCTTCCCCCCACAGTGACCAGCACTGCGTAGGGATAAGCTGCAGAGTGCCTCTCCTAGTATCAGTCTGCTAAATGCAGAGCCAGCCTTGAACATGAGAGTAGCTGGATGTCTGTGTCATCCCTTGAGAAGGCCTTGTCCACATGCTTAAGCATTTTCAGGATCTTGATCTTAGATATCCTTGAATTGGAGAATGCACCATTCTCTTTGCAAGATCAACAGCACTTAAGACAATTACACTCAGAAAATAATACTCAATATGCATATGCTTACATAAAAGCAGCATGACACTGACATTTCAAATGAAGAATTAAACTGATTTGATCTGTATTTTCTAAGAGTACTTCATACATCTCAAGCAATGCAGCATCAGGCAAGTAAGAGATTTCAGTGATGGCAGCTGGAAATGATTTGCAGGTTAGGGCTCTCTTGGCACTGTGAGCAAAATGCCCCTAATTTCCGTGGGAATAAGCAAGGCTCTATTAAAAATCCCATTCCAGGGAAGCAGTACGTTTAGAGGGGTTTGGGAGGTGGGGAGGGCACATGTAAGAATTAAAGATAATCTAATTGGTCTGATGAAAAGAATCCAGTAATTCGATTTAAGTATCTAACAGCAGGTGAAACACTTCCAGGGAAGTTACACTTGCTCTGTATTCAGCTAAGATATTTTCAAACCATCATATATCAAAATACAGACTAATTATAGTCTTTGCATAAAAGAGGAAAACTGCCCAATCTCTGTGCTTTTGTTTTATCTAATCTATGTTCATTGCACTCCTCATGCAAATGAGCACATTTGTTACAAATGGAGTAAAATTACTTTGCTAATCATCTAGTATTTTATCATCTGAGTTTCAGGCTTTAAATATCTTGTTTGTCTACACCTGTCTGCTAGCTGTCGTATGTAGCACGTGGTATATTTTTGGTATCATGATGTTTGCTCTGCAAAATTCACCCTAAAGAAGGGCAAGCAAGCAGGATCCACACAAGTTATCCATAAAACGCAGAAGGAAAGTCAGACCTTTATTTGTCTTGTCCCTCCTGATCTGTCAGCTAGGAGAATGTTGTGTCCCTTCGGGTGGCAGACAGCTCCCAGTCATGTCCCTACAGCTTTCAGTGAAGAGGAAAAAGCATTCATTCCCAACTCACTGTCCAAGGCTCAGGCAGTCTGTGTGGCACTCCTGGCTCCCTTTCTGCTGAGATGGGAATCCAGTGCAGACAGTGTCACATACCCTGACAGATGCAGCAGTGGGGAGGAAAGATGGAAAGGGTGACTCATTTCTATCCTGCACTTGTACTCAGGATTCAAAACAGGCAGCAGCTGTCCAGACTCTGCCACAAGGATGCTGAGGCAGAGTTGCAGGTGTTGACCATGGCTGTAGATAAGAGCCTTCATCAAAAACCCAGTAAAATTCTGCTACTGAGGCATATTTGTCAGATGACTGTCTTTTAGTGAGTGAGAAGGGACTTGTAGGAGCTTCTTCACTTTGCATTTAAATAAGATTGTTCCAGGACCAGGGGAACTAGCAAAGCCAGGTTCCAACACCTCTTCTTTGCCCAAAGCCCATGTACATGGACTGCTCAGGCTGCTGTTGTGTGGAATGGACTCTAGCTAATTCCTGACTGCCCAGTCTTTACAGAATTACTGAATTTTTTGGGTTGGAAGGGACCTCAGAAGATCATCCAGTCCAGCCCCCCTCCCAAAGCAGAGTCACTCAGAGCAGGTGTCACAGGAACATGCCCAGGTCAGTTTCGAATGCCTCCAAAGAGATTCCACGACTCTCCCTGTGCAGTCTGTTCCAGTGCTCTGCTACCCTCAAAATAAAGAAATTCCTCCTTGTGTTGAGGTGGAATTTCTTGTGTTATGGTTATGGCCATTAACCCTTGTTCTGTTGCTGGCACTGCTGAGAAGAGACTGGCACCATCCTCTGGGCACCTGCCTTGGAGATATTTGTATGCATTGATGAGATCCCCTCTCAGTCTTCTCTTCTCCAGACTAAACAGGCCCATCTCTCACAGTTTCTCTTTCTGTCTTCCCATAAGAGAGGTGCTCTAGACCCCAAATCATCTTAGTGACTCTCCACTGGACCCTCCCCAGTAGCTCCTTGTCTTTCTCATACTGAGGAGCCCAGACCTGGACACAGCACTCCAGGTGTGTCTCACTGGAGTGGAGCAGAGGGGGACAATCATCTCCCTTGGCCTGCTGGCCACACTCTTCCTGATGCCCCCTGGATCCCACTGGCCTTCCTGGCTGCAAGGGCACTGCTGGCTCATGGACAACTTGTCCACCAGAACCCCCAGGTTCACAGAGCTGCTTTCCAGCAGGTCACACCCAACCTGTGCTGGTGCCTGGGGTTGTTCCTCCCCAGGTGCAGGACTCTAAAAAACTTGCCCTTGTTGAACCCCATCAGGTTCCTCTCTGCCCAACTCTCGAGCCCCTCAAGACCACTGAGTGGCACCAAAGCCTTCAGGTGTGTCAGCCACTCCCCCCAGTTTTGTAGCATCTGCAAACTGGTTTAGGGTTCATGCTATCCCTTCATCTGAGCTGTTGATAAGCTGAGTAAGACTGGATCCAGTACTGGTCCCTGGGGAATGCCACCACTACAGGCCTCCAACTGGATTCTACTTTGCTGGTCACAGAACTCCAAGCTCTGCCATTTCAGCCAGTTCTTGATCCAGCTCGATCTGTGTTCACCTAACCCACATTTCCTGAGCTTATCTGCAAGGATGTTACGGGAGACAGAGTAAAAAGCATTGCTGAAGTCAAGGTAGTAGCAGAGGCCTGCCCTGCGAACTTTGTACATGAGATGTTGTGGATATTTAGCAAAGAGATATGGGAACTCAGAATATCCTGCAACCTCTGTTTTGCTCCAGGTTTGATTCAAATAGGTCACCAGTACAAATAAGGTCACATACATTTTGTTTCCTTCTGTTCCCCTTTCTCTCCACTAACAAAACATTTTGAGTAGGATGTTGAAGTTAAAGCCCATTGGAAGATAGCTGTTGTGATATGTAGCTGTACTATTGGTTCTAGTCAGACAACTGTCTTGATTTTTGTGATTGGGTTTTTCTAGTTGGGGTTTGGTTTTGTTTGGGGGTTTTTGCTTGGTTGGCTTTTCCTTTTTTTTTGATTTTGGGGTTTTCATAAAACATATTCATTTTGACTTGCTCAGAAATGCTACCTGTGTTGAAAGGACAGATGGGATTGACAGCACAGCCCACCCTGGAAAAGCTAACCCACAACAGAAAATTTCAACACTGCTCTCAATAACTACCATTTTGTTTCATCCTTGCACATCCCTTACCACAACTCTACTTTCCCTTAAGTGTTCTTCACATCCCATCAGGAAATCATCTCAGTCTGCTACTGAGAGCCTCAGGAAGGAGCCCCAGTGCCCTCACAGGGTTCCCCAGGCTGCCTTCTGTGCACTCAGACCTGTCAGCGTGGAGCTTCTAATCACGCACAGCTGAGATTGGGTCTCCATATATTAGTCTTTCACACGCTTCACACATCAGACTGCACTTTGTAAACCAAAGCTGCGCCCCATGCTGCTGTTCACCAAAAGATTTATCACATGCAGGCACCTCAGTGTAAGTGACAACACAAAGTGCTGTGCTGGGGTCCCTGAGGCAGTGCCACCCACCTCCCTCCCACGATGGATCTCCACAGGGTTGCCCTGCATGCTTATGGCAAAGCTGGAGGGAAGCCCCTAATGTGCCATGGCACACCGCTGACCAACATTAAACAGGCAACGTTGGAGACTTTCTGCTCCACTGAGCAGAAAGGAGGTGTCCACACCCCCAGAAGCATGTCTTTGTCAGAGCTGTGGACCACAAATCTCCAGTCATAACTGCATCTCCAGCAGTGACAATCCTCTCTAACAGGCCTCTATCTTTTCTCAGCAGCTGTCTTGTGTTCCAGTTGTGAAAGGGAAGGACCTGGGACCTTACTCCGCTGACAAGGCACCTCCACCATGGCTTTTGTGGAGGAACCAGTCTTTCAGTGCCACTGCCAGATGTCCTGACCACTGATGTGTAGGCCAAGTTCATGTGCAACCAAAATCTACGAAGCTGTTCACCCACTCCTAAGCTGCTCATTGCCCTGGGCTGTTGACTACAGTCATGTTAGTCTCTTAAACATTTATTCAAAACAAAATTCAAAAGCGACTCACAATACAAACCAACTTGTGCCAAATCAGCAAGCCAGACACTGCTCTCCACTGCTGTCCCTGTAACCACAGACTCAGCTTTCTCAGAGGACCACCCCATACAAACAGCCTTTGCAGGCCAGCAAAAGCTTAAGACCAAGAAGGGCTATTTTGGGAACTCCTTCAGCCTCCAAAGACAGCAGCTTTTCAGGGTTTTTTCTATTAGGAGAAGTTGAGCTCAAGTCTTTCTATCTTGACAGATAGAACCCGCTCTCAGGGTAACAGGTACAGGGTCTTCTGAGTGTTTGGGACCACATGTCTTCCTGCTGGTGAGTAATACACCAACATGTAGTACTGGTGCATATTTGCTGCGTGAGTGGGACTGTGTCAGGTTCTGCATCACCAGCAGTCCTTGCAACAGACATCAGCAAATATAACACACTGCAGTGGTAATGTCAGAGATCTGAAAATGGCATAGGTGATTAAGGTTTTGCCACGTATAGTTCTTCTTGAGATTAAGTATGATGCTTAAGGCCCATCTCTAGTGACTGGCATCTTTAATTCTTCAGATAGCAATGATGTCATGCAAAAGCAGTGACGTTTTGAGCAACAGATTGAACATTTCATTTCACTGAGTTACACCTTAACCATTGTATCACACTGAAAAAGTGTCCTCAGGACCCTGCAAGTGAGGAGGACAACAGTGTTATATTGAGTGAGAGAGACAGCTGAAGGAACAGGGCTGTTCTCACGGCAACCCAAGATTTTCAGCAAATAGGTAACAGGTCCTTTGGGATGACCCTCTGTCCCCCACCAGGCAAAACAAAAGGAATTAATGTCCACAGGTCTATTTCTCAATCTGAAACCAGAAAAACAACTTCAGAAAGTTAGTCACCTATGTGTGTCCTACCAAACATACCCAGCATGGACCTCAGAAATCACAGCCAGGCCACAAGTTTCACTTCAGGCCTGATAGGCAAGCTGGACATTTTAGAGAAACTTCTGAATTGTATCAGAGGCAATGGTAGCATAGGACACCTTTTGTAATCAAGTCTGGGAATACTCAAGCTATAGAGGCACTGAAGGGTAGGTGGCATTGCAACTAGGACGTAAATGCATGGCTACAGAAAATAAAACCAAAATTAACAACAGTTTTCAACTGTCATGTTTACCTATTTTTTAAAAAAAGACACAGACACTTTCTTTTTTTGTTTCTTGTTTGTTTGTTTGTTTGGGGGTTTTGTTTGGTTGGGTTTTTTTTAACTTTTTTTTTTTTAATGAAATCAATAACAAAGCTTTTTGACTTCTGGAAGTAACCTGTGAAATGGCCAGTAAGAAATTGCAGAGACAACTTCAAACAAAGCAAAACCACAGATTCCTTGCTGAATGTCAGCTGGAAGAGATCTTTGGAACTCACACAGTACAACTTCCAGCCCACAGCAGGGGCAACTAAATGAGGCTGCTCCAGTGCTGGAAGATCTCCCAGGGTGGGGATGAGGGCCTCATTTCCACAGTAAACACACAGGTAAGAAAAGGGTCCCCTGACCTCTTGGAAGTGTCCTGTACTGCAACTTGTGCCTGTTGCCTTTGAGGCTGTCCCTGTGCCCTTCTGAGAAGAATTCACCTCCATGCCTCTCCTCCTTGGAGCTGACTGCAGCCAAAAGCTCTCTGATGCATCCTCATTCCCAGGCTGAAACAAGGCACAAATCACTGCAAACTTAGGTGATAACAGACCGTTCATGATTGCACAAAGATCAGATGGGCAAGGACTTGCTGAAGATTTCAGATAACCTAATTGCTCAATCAGCAATTTATAGTAATTTATTTAGATGACAATATAATCACTGACTAAGCAACTGGGCAATTATCCCTGGTGTGAAGATGCGCACCAGGATTAGTCAAAAAAAGAAATGTGTCCTCCCAAAAACCTTGCAGACTTCAGGAATTTACTGCCTGGAGGAGCATACAACTCATGGGATCCACAGGGAAAAGCACTTCAGGATTCAGTAAAACTTATGGCATGTGTTTAGGGGGATGGATGGAACATGCGAGTCATTACATAATACTTAGGGAAGAGACAAAACAATGGAAAAGGAAAGACCAAAATGGCTCAGAAAGGAATAAACATGGGAAAGCAGAGGAAAACATAGAGAAAAGTGCTGGCTCTGTATGAACAGGCCTCTAGTGTTTGTATTTCTCTGTGTGAGTCATTCACTTCATCATTGCTGAGTGCCCCATCCTCTCATTAAATCCTACTTCTTTGTGAGTGCATTCTCTGCTCCTGATAGATGTGTGTGAATAGCAGTGAACTTCAAGATGGACTCACTCGTAAGAGTAGAGGTCTGGTTCCCAGCAACAGAAGCTGAAAATCTCTGGGGTTCCCTTGTCTGGGTGACAGAAGCAAGGTTGGCCACAGGGATCTAGGCCAGGTACTGCAGAAACTGTCTATGCAGATGTGTGCTTGTGTGTGTGTTTGCTCCTTGAACATTGATGATCTGGGGAACAGGATCAGGCTGTCAGGGCTGCTCAGCAGCCCATGGGCACCATCCTGCACTATTACCAGCCAGGGGCATGTGTCCAGGCTGTACTGCAGGTTGCCAGCAGCCCAATTCTCCAGTGTCAAGCCCCCTCCAAAGGGTGCTCCTCCCCTTCAGCACTCCACTCTCCCTACTTGGTACCATTTCCAGATCTGCTCTGGTCTCCCCTCACCCGGCTTAAGAATGATGCTGAAGTGCCTTGTCCTAGTATTACATCACTTCTCTGCCAACCAAGGCTGAGATGGGGTGACTCAGACCACTGAAGTCAGACCCAGAGATCCAGTCCCCCTCTCATCTATTAGCTCCATATGTGGCTGTCAAGTACACACTGCTGAAGGCCTTGCCCAAGCTGTCCAACATCCGTTGCTCTTCCATTCTCCACAGAGTCTGTCATCTCTTAAAAGAAGAAATCAAGTACCAATGGGCCAAGCACAACTTGTCCTGCAACTTCCCTCTCAGTCATTTTCCCTCCATCTATCTCTTGGCAAAGAGTCTCCCTCTATATTATCTGCCTGTAAATTGAAGAGAGGCTATTTCCCAGACCTTCCATACTTCTGTTAGATGGTGCAATGCCAGCCTCACAAACGTCCCCTGATCAGTCTTTTATAGTTAGGAGATTGGGAGGCCTATAATAACACCAGCCAGCTCCTTCTCCTACCCCACTGAGCAGTTGAGATCACAGCTTCTTTCCCCTCCTTCTGCTGGTGAAGCACTCAGGAAAACCTTGTTTTTTCAGAGGAAGCCCTTCATGGTAACTTGCAACTGTGGCCCGTCCTCCTGCAACTGTGCAATTGTGGAGCTGAATCTTGTTTAGTTTGCAAATGCTTGATGTGAGGGATTCCAGAAACTGGCCTGACCCTTAAGTGAGAATCACGGAGGAACAGTGGCCTACCACACATGTCCTGCCTGCTGGAAAGGCTGGGATTCATGGTGTGGATTTTGTGCTGGCTTACACAGAGGCAAGGAAAATGGAGGCTTCTTTTCCTAGAGAGCAGAAATACAGATATATAGTACCTGAAATATGAATAGATTTAATGTTTTTTCTTAAATCTGAATTCATTTACCAGAATGAAGCTCAAGCTTTACCACTGTGAATCTGTGGGACCATACTGGACATCAGTTACAACCTTTGAGTGGTGCTGACTGGTGGTGATCCAGTGAAATCTAGCACAGCAAGCTGTAGACCACCGTAACTGGTCGCATTGTCTGTCCAGCACTGAAAATGCTGAGCAGAAATAGTTAACATGGAAAAACTTCAGAAGGTATTTAAGGAGGAGTCTGTGCCTGTGCACAGGGCACTACTAAGGAAGCCCAAGCTGATCCCACACTGGAACAGGGACTATAGGTGACTTGAACAGAAGAAACTGGTATGCTCAGAATGGCAAAAAACATCCCCAGTAGTATTCCTGCTTCCCACATCACTTGTCTCCTTGTCTGAGGGTTTAAAAAATGCTGAACATGACAAGAAGCAAGGTGGAACAACTAAGTAATGAGATAAGAATTTGTGTTCAGGCATTTGCTTTCTTGGTACATTCAGATCAAATGCCAAAATTTTATGTTGATTTAAAATAAAATTATTATAACATCATCCCCCAGTTAAAGTCTGTTTGCCTGCAGCAAGAAGTAATTCATTCATTCACTGCCTAAGATTTGCATTGCTAGAGCCCAAAAGCTCATGAAGCATTACTTCATTTGTGTACACCCAAAGGGAAATGCTGAAAAAGAATAAAAATGTCCATTCTGAAGTTGAAAGCACCATGTTTCTTTCTCAGATCACGCAAACTCATGAGTTAACTTGAGAGAGAGATGGAGTCTCTTCTTCTTCTTTTCCTTTCCTAGTCTTGAAGACCAAAGTAACAGCTTCCCAAGCCATTTAATCCTGGATCCAATCTGAACATCTTTCAACTTCAGAGGAGAAGGCAGACATTTAACTAAGTAATCTGAAAAAATGCAATCTTAATACACACACACAATAGTTTAGATTCCACTATTTGATAAAAGAGACATACTAGAAGAAAAAAAGAACAACCAAAAAAAACCCCAAAACCAACCCAGCAGGAAGGAATAAAAGACCTTGTAAATGTTATCCCACATTGTTTTAGGATTCTGTACACCAGTAGCAACTTCTGTTCTATCCCTTCCATCTCTTTATTAGCACCCTTTCTCTCTGACTCAAATGTCTTATAAACATATTCTGTATGAATTTTAGGGAAGGCTGCTTAAAAATTAACAACATAAATAAACAGAGAATATGTTGATAATGCCAACATGGCTGCTAGCCAGCAGGTAACCAAAAAATATTGAGTATTGTGAAAATAGTAGATGTATGTTCACAAATACAAACTGTTTTAAATAACCATAGCTTATAGTAAAAAGTTATTTATTGGAAGTATTTCATTTTCAATCTTCCAGCAGGTCACAGTAAATGACATTAAGATCCAGTACTCTCTCCTCTAGGTCAAGATCAATATGCTGCCAGTGTATTGAAAATTTTAGGGTTTTTATAGCTGAAAAAATATTTCATTATTAGTAATCAAGATGGCCTATTATTAATGTATAAAAACTAAATGTCTATATTTTGAGATCTGCATTATCTGTAACGAGACAAAAAGTACATCTGTGATTTTAACAACTGTGCTGTCAGCTATATCAGTCTTGAAAGCTTTCTTCTTCCATATTTGTAGTGAAAGTTAAAAGGTCTCTGTATGCTTCTCCTCTGATACCCTTTAAACGTATTTAGACTAACACACATTAGCCACTAACATGGACAAAACATGGACCAAACTAAGAGGCAAAAAGACCTCACATGAATACTGATAGTATAGTCATTAACATGTATCTTCTTGACAGAAGCAAGGAAAACAACATTGTTATAAATTTATTACAGCACAGTCAAGTGAGATGGCTAGACAGGTCACTAGGGGGGTGGTGATGCAAACTGCAAACACACCTTTTACACCTTTTATTCTGCTGGTAACTTAATCCATTAAACTGTTTTCCTGTTCACTGCTCACAACTCTCTACCCATGTGTGGAAAACATGATCAAAGGTTCAGCATGGCTGCACTGACCTGATTTATCATTTATACATTGATAAGAAGAAACATTTTAGCAGGGAATAGACTCCATAGAAGATTCATTACTTTGTTAGACAGCAAGTGTTTCTTATTCAGTGTCTGAAGCACAGATTGAAATCCACTACAAATAATGATGGCACTCATCTTACAAAGAAAAATGCTGCTTTTAAACAGAAATGCTTGTTGCCTATGCAAAACAGACAAAATCTCTTATCTGGGATGTCTGTACAACAAAAATTTAATAAGAATTTCAATGCATCTGCTAGAAAGAAAACAAACACAAAACCTACCTGAGGCTAGTGGATTCAGAATCTTGTGAACAGCACCTAGAAATCCTGCACATTTTTAGGATTCTGTAGTCTAAGAAGGTAAAAAATTGTATGCACACAGGATTTTTTCTGTGCCCATGAAGCACAGAAATCACAAAACATGTAATATCACCATTCTGTTTATTGGAAAGTGCTATCATGACAGCTATAGAACAAAAGATATCCATGTAAAAACAGTTTATTTCAATTCAACATTTTTAAAGCAAACTCAGTTTTAACACAAGATGGATCTTGACTAAAATAAACAACTCTTTTAACAACTTACTCTTCAGAATCTGCACAACAATTTAAAACCAGTATTTTCCTTCTTCCATTCCAGTGGCACACGGGACATCGCAATGTAGAACCACACACTTACTTTCAGTCTTGCACTTTGTATGAGTGGTTCTGATCCATTGCTGTGAAGAACAGGCAGACAGCAGCTGTGATGAACACATGCACTCCCTCATACAGCAGCTTTGGTGAGAAGACGCTCCATATGAACAGGTGGTAGCGCAGACCCGTTACCAACACGACGTAGATGGCAACTGGAATTGAGCGCATTAGAGCGTAGCAGAAACAGCCATGACCCACTGCTGCAGAGTTCCTGGTAACAAAAACAGAGGAATTCATTCTCAGGTGAACTCAGAAAAGATATTGGAGTTCCTCCCCACTTTAGCATTATTTCACAACACAAGGAATATTCAGAGATCTCCTCTTTGTGTTAGAAAGCTGATCGTTAATGCAATGATGAACCAGTAAAATTTGTTTTTGACACCTCTATATATCCTATAATGTGTATGACAGGTGTAAGCACAGCAACCATCATTGCAATAAAGATGCCCAGTATCTTTATTCACTTCACACTTAGATCATTCTGTGCTTTAATGTATCTTATTCCAATAGCCAAGGTTTCCATTAAGCAGTTTCAAGACAGCTTTGTCTCCTGTTGCCCTTACAGTGCTGTTCCACAGAACCTGAATGGTAAGAGCACTATAGCACTCCTCACAAAGCTTCTTAACCTCTTCAACAGACAATGAGATGGAGTCTGCACCCCCTTTGTCAAGAGCAGAAAACTTGTCAAGAGCACACTGCTGCCTATAGCCAGCAACACTGTACAAAACAACGTAAAAACTGTGCTACCGGAAAACTTCGCAATGCTAACATAACATTATCCAAAGAATACCATATTCTTAGGCTCACAGGAGTGATACATTGCATTCCTGTCACAGCTGCTTAGCTCAGCTGGGTCCACTGCATCCCAAGAAATGTCCATCCCGTGCAACCTACATGGTCCAAATTTGCCACATTGATGTATTTTGGTGGGTGACGTGAGTCAGATGAAAATGCAAGTGAAAAGGTTTTTTACACTTTGATTGTCCTCCCTTTCCTGAGGCAACAACTCAAAGCAATGATGCTGGGGTGACCTCTGCCCAATTTCCCTGAAATACATCTGCTGAGATTAATTCACACTAAATTCAGATGTTTACCCCTTCAGACAAAAGGAAGGAAAAAACCACTTCACTGGAATAAAAAGCAAACATTTTTCTCTCCCCACCAAAATATTTTACATCATCAGTTCCCAAGAGAACACACTGGCAAAGAGTGGAAATGTTTTACAGCGAAATCCTGATCTGAGAATCTGTTCTGCTCTTCCCAGTTTTTAATTCTAATCTTGTTCCAAGTAATAAAAATTTAACATGGCTAGCACTTCTGCAAGATGTTAATTAGTCACTTATGACTAAGTAAGCTACAGAATGCAGTATTTTACATAAACCATTAAACTTCTTATTCTTTAAATAAAAAAACCTAGGATACAACCCCGTTTTCCAGTGAAGTCAAGATCTAAATTCCTCAGGCTTTCAGTAGAAGGAAGAACAGGTCATGAAAGCAGAGTTTTGAAATCAAGACCAGCAGGCATGAATGACTGAAAAACATATACTCAGTTCACAGAAAACTGTTTCCCTTGCTGCTTGGTCAAGGAAACTGAGACTTGGGAGTGAACTAGACTGTTCCCTGCTTCTGCATAACTATCTTAGTCTTCAGTGAGCTTGCATAAATAACCAGCTTTATGTTTAATAACTAATTTTGCTGACAAAGATTAAACAAAATGCAGTTCACTCAGTCTTAACTGTTTTCATGCTGATATGAGTTGAAACAGTATTCGCAGTAAAAATACGATTTGTAATGGTCAGATGACCACTGAATAGACAGAGGAAATGGCTTTTGAATCAGACAAATACGCATTTTTGAAAACATTTTCTAGACTAAAAAACCACACTTGATAGACCATATAGATGTCTTTCTGTATTCTAGTATCATAAAAATAGCTAACTGTTTTTTTCTTATAGGATACCTCTACTTACAAAAGCTCTCAGCACTCACTTCACCTCTCAGGACAACATAGATACCTACATTCAGAGGGAAAACTTGGACAGTTTCACTGTATGACGCAGTGGTGCAATTTAGAGAAGGCAGCAAAAGCACACTGTATCCACAAAGTTAGACTGTAAGTGGGATTCAACAGCAGAATATTTAGGCTTATCTCAGAGCTGGTGAAAGCATTCACACATGCATTGTTGTGGACACAGCACTGGAATGACTGAGCACAAGCAGTTAGACCTACTTGGCCTGATCCTAAGGCAACAACTTAGCTCTTCAAGCACATCATCATTCTTTCCTCTTACTTTGGCGAGGGACAGAATTTGCACAGCTAATAGTAATGCTTTTGTGTGCTCCTTCTCCTCATTCTACAGACACAGTCCCCAGAGTGTCTCCAGGCCACAGGGAAGGCAGCGCCCACGGATCAAACAGCTACTGATAACATGACCATGACAATCCAGCTAGTTCAGCCAGTTTCTGAGTTACTCCAACTGAATTCACCAAAAAAACAGAGAAAGCTGTGGGATGCCACTCATGTATCCTCATGTTTATGATCTGGACCAGCCAGTAATGAAAACCTTGCAAATTCTCAGTGCTGTTTCAATTAAAATAATGGAAGACTACAGGACACATCTAAAGTATCAATCTATAACTAGTTCACACTGACTTGTCTCTTCAGCAATTCATACCTTTCATTATTTAAAGGAGAAAAAGCACAGACAGATATAAACTGCGCACACTACCTCCATGTTCTGACAAAAGCAGCCCACTATTAAGGCCTCTGCACAATGCAGGAGTAACAAAAAGGAATATTCAGCTTCTTATACTCAGCTCATCTAGGAATTTAGCTTACGCGGACTTGAAAGAGAAATCCATAAGTGTTACAGATGACACAGCATATCCAAACTTCATGTGAGATCCAGGAAAAAACAACATTTTTGGAGAACACTACAAATTCAAATCACTAAACATGCTGTAATTAGAATGCAAACGTTAAGTATAGTCTAGAGAACATATCAGCTTCCAGCAAAAAATGTCTCTTTTAATGGAAAATATTTAATAATTAGTAAAATATGCCCAAGAAACTATTATGTTAATAGGTTTACCACTTCTTTGGATATCCTAAACAATAATTGTAGATGTTTCATCAACAAATCTTTCACCTCTAAATCCATCTCTAAAGTGCCACTAAGATGAGTAATACAAGGCTTGCAAAATGAAAAAAATTACGATGCCAAAAAAAAAATAGAAAGAGAGAAAGAAAGAAAAATAACTATTTTCTTGTGAAAACATGTCTTCTAGTTATATAGAACACTTGGCAGCTGGTGGCAACAAGTTTTGTAGCTTAAAAATCAAGCAAAAAATCTCTACAGACAGCCCTACAAATGCATCCACAAGGAATTTTAAAATACACTTTACAGTGTTTACAGTGTTCCAATCCTTTTTCCAACACACCATATCAAATAAACAGTTTAGAAGTATGCAAGCATACGAAGGTGGAATACCCTAGTATTGCTGCTTTTCCAGGGTTTGAGGAGGAGGTTCTTTCTGGAGGGTTTCAGTATGAATGTGCAGAATCCTTTCAACGCAAGTTACCCTCCAGCATTTCTGCCCTTCCATTCGCCTTTTCTAGCTGAATATCACTGCCTAAGTTATCTCCTACTGAAGATACGGAACTTGCCTATTTGAAGGCAATTTTTACTGTGTTGACATCTTCTACAGTATTAACTGGTACTTCTCTTTCAAGGCACTCTGCAGTTTCAAAGATCTCTGTTTAGTGCCCTTTGAAAAATACTTGGCATTTTGTTCATCTGCCCCATATAAACTAATGAAGGGTTGCACTCAGAAACAAATGGTGTTGCACTCCAAATGTCTCCAACATCTTAAGAGTATCTGCCATGTGTAAGAAATCTCTCTGATCTAAGCAGATATCAACCAGTTCAGCAGCAAGAACAAATTCACTACATCTCTCTCACATGTCCCACTCTCACTTAGTATAATTCTACAATACTATTTTAGATTATAGAACACAATCATGCATTGTCATGGAAAAACACTTTATATTTTTAGCAGTTCCAAGGGAACCAAGACTTCTCTGGAAATTTACATTATTAACTCTGGTAGAAACTACCAATCAGAGCAACATTTTTAATGCTTTGATGTCACAATTTTTGTCACCAAACCCTATCAATGGACAGATGTCAAAAATGGTGGATGTCAGCAAGATAAAAGGGCTGTAAAGTGTATTCTGCTGCCATGGAAATGATGGAACTTGGGGATTACTGATTTTTCTCTGCCTTCTGCAGCCTCTTTCCCAGTAAGAAAGACAGAGAAAGTACAACCACCCAAGCAAGATCATGCCTGTGGCAGTAAGCTACAGAGGACTGTAGCACATGTGGACTGTAGTACAGGGTTCAGCAGGTTCTCACAAAAATTTAGCTGTAAAAAGCTATTAGGACTTGAAACTTCAACTCTCTTCATTTCAGCATCAAGAGTATGAAAAATAGAATTGCATTGATGTTTTTTCCTGTTCTCACTGTTGGCATAATCAGTTGTGCTGTGAGCTTCATGTCAGCAAAATAATGAAAAAAACCCAAACAAGAACAACAAAAAAAACCCCAACAAACACCAAAACCTCAAAACCAAACCAGCCTATTACTGTTGACACTGGCCCAGATTTTATTGCATCAAGGTATAACCAAAGCATCCTAACAAGCAAAACACAAATCCTAAATATTTCAAAGCCCAGCATCCATCAGTTTTCTGTGACTATTCTTCTGAATTCACTGAACACTTTGCAAGGTTTCCAGTAGGAAAAATACCCAAAGCATTTTACACTGGTGTCATATATGCAAGGAATAACAATGAAATTCATAGCTTGATTTTCTGCCAAGGTGCATCTGCAGGCTTTCCTGCCCATCTTCGTAAACCAACAGTTATTCTTCATGATCTTAGCTAAAGGTATTAAGAAAAATTGCATCCAACAATTGTTCTTGACAGATGGGATCTGAAGAAATTTAACACAAACAGTTAGTGTCCAAGTTATTCAATTAAATTAAAACTGAACAGGTTAAAATATACCAGTATAACAAGACACAGTGACACAAGGCATTTCTAGAAAACTAAAGCACAATTTATTTAAGTATGGATAAGAAACTGGCCAGCAAGACCAGAATGGGTGGTGACCTGTGTTTTTTACTCAGTGTGGCAGCCAGTCACAAGTAGGGCCTCACAATGAATGTTACTGAGTCCCGAACTGCTTAATGTTTTCATAAATAGTCTAGATGGTAGGATTGAAAGCACCTTCACTAATGTGCTGTTGGCACTAAACTGGATGTCAAGGTGGACACTTTAAAAGTGAGAGATGTCTTAGAGATCTGGTCATGCTATCAAGACCTGTATGAAGTTTAACAAAGAAAACAGCAAGTCCTGCACTTGGCTTACGGACTAGGATGCGTGTGGCTGGGAAACAGTGTTGCTGAAAAGGACCTGGGGGTACTGGGGGACAACAAGCTAAACATGAGTCAGCAGAGCACTGCTGCAGCAACAGGTAAATTGTGTCCTGGGCTGCATCCTCAGGGGCACTACTAGCAGGGAGAAATGTGATTACCCCAACTCTACTGAGTGCTCGTCAGGCCATATCTGTAATACTATGTTCAGCTCTGGTCCCTCACCCTTCCAAAAAGACATGTACAGGCTGGAGGGGCTGTAAAGAAGGACTGGAGAGGATGAAAGAACTCTACAGCATAAGACAGTAGGAGTTAAGTCTCTTCTTCACGGAGAAGGCTCAAGGAGACTTCATCACAGCATTTGAGTACCTAATTACTTAAAGATGGCAACAAAGGATGAGGTGCTCTCCTCACCAGGTGGTACATGGAGAAAACATAAGGAAATGGCTACAAGCCACACTGGGAGAGGTTTCATCTCAGTATAAGAAATACATGTTCTATAGTGAGGACAGTCAATCACAGATACAATCTTGTCAGGGATCTGACAAGAGTAGAGTCCCCATCACTGCAGATTTTCAAGACAAGACTGGACAGCATGCTAGATGATCTCATGGAGGCTCCTGTTCCCAGAAAAGGTTGAACCAGATAATCTTTCAAGGGCATCTCCAACCTGGAGTGTTCTGTGGTTTTGTGAAGCAATGCTCACTCTTCTGCACTGAGGGCAGAGTTAATTCTTTCTTATATTTTTTCCACTACAGTAACTATTTTTAAACTTGTGAGTTAAATGAAATAACAGCTCTCTCCTCAAATTAATCCTGCCATCCCAATGACACACACATTCAAAAGGAATTTGCTAACCTCAAGAAGAAGTGTGAGAAGATAGAAAAATCCTAGATAAACACAGAATGACAGTATGTCATGTACACTCCTATCCACAGCTACCAGAACCAAGCAGTTGTGCTGGCCATGGAACAGAGGAGAACAGAAAACTAATGGCCAAAAAGGAAAAAACTTCTAAGAATAGTAGGACTAGGCCTATACCAGCAAAAGTACAGGTTACATCTAGAAATGTTGATACAATCAAGAGGTATGTAAGCAAAGGTCTACAAATATGACCCTCTCTTTCCAGAAGAGTTCTTCTGAATGAGTCTGCTTCTGCTTGAGCAGCAGCATAAACCACTCGGAGTCCAACATCATCATGGAGCTCTTGCTAATTTAAGAGAGGAAACAAAGTTGGTACTATGCTCCAATCTGTTTCAGAATAAAGAGGAAGGAATATGCAAAGTACTGAAGAGAAAGGGGGGATGGGATAATTTCTTCAGTGCACTGTGTATACTTCATGCATTGTACCAGAATATTGCTCCCAATTTCCTTCACAGCTTTTTCTAGCACAATGCACAGCATATTCACCTTCAGAGACTCTTTATTCCTTGTGGTGCAATGAGATGTCTTCTGGGATTACATAGGGATTACACACACACTTACTAAATCCAAGTGTCATATGCACTTTTTACTTCCGTGAGTTTATAGGAGTGTTAGTAATTCAGCTTTGTGAAAATTACTTTTAAGAATAATACTCAGCATTAGGATAAAGACTGTAGAGCCCCACATACCTTCTCTGGAAAACAAAATGGATTACAGCATGATCTGTAAACCAATACCCTAAGATGTCTGCAAAGGATGAGACACTGCTAATACCATTAAAGTGTAAAAGGAACAGTGAACAAAAATGGTTTCATCTTGAGAAGTAATTAATTGCAAGATCAATCTGATTTTTGACAAAGACACCTTGATTTAGTAACTGCAGACCCTCTTCCTCTCTGGATCCTAGGTGAGAAGACAGACAAATCAGCAGAGGATTTTTCATGCCATAGTTTTGGTGATACTGTAATTGTAATGGGTCTGAGACAGAAAATGTAAACAGACAGTACACAACTTTCAGAAGACTGCAGATGTTAATTTGCACTTGAGTATGAGGAGGCAGGAAGGCAGGCAGGAAGGCAGGCAGGAAGG